>CM076582.1:109559993-110159993 GCA_034641835.2 Pinus albicaulis
CCAAGGTGTTTGAAACTCGCAAAGGATTCCCATATATTCATGATCATGATCATATTATTCATTTGATTCCAGGAAGTGTTCCTCCAAACATCAGGCCTTATAGATATCGTAATGTCCAAAAGAGTGAAATTGAATGTATGATTGGAGAAATGTTAGAGGTTGGTATAAGTCAACCTAGTCAAAGCTCTTTCTCTACTCCAGTACTATTGGTGCATGTGTTTAGATTATAGGGAGATCAATAAGCTCACTATTAAAGATAAATTTCTCATTCCTGTGATTAATGAATTACTGGATGAATTACATGGAGAAATTGATTTTACCAAGTTTGAACTCCATTTAGGATATCATCAAATTAGAATGAAGACAAAAGATATTCTGAAAATAGCATTTCAAACTCATGAGGGTCATTATGAATTTTTGGTCATGCCTTTTGGCCTTACCAATGCACCTTCTACATTTCAAGGGTTCATGAATTCCATTTTCAAACCCTTCCTTAGAAAATTTGTGCTATTATTTTTGGATGACATACTAATCTATAGCAGGTCTTGGAAGGATCATGTTAAAAATGTTGACAGGGTGCTCAAACTATTGGAGAAGAAACAATTATATGCAAAAACATCCAAATGTTTCCTTAGAGTACAAGAGGTGGAATACCTAGGTCATATTGTATCTCACTCGGGTGTTAAGGTAGACCCTCGTAAAATTAAAGCAATTAAGGAATGGAAAGTCCCCACAACCATAAAGGATTTGCGAGGATTTCTTGGGTCAAAAGGGTATTATCGTAAGTTTTTTAAGGATTATTGGGGAATAGCAGCACCTCTAAAAACATTATTGAAGAAAGACACATTTTCATGGACTCCGGAAGAAACTAATGCCTTTGAATATCTTAAAGAGGAAATGTGCTTAGAACCAGTCTTAGCTACGCCAGACTTGACAAAAACCTTTGTTGTGGAATATAATGCCTCAGGAAATGGAATTTGTGTTGTTTTAATGCAAGAAGAAAGACCCATTTCTTTTGAAATTCATCCAATGAAATGAAAGTATTTGTAGAAAGCTATTTATGAGAAGGAAATGTTGGAAATACTACATGCACTAAATAAATGGTGACCCTACCTAATGGGAAGACACTTCAAGGTAAAAACTGATGATGATAGTCTTAAACACTTTCTGTAACAAAGGCTATCTTCAAGAGAGCAGAAAAAATGGGTCACAAATATGTTGTGTTATGACTTTGAAATCATATACAAAAAAGGGAAGCTAAATGTTGTTGCAGATGCACTCTCAAGAAAGGATGAAGAGGTGGAAGCATTGCTTTGTGCCATTTCTATTATCCAACAAGATTGGATAACCAAAGCAAGGGATGAATGGAAGAAGGACGAAGAAGTGTGGACACTCATTCAAAATTTGCAGCAAGATCCAATTACATCTTATACATTTAGTTGGAAAATTTACTCCTTATGGTAAAGAGATCGCTTATATCTTTGTAATAATTCCAAACTAAAACAAAATATTATTTTGAAATTGCACACTTTCTTTTAGAGGACACTAAGAAGAGTATGAATTTTCTCGTCGAAATCAATAAAAGAACCACTCTTAGCTACGCATAACTAATAGCCCTAACAACAATAGAGGCCGCAAAACATCTTCAGATCTGCAATTAGTAGTTAAAATGCTGCGACAAACAGATCTATAAATGGAAAGACATTAAGCAGAAAAGTAAAGAGTTTGCTCCATGCATCCAACAGACAAGACAAGAACACGATTTTTGAATGAATTTTTTATATTACAGGGCACCTGGGAGGAAACAAGAAGGTGTATCCAGATCTCCTCAATGGGATGGGTTCTTTGTAGTCCTCGGCACTTCAGATCTAAGCTTTCTCTCTCTTGTAGATGTAGAAAACCCAATGTAGAAAGTAGAGCTCAATGGGAGCAAATGGTAGAAAAATGAGACCAAGTGTATAGATCCAGAGTGATCTAATAGGCAACAAAAGGTGAAGAATGATGGGAAAACCCTCCTATTTATAACAAAATATTGGGTCATTCTAGATCTTGGTGCATGATTAAAATAATGTTAACCAAATCTAGATCCACCTTTTATGGAATATTTTATTATATTTGTTGGAGGGAAAGGGTATTTGACTTGGGTCAACTCCCTTGATTAGTGAAAAATAAATAAATAAATGATTTATTTATCTTTTTAAGGAAGTGGTTGGAAGATAATCAAACAAATAATGATTTATTTAATTATTTGTGGGTGATTTGGTCATATTTAACAAGGAATATTATCTAAACAAGATTTAAATAATTATTCCTAGAAATTAATAAGATAAATAAAGGTTTATCTAATTAATTTCTTTGATTTTGGGTTAAACATGACTTGGAATAATAATTAAATTATGGTTTAATTAATTATTCCATGAGGAAAATCAAACAAATATGGGTTTGTTTAATATTTCCTTTTGGGGTTAACTGTTTTAACATAGTGAAAGCAGTTTTACTTAGGGTAAAACTGGTCTTACATGGTGTACTTGGGTCCATCTAATGATAATAGGTTAGATGACAAAAAATGGTGTAACAGATTGCCCCCCAGCGTGCGAGTGTTAGGAGCAAATCGTATGACCGAAGTACGTTGTAAGAACACAATCACTAGACAACAAAAGGGAAGTCAGAGAGAGAAAGGTGAGGTAGATAGTGTGCTGAAGGACTAGACCCGGAGGAGACGAGACTCGCAGGTGCAACAAGTCTCTTTTTATGAGAGGGTACCTGTGCTGAAGGCGGCGGGGGAGGCATACCTATGCCCGCCGTGACAAAGTACAAAAGAATAGTGTGTCCAGTAAACAAGGGACCGAACTATAGAGTACAGCTGGCATAATCAAGGGCCAGGTAGAAATACAATGAAGAGTCTCACATACGTGCTGTGCCTGGGATAACAGCCAGGACTAGTACAATAATATATGAGTACATGAGATAAATACAACCCAAATGCCCCCTGTAAATGGGGAAGGGCTCACAAAATCTGACTGATACATGCAAATCATAGAGGTGCTGCAAGTGGCTAAGGCCAACATCATCAAAATCTGGAGCGGCATCAAAGGCTGCAATGAAGAGGTCATCCGGGCATGTGGGGGGCTACCTGCAGGGCCACCCCCTCATGAGGGCCGAGACATCTCACACACGCCCGGGAATCATCAAGAGCTGCTGCTGGGTCACTGGACTGTCCAGTATACTCATCTCGATCATGCTGAAAGGAGCTGGAGAAGTAATCAAGTCAAAGGGAAGTGAGAGATCCCCCTGCCTGATCCGAGGCACCGAACAAGAGTGGAATCTGGAACCAAGGTACACCGCCCTCTAGACCTTGCTTCTGGAATAAATGTGCTGATGTCGACAGAAGGAGGTCCGCCGTAGGTGAGGCAATGAGAGATCCTCAACTAAGGCACGAGAGAAAACAGGAGAGCGACGGACAGACTGACACTAATGACGATAGTGGAAATGGGAAGGACTGAGTAGCGAATGGACGACTTCCCTTGTTAGAGCATAAAGAGCATGGACGACACGGCAGTGACTGACACAAGATCATGAGGGATAGGGGACAGTGAGACTGGAGGTCATAATGTGCGACACAAGAGAGAGACCAAGCAATGAAGGATGGAGGGCTATAGTGAGGTGCGAAGGGACGTGGTATAGACTCCATGGATGCAATGATGACTCAACTTGGATGCTCGAAACAAGGGCGACTCGATGGTGGTGCCACACAGTAAAGGCACTAAGGGGGGACCATGGAAGCATGAGTACAAGATGGGAACTCATGACGAAAATCGACACGAACATGGACAAGTAAGGGAGAAATATGGTGCCCCAAGTACAAGTGTCGTAAGTGAGGAAATTCGATTTTAAGGAGCGGTGAAGTGACCCTTCTGGGACAAAATGTGTCCGGGTGAAGTATCAAATCACCAAAAACTAACAGAAACCCATTTGGGAGCTCGGTGAGAGCTTTCCAGCGGTGTTGACGGTTCGTCGAACAGGGCTATGGTGTGGTCGCAGCAGTCGAAAGAAGAAAAAGTGGTTCTCTTTTAATAAGGCAGTTTTCCCTCCAAAAGCATTCATTTGCTATTGTTGCTGTGGTGAATGTGGAGAGGAGAGAAGGCCCTAAATCTTGCGGCGAACGTAGCGGACAAACCGACCGCTGGAATCGAGATCCGTCAGTTGGAGGTAGGAGGCCTAACCTTTCTCTTGCATTTTGATGGATTACTTTTTCAGTTTAGGGCCCAAACTTCCAGAAACAGCCCCTCCTTCATCTCTACGGTCGGGTCGCACTTTTTGGGGCAAAAAGTGCGACCTAGGACGCAGGTTTGAAGGCAAAAAGTGCGACCTGGTCCAGAAAATGGCAGAAAACTGCGACCTGGGAGATGAGGGGGTTTTGGTGCTGTTTTATGGCTGGAAGCTGGGTTTTGGTGTTTGGTTATGGTTTGCCCGATCTTAACGCTGACAAATATGATGTGTTTGTGCAGGTATGGCAGAGTTACGGGTCAACTGGAGAGAGAGAGATCTGGGGACACTTCGGACAGAGATCCAAGCGGATCAGGGCGTCCGTCGTGTATTGGCCAGATTTGGGGTTCTTAAGTTTGTGGAGAACCCATTGATAAGAGCAGGGGAACCGTTACTGGCCCGGATTATCAGTTATTGGGATCCAGATCAGGAGATCTTTGTGGTGCAGGGGCACAGGATCGAACTGACGGTCCAGGATGTGTATTTCCTGACCGGTCTCCCACCACTGGGGATGGTGGGAAACACACAACCAGTGTTGCCACGGGGGCGACATATCATGGAGTTCGTGGAACGCCATGGTCGACCGGGTCTCCAAGTCAAGGGGACTCGAATACCGATCGGGGATCTAGAGAGTCTAGAAACTCGTGCAGTGGCCGCAACTGTGCTGCGAATCCTGGGCAGCCAGGCGTTCCATCACATCACTGGGGGGCAGATGATGTTAGTGGAAAGTGTATTGGGTGGGACCTACTATGGGTGGGCCCAAATGCTGTTGGTGTCACTAAAGCGACAGTTGTCACTATGCAGGCGGCAGGTGAACCATGACTGCGCATATGGGACTTTGTTGTGCGCCTTCTTCTTTGAGAAGATCCCGACCTTGAGGCCTCATGTACAGCTTCCAGATGGGGGCCCGAGAGAGCCCAGAATGCGCCGTTGGGGACGGCTACTGTGCAGAGGAGGAGGAGGGGCAGTCGGGCGAGTATTTCGACCAGAGTTTGTTGCCCATTGGGATCAGATGCCTTTGTACATAGACGACTATCCCTATAGTGGGATGAGTTATTGTGGAGATCCGGACCTGCCACTTCCGCCTGGTCGAGTCTGGGGGCCCGATGGTAAGTGACAGATTGCTATACTTGTATGGGCATGTTAAAGTATTTTGAAGAGTAGAGTAAGGTACTGATTCATGTACTTTTGGTATGCAGATATAGCACTGGTGAAACCGGCCGGATATATGGGACGACCGGCAGCAGCTGGAGCTACAGGGTCGAGAGCGGCGCAGAATGAGGATGCAGCTGCCCTGCTGGAGGATATCCGATGTAGATGCGAACGGTTGTTGACCGGAGTATCAGAGCGCGGGTGGCAGGACTTGGACGACCAGTTTATAGAGCCGTGTGTTGGTGTACCCTCGGAGTGGCGAGGTGTCATGCGGCGCATGGCGATAGCCGGTCAGGCAATACGCGATCTACAGGCTGCAGGGGCAGAGCCATTGGCTCGGGATCCTCCAGATAGTGATTAGGGGTGGGGCATGTGGTGCCCCCTAGTATGTATGTAGGGGCGTATGGTGCCCCCAGTGATGTATGTAGGGGCATGTGGTGCCCCCTAGGATGTATGTAGGGGCATATGGTGCCCCCAGTGATGTATGTAGGGGCAGGTGGTGCCCCCAGTTTTTGAGTTTGTGTAACATGCTGTGGGCATGCCATATGTATCAGAGTAGATGGACTCTAATCACATGTTTTGCGACACATATTATGGATATGCATCGTTATGGTTTTTTTTTTTTATGAATGTTATTGTCTTGAATGAAATGCATGTGATAAATGCCAGTCTAGAACTTGGTTTGCAATACTATCTACATAGTGATTCTATTCTAGAGGTACATGGTTGAAAGTTATGGTTTCAAATGCACGTATCAAGAGTTTCACTCGTAAATAGCGTCTAAACAGCACAGGGTTATGCACACGATAAACAGCATTCAGTTGCATTACAAGAAGTAGGGAATCCAAACGAACGTGTAGATGGAGTACGCGATGCAAGAGGGCATCGGCTAAGAGACCACGCACTGCATCATATTCGGCCTGATTATTGGTGGCAGGACCAATGCAGACCCCGTTGGAGAGAACAAGGGCATGCAAGGGGGTGAAAATGGCCCAACCTGCCGCGGCAAGATTCCGGGAGTAACGACTTGCACCATCGGCGTAACCGATAAAGGGTGTGGACGGAGGGTCCTGCATAATGGTGTCACAAGACAAAAAATGAGTAAAAGATGGAGACGGACGGCAGCGTGAGTGGACAGAAAACATCGAGCGGCAACTGCGGGAGGGAGTGCAAGGGGCAGGATGACGATGACTCTCATACAAGCTGAAGGGTTGTATTTGAGAGCTATCGGAAGTATGGCGCGGACTCGGGCTGCGGAGGTCTACAGGGGTATGGGTGGAGGAAACCGGGGTATGGGTGGAAAAGAGGGGATCAGGCGAAACGACAGGGGAGGATGCAGGGGGGCTGGGCTCCAGGTGTCTCGCGGAGGAGGATAGGTAAAGAATGGTCGCGGTGGACTCTTTCATCTAAACATCGGGGGGAGGGATGACAATGGGAGTGGGAGGATCCTCGGGTTGGCCTGAAGCATACTGCGCGAGGATGGGAGAGGCAGATTGATTCTGTTCAACCTCGTACTCTCGAATGACCTCTAAAGAGGCGCGATAATGCGTCAGGTGAGGACAGCGGTGGGAGTAGTGGCCATGGACACCGCACAATGCGCACGGTTTGTTGGTGCGGAGAATCTTGGGGTTCTTGGTTACGGACGAAGAGGAGGCTTCAGGGGCCGTAGATTCGGGGAACGCGACTTTAACCATGGGTTGGATACGGGGCAACTCGGGACAAGCATGGGTGGCATGACCGGCGACATCGCACAAGGCACAGGGCTTGGCAGGTTGGGGAGGGGTCGGGTCAGTCGTGGTGGTCTTATATTTTGGTGCCCCCTTACGGTCTTTGCGTTTCTTCTCAGGAGCTGCTACGACAGGAGAGGGATCCTGCGGAGGTGCTGGAGGCACAGTAGCAACGGAAGAAGCGAGGGGGACCGGTTGGACCGGTGTCAAAGCCATGTAGGGTTTGGGGTGACCAGGAGGGGTGGCGGCTGGGGGATCAAGGTACGAGACCGGAATGCCCAAGGTCAGGTTAGGAAGGGAGAGGGTGGCCATGACGGGGACAGAATATACTCCGGGAGGGGGAGCCAAGAAGGGGATCTGTCCAGCAGGGTAATGGTCGGGAGGGACGGCTCCGAGATGGTTAAGGCCAGGGGGAACCGAGCCAGGGGGGTAAAGGGGTTCAGGGATACCAGCTGTAGGAGGAAGGCCAGAAGGAGGAGGTCCGGTTGGCAGAGAAGTATGGCTAGGAGCGGGCTGCGGAGGGCGAAGGGGCGGTTGCGGACTAGCCGAAGCAGGCCATTTGAGGGCGGCCTGAGACGATTGCATCATGCAAACATTTGACAAGCTGGGATCAGAGATAGGAGGAGGGGGAAGACAAGGAAAAGTTCCAAGCAGGGAGGAGTCCTTGTAAACGCCGGGGGAGACACTGGTCAGGGAATCGACGGTTTGCTTGTTGGCTATAGAAGAGATGGTGGTCTCAGGGGAGGTCTGAGAGGGAGGCTCATGATATGTCAACTGGTCAATGGTGACTATCTTTCCATTATGGGGGAAAGACATCTTGCGAAAGACCGCGGATGGGACAGCAGACATAGCATAGGTGTAGCTCCGCCCCAAAAGAATGTTGTAGTCGAGTGGGGCGTCAATGACTTCGACGTCAATGCAAACAGTCTTACCGGCGAGGGTGATAGGGCAATTACGAAACAAGCCAATGGGCTAGGAGGCATGACCGTCCCACGCTCTAAGGGTGATCGTGGAAGGGGCCAGCTCAGGGGATCCGAGTTGCTTCCAAACCGAAGCGGACATCACGCAGGTGGATGCCCCCTCGTCAATTATACACCGGGAAACGATGGCGTTCCGTATCTTGACTGGGATTTGGAAGGCGACGGAAGGAGGGAGGGGAGGGTGATCCGATTGAGTGGCGTCGAAAACAATCATTTGGTCGTCAGCAGGATCTACAGCGCCCACGGCAGATAGTAGAGCCTTCTTTTGGGAAGGGCACGACTGGAGGAGTTCCAGTGTGGAAATGGCTGCGGGTGATTGCGCCAAATCATCTACTATGCTATACGACTGAGCGGCTCGGCTGGAAGCAGCATTTCGGCGTAATGGTCCCTTTGGAATCTTTGGATGAACCTCAACTTTGGGTTGAGGGATGTGTAAGGGGCCACTAGATGTCGAAATAGGCTCTGTAGAACCTGAAGAGGGAGGCTCGGGTGCAGACGGAGCAAGAGGCTTGGGGTACTGGCGAGACCGAGTTTGAAGGTGAAGATCGACGGAGGGGTTGGGATCGGAATTCATCATAAGGATCTGGTAATCGGAGGAACCAGAAAGGGAAGGGGGGGCAGCTACCTGGTTGTCAGGATCAGAGGAACCAGAAAGGAAGTGTGCCACGTGTTCCACTTGTTAGCAGCTGTCGGACCTGTCGAGGGAAAGGACGGTAAACACGCCCGTCGGGTAGGCCACTAGGTGGAAGCACAGGGAGGCGTTCGTCCGCGCAATGTGGTTGAGACTTCAAGATCCGCCGCATCCTGGGTGGGCAGGGACAATGTGGGTGGGACGACCATAAACACCGCAACACCCAATGGGGGCTTGTTGAAAGGCGCCCGGTCCCGCCAGTCGACCGCCCGTTGTTGGTTGCTCTGCATAGGGTATCAGGCCCGCAGGCCTCGCACCAGGGTGGGATTGGCTTGGTTGTTCCCTTCCGCTCTTTTGAGAAGGGGGATTAGTCGCGCTCACAGGTAAATACTTGCCCCGAGGGTCGTAGGTGCCGTTGGCTGCTGAGGAGGCGAGGAGGAGGAAGCTTAGCAGGTGAGGAGCCACACCAGGCCGTGATATGGGTATTGGTAGGTATGGCAACATTAGGTGTTGGTGAGGTTGGGCAAAAGGAGGAGGCATGCCGTATCCCGGATATATGTTGCCGGGAGGGGGCAGAGTGCTAGAGGTGCTGGCCCCTCCCTGAGGGAGGCCATGGCTCATAGGAGGGTGAGCAGAGGGGTGGGAAAGAGATCCAACAATACCGTCGGCGGAATGAGATGCCCCCGGGGCGTTAGCGCCACCGTGCCTGGGGATGTCAGGAAGAACGGTATAAACATAACCAGATTGAGCGTAGATCAGGTCATATTTTAAAGCTATTTGGAGGGCGGCTTCTTCAGATTGAGGAAAGTGAGAGGCGACATCTTTGCCGATGGGAGCTGGAAGGGTGCGGAGGAACCAGTCCATATAAACCTGATCTTCGAAGGGAGGGGCTCGACATAAGCTCCGTCTTCTTCGCCATTCCTGAACATGGGCAGAAAGGCGTGTTGAAGAGGATTGCTTGAAGGAAGTCAAGAGCTCCGTGCCGGTATCGTATCGGAGAGGGAGCTGGAAGTACGACAAAAAGGCTTGGGCAAGAGTCTCAAAGGTGGTATGGGTAGAGGTGGCTTGTTCGACATACCATTTAGAAGCTTCGCCGGTGAGCGTGTGTTGGAACAAACGAAGACGGATGGAGTCATCGGTAATGGAATTGGAGGAACACCACATGTGGAAAGATCGGACATGATTGGTTGGATCTTCGCCATTAAGGCCCTCAAACTTAGGGATGTCGGAGGGGAGCTTGGTTGGCATAGCAGGCCAATTAGCATTGTGGTGGATGGGGTCATTGATCAACTGATGGAAATCGGGGAGGCTGAGGCCTGCAATGTATGGCAGCACAGGGGTGGCCGGGGTAGTTCCTGTGGCGGTTCCGCTAGTAGTAGGGCCGACATTGGGGCCGGGAGAACCGCTAGCGTTAGGCCCTGGACCAGACATGGTGAAGGGGGCAGGAGAACCGGGAGGAGAAGGAGGACCCGAGGAATCAGGGGAGGAGTCGGAGTGCGGACTCGAAGGTGGACTGGCTCGACGACGGCGGTGCGGAGCAGGTCGATCAACCGGAAACTGAGGGTGAAGGCCAAGAAGTCTCCGGGAAAGGCGCCTTGGGGGTGCAATGATGACAGGAAGAAGGAAACCGACAGGGGCAGAAAGGGACAGAATCAAGAGAGGTCAAGGGCAGACAAGGTGCAGTGACAATTGATTTTAGAGTCTTTTCCAGGTGGTGTTAACCATGCGCTTCTTCACTTAGGGTTAGTATGTGGTGTGCGTTAATTTTAATTTTTAAACCCTTTTCGTTTTGAGAGCAAAAAAGTGTGTCAATATATCGAAAAGAAATCTCGCATGTAAACAGACGTCAGTACATAATATTTAACAGCCTAACAATGCATCATCTAACCTAAAGAGTGGCTTCCTCAAAACCACTTCCAATGAGGGCAAACATCAAGTCAAAACACATAAAGAGCTCGACAGATCTAGGGTCAGAAGGGACAGGGATCTGGAGAATAAGGCTGCAGGAAAGGGGTGCAGATCACAGCCAAGAGACAGAGGCAAGGTGGCTAGAAAAGGGAAGGAAATCAGCAAAAACCGGAGGGGGTGAGGCGGAGGCCGTCAAAGGAGGTCCAAACAAAACGACAAGAGGTGATTTGGAAGGAAAGAGGCTGATTTCAATGGATCTGAAAGGGAGGTAACAGATCTGGAAAAGAGGGGGCTGAAGCTCTGAAACCGACGGCTGAAACAGCTAAAACTCTTCCACGAAAAATGGAGGGTACTAAAGCCCTAAGGGGCTGGGTTCCCACTTAGATGAGTAAAAAAAGATCAGATCTTGGTCAAGGCGGGGCCGAGACGTAGGTCGGAAGACCTCGACAGTAATGTGACGTAACCTTAAAATTATAAAAAATGCCGGAAAGGCAAATGAAGCCAAATTCGATCCGAGGCAGTGTCGGCAATAGCTGAGGTGCGACCTGGAGGTCCAGGTCGCAGTTTATGGGCCAAAAAGTGTGACCCCCCGTTCCGGTTGTCTCGGCGGCAGATTTTCAGAAAAGTTGCCGTCTCAGTTGCGGCTGGTGTCGCTTACCTGCGCAATAGGGCCAGAAACACACGGAAGTTAGAAATTTTAGGTTTTTAGGGTTTTATGTGAGAAAAATGACATAAAAAGAGGAAAACTAAGCAGCTGAAAAGAAGCCCTAGGGCCTGAAGTAGCTGGATATGCAGGAATATGAAAAACGACAGCGGTCGTAATTTAAAACCCGTGTGGAGTCGCCATTTGTTAGTATGAATTCTTCGTCGAAGTGTACGAAAAAGAACCACTTTAGCTAAGCATAACTAATAGCCCTAACAACAATAATGGCTGCAAAACATCTTCAGATCTGCAATTAGTAGTTAAAGTGCTGCAACAAACAGATCTATAAATGGAAAGATATTAAGCAGTAAAGTAAAGAGTTTGCTCCATGCATCCAACATACAAGACAAGAACACGATTTTTTGAATGAATTTTTATATTACAGGGCACCTGGGAGGAAACAAGAAGGTGTATCCAGATCTCCTCAATGGGATGGGTTTTTGTAGTCCTCAGCACTTCAGATCTAAGCTTTCTCTCTCTTGTAGATGTAGAAAACCCAATGCAGAAAGTAGAGCTCAATGGGAGCAAATGGTAGAAAAATGAGACCAAGTGTATAGATCCAGAGTGATCTAATAGGCAACAAAAGGTGAAGAATGATGGGGAAAACCTTCCTATTTATAACAAAATATTGGGTCATTCTAGATCTTGGTGCATGATTAAAATAATGTTAACCAAATCTAGATCCACCTCTATGGAATATTTTATTATATTTGTTGGAGGGAAAGGGTGTTTGACTTGGGTCAACTCCCTTGATTAGTGAAAAATAAATAAATAAATGATTTATTTATCTTTTTAAGGAAGTGGTTGGGAGATAATCAAATAAATAATGATTTATTTGATTAATGGTGGGTGATTTGGTCATATTTAACAAGGAATATTATCTAAATAAGATTTAAATAATTATTCCTAGAAAATAATAAGATAAATATGGGTTTATCTCATTAATTTCTTTGTTTTTGGGTTAAACATGACTGGGAATAATAATTAAATTATGGTTTAATTAATTATTCCATGAGGAAAATCAAACAAATATAGGTTTGTTTAATATTTCCTTTGGGGTTTCCTATTTTAACATAGTGAAGGCAATTTTACTTAGGGTAAAATTGGTCTTACATGGTGTACTTGGGTCCATCTAATGATGATAGGTTAGATGACCAAAAAAAAGGTGTAACACTAAGGATTTTTAAAAACTTACCACAGGTTGAAGAAAGAATTTTTTTGGGATGGCCTTAAATCTCATATTCAAAATTTTGTGGCAAATTTTTTTGTCTTCCAGCAAAATAAAGTTGAGCCAATTAAGACTCCAGGTCTTCTACAACCTTATCCATTCCAAGTCAATGTTGGGAGGATATTTCAATGGATTTTATCATATGTTTACCCAAGTCCGAAGGAAAGAGTGTCATCATGGTGGTAGTTGATAGAATTACCAGGTATGCACACTTTTGTGCATTATCTCATCCATTTAAAACAAGTACAGTTGCTACTGCATTTATGGAAACAATTCAAAAGCTACATGGAAACCCAAAGATTATTGTAAGTGATAGAGATCCCATTTTTACTAGAAATTTTTGCACGGAATTATTTTCTTGTTTGGGTACTCAACTAGCTCATAATTCATCTTATCATCCTCAATCTGATGGTCAAACTGAGATAGTTTATAAATTCTTAGAAGGATATCTTCCTTGTTTTGTATCTGATAAGAAAACACAATGGGTCAGGTGGTTACCTCTCGTTGAATGGTGGTATAAAACTTCCTTGCATACTGTAGTAAAAATGGCCCCATTTATGGAACTTTATGGATATCATCCACTGTCTATCACATATTCTCTAAGAAAAAATTCTAAGGTACATGAAGTGGAAGATCACATCGAGCATGAACAAGAAGTTCTCTAACTCTTAAAGGATAACCTAAATTTGGCACAAAATCGAATGAAACAATAGGCAGATCAACATCGTAGTGAGAGAAGTTTTGATGTAGGAGACTGGGTAATTCTACATCTACAAGCATACAAACAAATTTCACTCAATAAAGATAAGAAAGATAACAAATTATCTCCAAAGTACTATGGTCCTTACAAGGTGTTGCAAAATATTGGTACTATGGCATACAAATTGGAGCTTCTTGATTCTTTGCGCGTGGATCCAATTTTCCATGTTTCATGCTTAAAGAAGGTTATAGGGGACAAACTTCCATTTCAAGCAATATTGCTAGAAATTTATGAGGAAGGAAATATTATATTGGAGCCTGAAGAAGTCACGAAAACAATAACTCGACAGCTGCCAAATCGATCAATTTCAGAGTATCTCATCAAATGGAAGAACTTACCCACTGAAGATTCTACATGGGAGGATGAGAATTTTATACAGAAGCATATGGAGCTACTCAAGCATTGAGGATAACACTTTTTTGAAGGAGAGGGGTATGTTAGGTCCCTATGTTACTAGTATATTCCATTATTTTTGTTAGTGTAACCCCCTTATTGTTATTATTGTACCCCTGTAACCCCAATATTGTTATTATTGTGCACTTACATTATTATGGTCAGGTCGGCTAGGATTATATTACGACCCCATGGACTCCTATATATAGAAGGAGGTTTCTGTTATTTGTATCATCCAAGAATTGCTCATTTATGTAATGTAAAGGAGGTTTCCCCCTCGATGTGGCTTATTTCTAAGCCGTTGATCTCTCTTTTCTTATATTTTGGACTTGGTTTGATAACAATGAGGACACTTGAGTTCCTCAATTTCAGCATCAACCTGGTTAAGGCTCATAGCCTCATAAAATAAAATCCAGAAAGTAAAATAGTTCCAAGGGTATTTATCCCTCCTTTAGATCTATGTAGATACTCCCTTGTTTAACTGATAGGCTACCTCCTGAAAAACCACCTTATTGGTCACATGCCTCGACATAATATTTGGGGTTGTATACACACATGAAAAATTTCATGTAATTTCCTTTCAGTGAAGAAAACCAATTTAAGGTATCATAGAGTGAATCCTTGACCTAAGTTTTCATGCAAGGAGGTTTGGTCTCAAATATGATCTTGTATAATATTGCAAATAAGTGCTTAGTCTTTTTTCATAAACTCCCCAAAAAATGGCTTTTGATAACAATCTATAATGAAAATATACAAGAAAAATTTGTTGTGGGGTCCAGTTTCATTTCATCCCATTGAAATCATGACACACACACATACCATCCAACAAATATGCATGCATATAAAATTCGCGTTCCTGTTTAGCTTTTAAAGTTGCCTTAGCCTATGTATGTGAAGTTCTAGTTCATGGGAGATGATATCTACATATTTGAAAACTCTACCTCTTGAGACAACTAGGTTGAGAACAAAAATATAGTTCTAAAAGTATTTTTAATTCTTTCGTCCATGTAGTTTTTACTGTATCTCCAAGAGATAATGGTAAACCTTTCTAAAATATTTTGTCTCATAAATTTAACTTGGTATCTAGTGGAATCTTGTAGGCTCTTGGTACTAGGATTTGATAAATTATTTGGTATTATTACATTCCAAACTTGTGTAAAAAATTGTGTTTGCATGTACCTTAGGCCTTACCATCTTCTAATAGGAATGTATGTCATGTAGATGGTAAGTGGAAATGACATTCCTGCTTTCACTCCTAAGGACCACATTCTCGCTATGCATGTGTAACAAGATCCATTTCATGCCCTATCCATAGGGTATCACTAGGAATATTCATGAAAAAATATGTATCCTTGACCTCTTAATATTTATATATTCTTCCTTACCTTCCAAGTCCTCCAGGAATTCATTTTTCATGACAGTATCTTTGAGGTATTTCCATGATACTTTCAAGGATTTATAAATAAATTAGTGTATGTCTGAAAGAATAGGGATGGTTGATTTAGTGTAATCCACTAGCTCTTGAGTATTGGCTTCTCAAACTTCCTTTTGATGTAGCTTTTTGAGTGGTAGGAATAATATTCTAGGCAGACGATGAGAGACAAATGTATTCACTATTTGTAACACATGCAAGTGGAAAATAAATCATGGAGAACAACAATTAGTTTTTATAAATCCCTTAAATATAGCGTGAAAACTATTACAAATATAGTTACTAAGGAAATATATGGGTAAGATGCAAGCATAATCCTATCAGATGTGAGATAGGGTGGTTTTACTACCCACTAGAAGTGATCACTATGCCAATGCAAGGATGAGGGTTCATGTAGGGGACATAGTCTACATACAAGTCTTAACTAAGGCATAAAATTGCACCATTCACTGATGGGGAGAGAGATACTACTTAGACATAAGGCAAAATCATAGTGAACAAGGAGGGGCACACAATTTCTTTGAGGTGGCCAATGTGCTAGGAAGATTCAATGAGGGTGCTCGGTATAATCATAATGAACAAGGAGGACCACTTGTTGCTTGAAAGTATATTGTGTGCTATGGAAGGGGCTTAATTCTTGTTGGGAAAAATTTCAATTAAAAGTGTCTATGTTTTGTAAAATTGCGCTATGAAAGGGAGCTTTTTCTGTTGGGAACAATTTTGGTGGATGAAGGATCTCTATTTTATAGAAGTGTCTTTTTCTCAAAGATAGGCTCAAAAAAATAAGTTAAGGTGAGAAACAACTAGAGAACACAATAATAATGGAATAGAAGGGCTCCAAGTGTTTATACATTATGTCATAATCATCACATTATGAAAAAATTACCATGAATCCAACCACTTGTGACTGATATTAAAGAAAAACTTGTGCTGATAAAATGTTCTCAACCTAGATTGAACAATGATTATGAGAATTATTGATGAATTGTGCTTCTTATAAATAAAAAATATATGAAAAGTAAGTTCATGCATGATCGCTACTTATTGTTTGATGAGTGAGCTAGTTACATGAAGTGGAGAGTGCCCCTATTTTCTAGGAATGCACTTAACATGAAAAGAAGGAAGGGCATATACATGAGAAGTAAGAGGGTGTAGTCTTTGTTGACAAGGAGTGAACTAGAGTTAAGAGAGAGTATTTTGTAGATATTGTAAACAAGGATTGCACTCTCCTTGTGGACAAGGAGTGCACTCCAATTGAGTGAAGAAAGTGCGCTCCACTAATATTTCGAAGTGAGCTCATGTTTGGAAGCATGTAGTTTCCTCCAATCGCTCCTTTGTGATTAGTAAGTTTAGAAAGTGTGATTTATCTAGGAGAAAAATTTTCCTTTCTTGATTTTGTGTGATGTGCATGCTAAGAAAAGAAATGTATTCACTAACTAAAAGAAAATCTAGAGTTTTTTCTATCTTTAGAAATATGAAAAAAATGATTCCAAAGATAAAATGACGAAACTTAGGAAACTTTGACCTATGAGGAAAATAAATACTTAGGAATATTGAAATGATGATCAACACTTACAAAAACATGAACAAATAATAAGATGACACAAGGAAGCATAAATCGACAGTACATATAGGCTTCACAATTGAGTAAGGAAAAATTTATGGAGGGTCGTTATTATAGTGACAACACTTGGTGGCACACTCGAATAAATCCAACTCATTTGTTTAGGAATTACCTTTATTCACAGCTTCAATCCTTTAGGAAGTATTTATTCACTCAAGAAATTTCCTTGTCTTCGCCATCAACCTCATTGTAGATATAACTTCCTCTATTCCTTTTACTTGGCTGAACATATTACAAATATTTCCATATTGCAATTGTTTCCATCCAAGAGAGGTTAATATAGAAATTGTGAGTAAAATAAAATCAGTCTTAATTTTCATCTCCAGTAATTCTCCACTTATAACATGTGTTTTTATCACCCAAGAGGAGTCACGACAAGAACATAAGTATCACATCGCTGCCAATGAGCCTTTTCAATACTACAATGAATTTACTTTCTTCACCTCTTTGCACACAAATATTTTCTCTTCTTCACCGTTTATTTTATCTCAAGAATTTAAATGTTCGTAGGAGCTTATTATTTTTGTTGGGGTGGAGGAGGAATCCTGAATTATTGAGAGTAGCATAGGTTTATCCTTGACAAAATCGTATATATACTTTTGATATCATTTTTCTCGCTAATTCTTTTCCCCTTTCGTTTCTCTATTTCATTGAATCAGAAACAAAACAACATTGAATTAGCAAACAGAGTCTAGGAATGAAGATCCTAAATGGATTCAGGAATAATGTCTCTTCTTATCACTTTATAATTTAATATATTGTATCTTCCATCAATACATCATTGACTTTGAAATATGTAAAGGCCGAAACAAAGAATAAAGGTAACACGTTAGCGAAGGATTGCACGTCACTACAATTTTACATTCCAAATGTTTAGCCACAATATATTTAAGTGCAACAAAACATCTTCCATGCAAAGTGTTTTAAAAAAAATACATGAAATTCAAGAATAAAGCAAAGAAAACATTAAAGATAGAAAAAAAAGGAAACAATGTAATGCAAACTAACTAGATGCACCTAAACTAATCTAAACTAGCAGAGTATAATATTGAGACTAAGTAAAATGGAATTTACAATGAAACCATAAAATATGATCATTACCCTTAAGTCAATATAAATAATTGAGTAAAAGGGATAAAACATGATGCATAATAATAAATATTGACAACCAAGACATCTACACACAATGGAAAAGTTGTAAAGCCCAAGCAAGATGGTGTGAGGTAAATGATTTCTCTATCTGAGAAAAGACACTACAAAAAAAATTCTTAGTCTCAAGTCAATACAAAAATTGATTAAACTCATGAAGGTACTTGTTATAATTAATCAAACTCATCATGTAAGACTCTTCTAAACAATCTGCAATAGGATTGTAAAAAAAAAACAGGTTGGAAATATTTGAAATAAAAATCCACTATAGACATATCCACATCATATGGAAGAATAATATCAGACTGTGAATCATATATAGATTTGAAATTATTAGTTTTGGTGTATGGATCAAACCTGATGGTGGATGAATATATAGGAGAATGAGACTGAAATGTTTTACTATCATTTCACATGTTCTTTGTTTCCAAGTTCCATATCAAATATTCACAAGAGGAAGGATATGTGAGTTGGAGTTGATGGATATCATCATAGATTTTGTCTTGAGTGTTTAAAAATTGAACACGAATATATCAAAAATCCCTTAATAACTAATCTTTATCGCACGAAATATTACTGACAATTAAATTCTATGAGAAAATTTCAATCTAACCAAATTAAAAAGTTTCATTAGGGTATTAATGACCTAACATAACCACAAGTCTAGACTGAAGTTCCCCTGCTTTTACAGAAGACTCATAAATTTTTAAAGATGAGAACATAAATATTGAACACCTATTTAGTTGTACATCCAAACAACCCTCTTTATTTTGATTAAAAAAATGGACCAACTCAAAGTTGCCCGAATGATATTATTCAAGGAATGATTGATCAAGTCATTGACAAAACGTTTTGATAACCAACATGTCATCTTCTAAAGTGGGGGTGTGTATTCCTAAAAGGAATTCTTCAATTATTAGATCTAGATTGAATAAAAAATTATGCAAATCCAATTCTTTCTCAGAAAACAAAGATCCATCCATCTGACTTGGAAAAGAATCATAGCACAATTCAATAGAAAAAAGATGATGAGGATAATTTTTGTTGAAGGATTCAACATCATTAAAGGATTCCAAATCAATGGATTCATTTCCAAGAATATGGGATAAATGATTTCTAGAATAAGGATAAAAATCATATGTAGAAAGAGAAGATGGGAAAATTAATTTGTCTTTGATGAAATATTTAGAATTAGGAATGGTACGAGATTAGATTCGTGGATTTTATTTTCAATTTTTTGAAATTGAATAGGTATTAAACAAGGTACAAGAAAAATGGGATGAAAATTAAAGGAAGGAGTACTAAGTTCCTCCTCCGAAGGTTGGTGTTCTCTTGGAAAGGACCATATAGTGGATCAAATTTAAAATATTTCCTTGAAATCCTAACGAAGAAGAAAATTCCCATATAAATATTCCCAATCTACATCTTCACCAAAAAACTCATAAAAAAGGTGAAGAAATCGCTTGACAAATTGTTCCAAGGATACATTTGATTTGATTCTAAGTAGATAAATTCTATTATAATCATATTGATAATAATTCTTTTCAAAAACTTCACGAAGGGCATTAACGAGTTTTTTAAATAATGGATAGAAGAAAGAGGTAAATAATAACACCATTGCTTGGCACAAGCTTCCAATTTAAGGGAGAACAACCCAGCAAGGATTTATTCACAATAAACTCTACACAGAACCAAAAAATTAACAAATTCAACCACATAATCAATAAAGGTTCTTGGATGTAGCGATTTACGGTAAATATTGAAAGATAAAAATAAAAATAAAAAAACCTCATGATTACGATTCTAGATGTAGCGATTTACAGTAAATAAATTCAAATGGACTTTAAAATCTCAAATTTTCATCTATTTATGCTTTGAGTGAAAGGTTTTTCACAGTGTTGGATGCCACTAACATATAGTAGCTCTCCCCGATATGGGGTCGCAATGAGACCTCACACCAATTTTTGTAGGAGCCCCATCTAGATATAAGCTATGACCATCATTGTAAGTGATTTTAAAGGAATTCCTTGGCTGTAAAACATACATATGAGATCATGGTCATAACTTTGGGGTACCAAGTATGTAATCTTTGTGAGAAACCAAGTGTAAGGTGTAAAGGGAGCTTCCACGCAAGAGAGATAACTGACAAACCTCTAATATATAAACATTAGTACTATCCTAAGAGAGACAAATGAGAGAAAATGAGAAACAACCATTGGTTAACCTAATAATTTATCCACAAGATAAAAATGATCATATAAACACATAACAACACCCATTCAAGAATATTAATATAGAAATCGATAAAATAGTTCATTACATTTACTATGCATAACAACATATACCACAAACATATAAAGAATAGTCTTACAACATTTATGGTACATGCATGGAATATTGTTGGCCTCAAGAGCTCTTGATAATTAATGAAAGATTAAAGTACAAAATTATTTTGATGCAGCACTATCCCTAATATTGGAACATGAAGCTACAAATTCCTCCTATAAAATAATTTTCTTCTCCCTTATTCAAAACTAGAGAAGCTAAGGCCAAATCTCTAAAATTCAAAGCCCTTTGCTCGAGTTATGAAGGATTATTTATAAGAAATTCTAATGAATCTTGAGGTTCCTCATGACTCTTTGACTTCCACAACCTATGGAATTCTATGTGAGAATTCACATTCCATATTTTTCTCTTGAACTTCTTTTACATTGGAATTATTTTTCATAAAAGAGAAATTACATCAGAATGGTAGCTATATAATACAAAAAATTCCTCATGTAGCAGAAGGAAACAAATTGGTCCTTAAGCATTAACTTCATTTGTAACGTAAGAGTGCCATGTTGTAAAATATGTGATGATAACTTTAACTCTGATTTTAAAATATGTAATGTATCACATATTCACCTCTAATGAATCTCATAATATGGATTTGGAGTTTGAGTGTACGCTATTCCACAACCAATATAACTTCATTAGAACTTTAGCTAGCCTAGTTTCATACTATAGAATAACATCCTTAGTGATATCCAAGCCTTATTTATCTATTTATTTCTTAATTTTTTCAATGAACTCTTCTAACTCCTACATGATGGCATACTTTCCTCCTACTTCTCCAATTGAACCCACAGAAGGAACTCTACGTTTCTATGTCACAAAGTCTAGATCACTATGCACTTGAGCATAAACAACTATGGTGTTTGTTTCTTGTTCACTAAGGTGTGTATAGTTTTAAGAAATAACTCTTAATTGTGCTCTATCAACCTCAACAACCAATTTGTCCTTCTTGGACCATTGTTGATGAACATGTATATAATTTACACCTCATTTATGCATCAAATCTATAACTCTGCCTGTAACCTTCATAAACTTCATGATCTATTCATATTTCCTGTGAATTTCATCTAAGGGTTCCATCACCTCAAGAAATTGGATAATCACATTATATATTTGTTGAATGGTGTCTCTCATTGGATTTAATTCTTCAATTATGGGTGACTGCAATTCTTTGTGCTTAAACTAGTATAACAAAACCATTGATTCTCTACAGTGAGATGATATACCTATTATTTTGTGGAAGCTATATCTTTTATCAATTATGAATTATCACCCATAAGCTAATATGTATTATCTTGTGTTGTTTTCACAAAATCCACATTCACTTCCATGTCTTATTTGGAATTTCTCTTGGCATTGGATTATATCATCTTCTGTGTGGATATTGAGACTGGATGGACATGATCATTATGAATGTACCGTATCCTCTCTTTTACAATTCTCTTATTTAAATAGTTGGAAGTAAAACTAGATACATCCATAACCGAGTCATTAGGTGGAGGAACAATTCCCATATTAATAAATGGGAGATGGTCACCAGTGAGAGGAGGTTATGATTAAGTGCTAGGTTCATCTACAATCGTTTTGATGGATTTCTCCTCCTCCACCTCTACTTATATTTCAATAGCCATATGTTGTTCCTCCATTTTCCTAATGACTTCTTCCTCTTCTCATTGCTTCCATTGTTTCTCTTCCCATATTCTTTTCCTCTCTTATTTGGATTTCTCCTTTTGTCTAAGAAACTCATTTTTCTGCCCCTTCTCTTATCCTTGATTTAGTAAACACACCTCCTCTCTCTATCATTCTTATTCCATCTTCTTTTTTTCTTCAAACCTTCTCTTACCTTCCTCCCTTTGTTTTCTCTTTTTCTCTTCCTTAATTACATATATTTACATTATATAAGCTTCAAAAATTCTACAGTTATTGTTAAAACCATGATGAAAATTCCATGTAGTAAAATTTAAGAATAATAACCATGGTTTATGGGACACTTATTCCAAGTTGAATGTTGGGAAAAACATCTTAGTGGGTGTTGATTTGGTTTATTATGGCTAACTAAATTGGAAAAGGAAAAGGAAAATGCTTTGGACAAGAAAAATGACATTTTTGGCACATTTATTTATGAGAATAATGAAAATTAGGAGAAAAAGGAGGTGAAAGGCCATAGGTTTCATGTGAGGAGGAAAATGAAGGAAAATAATGGAAAATTAAGAAAATAGAGGCCTCTTCTATAAAAACACTTATGATGACCAGTTGGCGAGAATTTTGGATCAAAACGTTTTTCAGTTAATTTTTATACTCTCTCATTATTCTCTCTCTCTCTCTCTCTCTCTCTCTCTCTCTTTGACACTTAGATTTTCTTGGAGCATTTTTCCATTGAACCAAGAAAGGATAGAAAGCAGGAAGAATGAGGAAAGAGGAAAGGAGGAGCAGGAAAATCAGCTACAACAAGACTCTTGGCAGGTATCAATTTGCAAGAGTACTTTCCTTGCCAGCTCTGGCAGACATGTTATTGGATGTTGCTATTTTCTATATTGGCATGGGTTTTAGCTAGGCATTACAATGTTTTGAACCTAGCCTTTCCATTTCCAAATATCCATGTTTTTCTGGAGTTCTCATGTTTTTATTTAGCAAGATTACTCGATGGATTCGAAGTTGAGTGGGGTGGATCTACGAATTGATATAAAACATGGCCTTTTAGCCCCTTAACTATATTGTGGGTTGTAGTAAATCTGGATACTTTTCTTCCTTTGTAGGCCTAGGAATCCTTGACCTGTGTATTATGAGATATACGGTAAATCCTACAGGTGTTTTTCTCTCCATCAGGCCTAGGAATCATGAGTTTAAGAGATATGGTAAATGGTGGAGAGTATCTCTCAGTTTAGGGCCTATTGAACCCTGATTCAAAATTTTGGTTACGGTAAAGCTTGAGAGACTAGGTGATATGAAAATTATTCACGACTGAGGAAGAGAGAATCCAATGATATCGATGCTTTTGTTGGCCTAGAAATCAGGTGTACATCATGATAAAACTAGTTATGATAGTTTTATTGTGCTGTCCTACTCATTCGGGATGGATGACGGTAAACCATGATTTCTGTTAATGAGGGTGAGGTGGTTTAGCCTCAGGATGTTGTAGTTGGTTCTTTGGGTTTGAGTCCCACATTCATTCTTGGAATATGGATCGGGGGTGATTGGCTGAAGTGATATTTGTCTCAAACAATCTATGGTCGAGTGGAACATGGAAGTCCCATCTCTAGTTGGTTTTTGCATTCAATAATGAAGACCTCATTCCTTTTGTATTTAGTATGAAAATGTATTGGTCGTTATGTGTATTCTATTTCTGTTGTATCCACTATATTTTTGTTATTATTATCTTGATTATAAGAATGTATTTTATTAGTGATGATGTATGACTCTATCCATGTTTTTTCTTGTAAATTAATGCACAATTGATGTATGGTAAAATAGTTTGTATTGTAGCTTATGATTTAGGGGAGAAATGTTTCTTAGTGATTCTCATATATATATGAGACCCCTAAGCTTAAATTTGTTGTTAACACTTATACATTCAATATTTCTGACATGTTTGAAAAAAATCCTATCATAGTTAGTAGGGGTCTAGATGAGTTATTGTTGATGTGATTACTTATGAATCATTGTGATATTGTAATTTATCATCCCTTAAGGTTGATTGAAGTTTTGGGAAGTGGCTTGGGCTCTTGGCCTTAAAAGGTGGTTCAAATCTTGGAGTCATAGGCACAAAACTAAGCATTTGGGGCCCTAGCTATTGGCATGTAGTGTTATGCCTATGGATATAGCCTCATATTTGCTTGAATGCAGTGTTATGCATGGAGATACGGCTCAAAGGGGTTCAAAAAGTCTATGTGACCCAAGGGTAGGAGGCCTGAATGGGTAGGTTACCTCGTGGGGGTGTTGTGGTTGTTCTACAAGTTGTATAGGTTTTGTTTCTATTGGTTCAACTCCCTTAAGTTCATATAGGAGGTTGAATATCATTATAGTATCTTTCTCTTCCTCATTCTTAGAATATATCAATATGTTCTCAATGAATATTATCATAAAATTGTTTAGATAAGGACACAAGACAACATTCATCGAACACATGAAAGTAGCCAAAGAATTAGTCAAATAAAAAGGAATGATAACAAAATAATAATGCCCATAGCTGGTTTAGAATTTTGTCTTGTGAATGTCCTCTTATTTGACGCATACCTGATGATATCATAATCTCTAAATAATCTTCGAGAACACTACTACTCCCTTCAAATGATCAAATAAATCATTGATCCTCAATTATGGGTACCTCTTATTGATCGTAAGGAGTACCATACATCTTCAAAAAAAAAACATAGGTGCACCCGAAGGCGAAACACTTGGCCTAACGTATCAGTTTTCAAGTGTTTCTTTGAACTTCATATTCAATTCCACTAACTTTGGAGTGCTCATCTTGTAAGGGGTGTTTGATGTTGATTTTTATCCTCATACCAACTCAATAGAGAAATACACTTCTCTATGAAGAGGAAAATCTAAAATCTCCACCAAAAATACATCTTGAAACTGCTGCAAAAAAATATCCCTCTTCAAGACTTCCACATCCACAATATCCTTACCTTTATCACTAGAAACATGTACTACAAACAATACACACCATTTCCTACAACTGTGCTTTTCCTGAATAGTTGTAACCATTCTCACTGATATATGCTTCTTCTCACATTGTAGTATTATATTCTTTCCATCATCATCCAAGCACTCAGTATCCTTCTTATAACAATCTAGCTTAGTCATGTGAACGTACAAAAAATCCGTACTCAACAACATATTGTATGAACCCAAAGGAAGAAGATTTAGATGTGTTGATGTAAACATACCATTCAACTCAAATACATCAGATATTATTGAATGATGAACTCCTTTCTAATACCTACGTACAACCGAACCAACAAAGACTTTGCATGCACTTATTTTCTCAAACCATACATATATATTGGGCATGATTACCATAACTATAATTAGATCTACGATCAATCAAAATGGAAACAACTTGATCACATATTTTACCTTCCATATCAATTATGTATATGCCTCATGATATTTATGATTTTTTCAAAAGTTGCATAGATTTGAGTAGAATGTTGTAGCCCACATCCCCAACTATTTTGTTCCTCCTGAGCACTATAGGTATGAGATCTACCACCCCGATAAAATAGACAATCCTTCTTGTGATGAAATTTGCAACAACCAACAAGAAAATAGTTCTCTACCGCATCCTTATTCTTCTTCTCTCTAGGACTTTTAGAAGGTACTTGTTATAATTCGGGAATAATGTTTCTTCTTATCACTTTCTAATTTAATATATCGTATCTTCCATCGATACATCACATACTTTGAAATATGTAAAGCCTAAACAAAGAATAAAGGTAACACGTTAGCGAAGGGATTGCACGCTCACTACAATTTTACATTGCAAATGTTTAGCCACAATATATTGAAGGACAACAAAAACATCTTCCATGCAAATTATTTAAAAAAATACATGAACTTCAAGAATAAAGCAAAGAAAGCATTAAAGATAGAAAAAAAAAGGAAAGAATGTAATGCAAAATAACTAAATGCACGTAAAATAATGTTAACTAACAGAGTAGAATATCAAGAATAAGTAAAATTGAATTTACAATGAAACCATATAAGATGCTCATGACCCTTAAGTCAATATAAATCATTGACTAAAAGGGATAAAACATGATGTACAATAATAAATATGCACAAGCAAGACATCTACATAGAATGACAAAGTTGTAAAGCCCAAGCAAGGTGGTGTGAGGTAAATGATTTCTCTATCTGACAAAAGACTCCACAAAAAAACTTCGTAGTCTCAAGTCAATAAAAAACTTGATTAAACTCATGATTTTACTTATTATGATCCATCAAATTCATCATGTAATACTCTTCTAAACAATCTACAATGGGATTGTAAAAAGAACCACATTGAAAATATTTCAAACACAAATCCACTATAGACATCCACATCATATGCAAGAATAATATCAGACTGTGAATCACACATAGATTGTAAATGATTAGTTTTAGTGTATTGATCAAACTTGATGATCGATGAGGATATAGGATAATGAGACTGAAATATTTTACTATCATTTCACACCCTCTTTGTTTCCTAATTACATATCAAATATTCACAAGAGGAAGGATATGTGAGTTGGAGTTGATGCATATGATCATAGATTTTGTCTTGAGTGTTTAAAAAATCAACACGAAGATATAGAACATGCCTCAATAATGAATATTTATCACATGAAATATTAATAACAATGAAATTCTATGGGAAAATCTTAATCTGACCAAATTCAAATGTTTCACTGGGGTATCGAGGACCTAATGTAACAATCAATGTAGACTAAAGTGACTCTTCTTTTACACAAGACTCATAAATTTTGAATGATGAGAACTCAAATATTGAACACCTATTTAGTTATACATCCAAACAACCACCTTTATTTTCATTAAAAAAAGGGACCAACTCATATCTTCCCCAAATATTGAGGGAATGGTTGATCAAGACATTGACAAAATATTTTTTTATAAAAAACATGTCATCTTATAGAGTGGGGTTATGTATACCTAAAATTAATTCTTCAATTATTAGATCCGGATCCAATTGAAAATTATGTAAATACAAGTCTTCCTGAGAAAACAAAGATTCATCCATAAGACTTGGAAAAGAATCATCACACAATTCAATAGAAACAAGATGATTAGGATAATATTCATCCAAGGACTCAACATGATTAAAGGATTTGAAATTGCAGGTTGATTTCCAAGATTACGGGATAAATGATTTCTAGAATAAAGAGAAACATCATATTTAGAAAGAGAAGATAGGAAAATTAATTTCTCTTTGATGGAATATTTAGCATTATGAATGGTTATGAGATCAGATTGATGGATTTGATTTTCAATTTTCTGAAATTGAGTAGGGATAACACAAGGTAAAATAAAAGGGGGAGGAAAAGGAAAGGAAGGAGTACTAAGTTCCTCCTCCGAAGGTTGGTGTTTCTCTTGGAAAGGACAATATAGTGTATCATATTTAAAATATTTCCTTGAAATTCTAACCAAGAAGAAAATTCCCATCTAAATATTCCCAATCTACATCTTCACCAAAAAACTCATAACAAAGGTGAAGAAATATATCAACATATTCGTCCAAATATTCATTTTATTTCATTATAAGTAGATAAATTTTATTATAAACATCTTGATAATCATTCTTTTCAAAAGCTTGACAAAGTGCATTAACGATTTTTTAAAATAATGGATAGAAGCAAGAGGTAACTAATAACACCATTTCTTGGAACAACCTTCCAATATAAGGGAGAAAAAACTAGCAAGAATATATTCAAATAAACTCTACATAGAATAAAAAATTGAACAAATTCAACCACATAATAAACAAAAGTTCTTGATGTAGCGATTTACGGTAAAGATTGAAAGATAAAATAAAATAAAAACACCTCATGATTACGATTCCGCATGTAACCATTTAAGGTAAAGATATTCAACTGGAATTTATAGTCTCAAATTTTCATTTATTCATACTTCAAGAGAAAGGATGTTGATAGTGTTGGATGCCACTAACATATGCTGGGTCTCCCCGATATTAGGTCCCTAATAAACCTCACACAATTTGGTGTAGGAGCCCCATCTAGATCTAAGGTCTGACCATCAGTGTAAGTGATTTTAAAGGAATTCATTGGCTACAAAACATACAAAGATATCATGGCCATAACTGCGGGGTACTAGGTATGTAATCTTTGTGAGAAACCAAGTGTAAGGTGTAAAAGGAGCTTACATGCAAGAGAAATAAGTGACAATCCTCCAATAGAAAAATATTAGTACTATACTAAGAGAGGAATATAAGAGAAAATGAGAAACAACCATTGGTTAACCTAAAAATTTGTTCACAATATAAAAATGATCATATAAACACATAAAAACACCCATTCAAGAAGATTAATACACAAACTGATGAAAGAGTTGATTATATTTAGTATGCATAACAACATATACCAAAAACATATAAAGAATAGTCTTACAAAATTTATGATACATTGATGAATTATTATTGGCTTCAAGAGATCTCGATAATTAATGAAAGATCCAAGTACAAAATTACTTTGATGAAACAATGGCCCTAATAGTGGAACATGAAGCTACAACATCCTTCTCTAAAACAATGGTCTTCTAGCTTATTCATAACAATAGAAGCTAAGCACAAACCTCTAAAACTCGAAGCCATTTTTTTGAGTTATGAGGGATTATTTATAACAAATGCTAGTGAATCTTGAGGTTCGTCATGACTCTTTGACTTCCACAACCTATGGACTTCTATGTGAGAATTCACATTCCATATTTATATATTTAACTTCTTTTAAATTGGATTTTTTTTTCATAAAAGTGAAATTACATCAGAATGATAGCTATATAATACAAATAATTCATGATGTAGGAGAAGGAAAGAAATTGGTATATTGAGCATTAAGTTCATTCGTAATGTATGAGTGTCATGTTGTAAAATATGTGATGATAAATTTAGAAAAATTTGAGGTCAACATTCATGTTACAATTCTACATGAATACCGAATGTCAAATATTAGTCATCAATTCACATTGGATGTAGATCCATGGCTCGATTCCTCTTGGATCGATGTCATTAAATAGAACTTGAACTTCAATTGATACACATTGTGTAGAAGATATTAAATCAGAAAGAATTTAATATAAAAAATAAGAAGGTAAGAAATTTGTTTCTATTGTTGTATATATGAGGGTATTTCTTGGTTTTAATTGAAGACTATGTATACACCTGAGAAGAAGTCAAATGCGCAAATCAAATTGCAGAGAGATCTCTATAGGAAGCAACAATATTATAAAGTCTTCACCATTACCTCTGGCACTAGTTTTCCTAATTGAAAGCTTGTCTCATCTTATGAAGGACCAAAAAAGAAGCAGGTTACATGTTGGATGAAGAAGGAAACTTTGACTTGAAAATAGTAAGTGAAGCATGATATGATGGCACAGAGGAACCATGGAACAATTTTATAAAATAACAAGTAGTTTTCGCATAGAACTGGAATGGTGAATGGTTTTAAAAACCACCAAAGGTTTATCGCACAACTTTGAAAGGGGTAAGTGGTAATTGTTGAGCCCATGTGATGTACTCCTGTGATTGACATGTATTGAAAGGACACGTGGAGAAAACTATTGTTATCGCAAATATTAAAAGTATTAATTATTTGGTTAGTTTAATTGCGATGACTGTCGAATTAGCAGTTAGAGAGGGATAGAGTGCGATGACCATCCCATTAACAAGATTTATTTGTATGATGTAGATTATTGAAGGATGGATTATAGTAGTCAACGGAATTGGCCCATTGTCTAATTCATTTAAATTGCTTCATATATAATGAGAAACACATACACTATATTGTTTTGGTTTATGTTCATATGAGAAGAGCCCTCCAGTTATGTGAAGAGTAAACAAATTGTAATTTTTTACTGAGATCGTTGGCAAAGATGAAATGGGTATAGCTGTGGCCAATATTTATGTATGTTGGCATTTTTGGTTTTTAACCAAATTCAAATTCATAGATATGAAAATCTTATAATGTGAGTAATTATTTCTACAGCAGCCAAAAATGAAGTGTGATTTTGGGGAAAATATATATTGTTTCATTTGTATATGCATAGTGTGGATTTTAAGCAGCTTAGGCTGTGTCACTAAGCAATCAAAGAAGTGCCCTAGGTGACCGAACCCTGAGATATATTTTATTTTTAGTGACCTAGACACCCAACCACATGCACAAGCATACAAGGGTACATTTGTGACCCTCCATCCACATGCACAATCCTGCCTGAGTGTTCTTGTAACCGAAAATCCTCAGTTCAGTGGATAGTTTCTCGCAATTTGAGCCATAATTCAAGTCGAACCTCTTGACCACTACCGAGAATTTCATTAGACATTTCAGAATGACAAGTAACTTAATGACAATGCTAATCCTATACAACTTAAATAAGGACTTGACCAAACCAAAACCAACCATGGAAGTCATTTCATCAAACATATAGTGAACATTTAAATTATAGGTCATGAATGCATATTTAATCATAATAGTTTGAAATAGATGACAATCATGAAGAAGGTCGAATGTCCTCTCATAATATATGGCATAACATTTATTAATTCATTGATTCATTAACCATAAAATAATTATAAAATATTGACAAGTCATAGCTAGATAACATTACAAATACACACTTATAACCAACATATAACTAGATTAATAACCATGAAAGAAAAACCATCAAATCACAATAATAATAAGTGCTCATAGATTACAACATGAAAAATAGTTCCTATTAACTTACGTAAAAGACAACCAACTTAGGGAATTCCATGTACCACCTGACAATAGATTGGGATGAATAGAATATCTCTTACATCCAATGACCCCTCTGCCATATTCCAAGCAGAGATGTGGGATGTCAAAACATAAACCACGAGATCTTATCGGATATTGAACCACCTTCACCCTCACTCTACCGTGATCCCACCAAAATTGGTCAAGAGATCACAATGCCAAAAAAAATGTTGGATGCCTTAAAGATTCTTCACCATTACCTTGAGGAAATTTCCTTTCTCCTCCCACCTATTGAGGGGTTCCCAGAGATTAAACCACTTTCAACTACAACCCTTGGGAATTTTCCTTAGACTAGCTCACCTAGTTCAAAAACCATATAGAAATCAAAATCTCAACCAGAAAAGAATCACATCACACCATAACTATCCAAGAATGGAAAGGTAAGTATGAAACCATTGTCACACCAGGAAAAACCCATGCCAATGACAAAAAAAGAATGATACAAAGATATGCATGTGTTGGGCCTCTAATTTGTATTATTATTATCACTTCGCAACAATTCATTTCATCCATTTCTAATTCTTTTTTATCACATTATTTATCATAATTTATTATATAATTCCATTCCATAATTATTTATGCTCTTTGAGATAAATAATACACGTTCTCCTTTATATTAATAAATTAATGATTATTATGCATTTTTTTGCCAATGATGGTTTATTAATGAATTCATTATAACATAACTCACTATTTTAGCCTCCAAGTTCTCTTCTAGATTGCAGACTTGTTCTTTAGCTGATAATTAAATATTCCAACTCAGAAATTTGCTGGAATAACAAGAGATATTTTTGCGTTGAACATTTCAGGCAATTGGAGAAGAATCCTGAAAATATGAACTGAAAATATGAAACATGGGTTTTGTGCTGAATGGATCAAGTTAACTTGATGATGAGCAATTTCCCAGAATTCGGTCTTGATTAAGAGAAACACTGGGTTCTCTGAAGGACATATTTGAAGATTTTCTGTTGTGGTCGTTTTCCAAAATTGCCCCAACTATAATTACCAAATTCAAATTGTGCCAGCTGAATCATGACGGAAAGATCTTTCAGATTTGATATTGGTTATTGATATTTTGTAATCTATTTGTTTCCCCTTTTTTGTTTGTATATTTAAAGAGGCACAAATCAAAACGCAGGTGAGAACACATAGGAGAAGGCATAGAGGGTTAAGCCCTTTCAGATATAGATCTTGTAATCAATATTTTTATCATTAATTGAATGTATAGTAATGTGTTGTTTCTCTTGTAATTCATGAGTTTCTACAACCATGATTAGAGAGTTGGGCACACTCTTCTAATCAGGTGTTGTGTTTTCCCTTTTTCTTGCAGTGTTGTATTTTAGTGTGATGTCCTTACTACTGTTACAGTTTATTATTAATTGTTGCGAATGCGCTTTAATTTTTGCAGTTTATTTAATTGCTATTATAGTGGTTTGTGTGTTTTGGAATTAAACCTGTGATCTAAAATAGGTCTTGTACTCTTATCTACATATACTTTGTCGTTAGTCTTGAAATAACTAACACCCATGGGTTGATAATTTATGTGGAGAAATATTTGAATTATGTTCATATCTGGACACCAACATTTTGGCGTCGTTGCCAGGGAAGGCTAATAGGTTGAAGAAGAGGATCTACAATAGATCTCAAGGTCAATATCTCATCTTGGGGAGGGGATTTATTGCCCTATTCAAGTCTTGAGGGTAAGTGCTTTGTGTTTTTCTTTTCTTCTTTTTATTGTTTTTCTGTAGAATTGATCTCTCGTCTTGGGGAAGGCATTTATTACCTTTCTCCAAGTCCTGAGCATAGCATGTTGTTTTTATTTCTGTATTGTTATGTTTTTCTATTGAAATTAATCTCTCGGATTAGGGAGGGTATCTTGTAACCTTTCCCTAAGTCCTGGGCATAGTTTCCAAATTTTCGCTCTTATTTCTTTTTCTTTGGGCCAACTTCTCATCCTGAGAGGGTATGTGGTTACTTCGCTTCAGGCCCTGAACTTCAAATTTTATTTTTCTTTTTATTGTATGTTTGAATCTATTCTCTGGTCCCGAGGATGAAGCTATCTGTCCTGCTCCAGGTCTTGAGCGATTGATGTTACTTTGATGAACCCTCTTCACAATTTCTATGAACAGAGATCTAAACAAAAAGGCAGAGGTTGAGGTCAAGAAAGAAAGCATCAACAGACTCTAGAACTCAGTTAAGGAACTTCATGACGTTACAAATATGAGAAATGAAGACTATATTGAAGGTTGGTTTCACTCTATTGTTTGCTTGCAACATCACTCCACACTTCAACAACTCTTGGCACCATCCTTAACAGGGAAGTTGGTCTCTCATACCCGTGTATTTATTAACATACATCTCTCAATTATGGGTATGTGCATACTTGAAGCCTTATTTCAAAAATGGCTTCATTGGAGGTACTCTTATACGTAAGTCTATTTTATTTTTCAAAGAAGTGTAGTGTACTGTAGAACATATAATGAATAAAGACATAAACAAATAAATTTCTTTATATATAAAAATAGTTGTTTTTGTTGCAATACATTGTGAAAGTTAACATTGGTGATCAATATTCAAATTAATTTATGTTGTAGATGAATTATATTGAAAATTAAATTTCTACAAATATTCATATTCATTTTGATCACCTTCTTTGAAAAATTCATTAATTATCATATTTTATGGCTTGCGGGCTTGCTGAAAATTCTGGAAAAATAGTCGGGACAACCATGTTTTGAGGGACCAAATGGGCATATTTTCAAGAGCCATTTCTATCCTCCGTATCCCTTCATTTCTACTTTCTAACCCAATTTGTATCACTTTATTTTGAGTTGAAATGATAAATTTATGAACAAAACAATGACAGGATATCTACTAGGCAGCAAACGAAGAAAGTTGGGACAATCCATTTTTGGAGGCTTAAATGACTATATTTTAGAAACTTGTTTCTACTGTATATTATCCTATGAATCTAGTTTACAACACAATTTTAATTACTTTATTTCGATATCGCATGAGGAATTTATGAGCAAAATAACGAAAGAAGATAAATTTAGAAAAATGTGAGTCCCACTTGTCAATGGATTCATGGGCATTGTAAGACTTCTTCGACGGGCTGGCATGCGTTGTGCACTAGAGCGATTATCACTGTTCGAATACAGGATATGGAAAATCTTGAAGGCCCTCGTCCTTAGTGAGTATTTCACGTATAATGTGGTTGACATCTTTCTTCTGCCGAATCAAAAGAAACAAATGGTTGTTTCCCATGAAACTAACGTTCCACATTAATGGTTGCGCTAGTTCAACGGAGCTTTTCGATTTTTCCTGGTGCATCCTGAAGCAATGACAGAGCCGATACAGATTAATCCATTCACATGCATTCTAGACGAGATTGTATTGCCAATTTTTCATGCTGTCAAAGCTAACTCCTCGCTGGATGATGAAAATTACTACCTGTCCCCACTAAAACGCTGGTCAGTGACACGGGTCATGCATGGAGAAGAAGAAATTAATATGGCGGTTACTAAATATCATAAAGGCATTCTGGGGAGGCGCTGAACGTAACGCTCGGCACTGGGAAACTTTCTTCATCAATGAACCATTCCATACTAACAACAGGCGACGGGCAGGAAACAGCTGGATGAGGATGTTGAACCCGCTCCCTTGTTTGGATCGTTTCTATTTCTCTATCCGAAATATCTGGATAAAAAATATCGCCACAAACATATTTGAGCCATTTGACAATGTTTCTATAGTTTGTTCCGCCCTGCTATACGGCTTTGAAACCATATGGTTCTTGCACTATTTAAGACGTGGCCATAGCACTTTGCTCCACACTTTAGTCGGAAAGTTGACCGCCACGTATATGTATAAACGTTTTCATTTGCTCCACGCAATGTAAAAATTGAATGCTGGGCTCCATGCATGTAAAAATTGACCATAAAACATATATTTGTTCCACCTTTGCTATAAAACGCAATCACCATATATGTCTGTCAAAAATTTGCGTCCATATATAAGTCTTTGGCTCCATGCAATGTAGATATCGAACATTTGGCTCCACGCAACGTGCCTGTGTGGAGTTGCCCGCCTTATATGTCTGCCTCAAATGCTTTAGCATAGATTGAATCATGCCATCGAATGTTTGACTCTACGTATCATGTCCACGCATGACTGCGCCATGTTTCCAACGCACCAAAGTCATGGTAGCACGTCACTATGGGTTTGTTACAACAATATAATTTTTTGGTCACTATATAATATATCCGCTCCATTTATTTACCGAGCTGGAAAACCTGCCAATGATCGTTGGGCTCCATGCCACGTGGCCATGTAGTTTTGATCCGCCATTGAAATCGTAAATTTGACCACCCCATATATTTGCTTCAAATGTTTTAACACAGGTTTAAAACTTCGGCATGTATGGCTCTTTTGACTATGCTCGAACACAACTGCTGCGTACACATGTCTATTCAATCCATGCATTATTTGCGACATGTTTGCACGTAACTTTGACAACTGCATCTGTATATTTCTCCAAACATCCACTATCGAACCTTTGCGCCCGCTCCATGTTTTAAAAAAAATAACCTTTGACCATTATATGCGCTATGGAAATATTAAGCTCACTCGTAATGTTTCCATATAGTCTTGACTCACCATTTTATATGTTTTGGAACCCACATGGTCTTGCGCCTTGGTTTTAACTTGCAATGTAACCTTGGCCCATCAAATGTGTGCCTATTTTACATGGTTTCACATAGTTTCTCCACAGTCTCTTATGATTTCGACACCATGTGGTTTTATTTTCCTTGTTTTAATTATATAATGTCAAAACCACAACCTTGGTCCATCGCGTGTGTCCACTGTGTAACTTAGGTTCAACAAAGATTGCTTCTCAAAAGGTGCGCTTAGATATTGTGACAAACCTATAATGCACCAATGCCTGAACAATCAAGCCTAAATCTCACTGACAAACCTACACCTGTATTTTGATGGAAGATGAGGCACTGAAAGAAGTAAATCTGGACTTAATCACCAAATTGACAGTGATGATCTTTCAAAATACTTATCCTTGACGTATGTTGAACCTGCGAACCATTTCATTCAACTGCAGCAAATGGAAGAAACCCTTTAGCTATGCGATTGTCTTGTCACCATCAGCATGTGCGCTTCTGCACTGTATTTCGGCACGGAGAAGCCTTGAATGAGATCGTAGTTCTCTAGGGAAATATTTTGAGTCGACTTTGTTCACCGGGCTATACTTCAGGCTAGATTCATCGAAGCGGCGAAATATGTTCCTTTGCGTGCACCCATTGAGATTTAGATGGTATGGTACAGGATCTGGACATTTCCTAAACAAGTGAATTTTAAAAGCATTTAAAGACTAGTGGAGTGTTTTGCATCAGTGACATAGAAGGTTCTCTCTGATCAACATGTATCACACTATCCCTCTTTTAATGATACTGATCGTTTGCTTCTGCTCCTCCCCTGCTCCGCAGCTTTGACCTCGTCGTTGAGCCCAATTTATTTCCCTTGATGTCGTGACATGACTGAGAATTTTGTCACCCGTGGGGGTCAACCTGCGTGGGATATTACAACATCATAATTACTCTTCAATAATGATAACCACAGATAAAGCACACGAAACTAACAAGCTTAAGAGAAGCATTCAAATGTGGTGGGATGGCACTCATTACACATGGCGCGAATTACGTAAGAATGTTCGAGCGTACGCAGATGATCCTCTCCACAGTAAATGATTTGAAAATACAACACTGGGAGTCAAGGGTGATGACACCGGGAGGCTGGGGATAGGTCGGCGTGATGTCGTTGACTGCATCAGGTGAAAGACTTTAACGCCTAGGCGAGCAGAGGGGGAACCCGAAATTTTAAATATACCCAAAATTTTGGGTGGTGTTGTAGCGGCTACAACAAATGGCGAACCACTAGTAGAATCCAGCATCTCTGTCAGTATCAAAACAAAATTCTGAGTCCGGATAGTAATGCAAGGGAATATTGAACAAGTTCTGCGGGTACTCTTTGTATCAATTTGGCCCTTTACAGGTATGCCTAATCCTTGTGCCTCAACTAAGTTCTGCTAATCAGAAACACATCAAAGAGAAAGCTCACAGAAGCCAGTGGCTTGTTGATGATGTGAAGAGCAAGGCAGTGGGCTTATTATTTCCAGGATTTTTACAGTAAGTTTCTGGTGTTGCTCCGCTACCAGCAGGCCTGGACAGTACCCCGGTGGAGTCATTTTAAGAAATCACAAACGTTGCTCCGCTGCCAGCGAGCTTGGTCAGTACCCTGGCGGAGTCGTTGCATTACCTCTCTGCGCAGGAAGCCTTTCTCGATCCTTTACCCTTATTTGTTTCATGTGCTTGCAACACTTATTTTCATGTGCTCGTGGCACTTATTTTTCATGGGCAGATGAGGGATCCCGACTTATTTTACAAGCAAGAAAGGTTGTTTCTTTTTTTACAGAAACTGAAAGATATCCTGATTTGGGTTTTCCCTTGTGCCGAGCCTTCACATCCCATTTACCACAATAGGTGAAGCGTGCAAAACAGATCATTTAGGGTGTCCAAGATGATGCTGGGCACAAGGCCTAGGCTACGGGTATGGGCCATTCAAACTTATTAGGTCTCTCTCAAGAAATTGGCTCGTATCTCCCAGGCTAAATAATTTTAGACTCATAGGCATCTTGTTGAGAATGTGATCTTGACAACTTGACCTAAGGGAAAGCTGCCTCTTGAGATAGCCACCGCAACCTCACACAAAATAACAGGGTTACTGTTTCAGCAATCGGGGAAAAACAAGACTGCAAGGTGATAGGGTTGCAATGAGGTCTCATGAAGTGGCAGGCGATATCACAAAAATGATGTGAGAAAGAGAGTGTATGACGCAATGTAATAATCGAGGCTCAAGATGCAATGCAATGCCATGTGCGAGAGTGATCAACTAGTTGTAAGTGCAAATACAAGCAGTGATTATTTATGCAACAACAAGCAACTGTAAAGGAAATGAAAGGAAAATTCTTGTAATATGATGATGCCTAAAATATTAATCGTAAACAAAAACAACAAACACACTTTTAAATCATGAAGAAAAATTTAGCAAGTAAAACTAATTAAAACTTTGAACTAACAAATTTTATTAACTGGTACTAGCTAGCCTACACCTAAACCCTAGTTTAACCAATGATGCGGTCAGGTTATGTAAAATCATCTTTCCAGTGTAGCCACTGCATTAGTTCCTGACCTGCAAGAACAATAATGATGAGGACCAGAGCTAATTTCCAAAAAAGTGTAGCAGCAATAAGGCTTACCTGAGGAGCAGGTGCCATGGCAAGATGATCAGAGATACTTACCAAAGAACATGCCAGAACAAATTATGAAAGATGAATCCCATTCTCATCCTGATACACAGCAATATGCTCTTGAAACTCAACATTTGTCAATGACACATAATCATTTATGCACAATCCTGAGTCTGATGGGCGCTGGGTAAGCCACTGCCTATTTGTAGGCACATCCACCGAATGGGGTTGGTTGAGTTGATCGGCAAGCTCATCATGGTGTTGAGGACCATCAGTTTTATGGAATGGAAACAATAAGCATGTGCCAGGCGAATTATAAATGCGTGCGCATCCAAGCGTAGAAACCCTAGTTTTGAAAACCCTAGTCTGGGATGGCTCCTGGGTTTGGTCAAGGGTATGTGGATCCAAATCCACATTTAGTGGAGCCTGAAATTCCTCACCACCTTGAACGAACTCCTAACCTTCAAGTGGAGCACTTCCCAACTTTGATGGTTGGGCGAGATCGACAGGCGAATGGATGTGGTCATGCATTGTGGTGAGTTGCAAAATGTCAGAGAGCTTTGTATCAATTTGGTCAAATGTTTGCGCACTGACAGATTGATAGATCGATATATCAGATTCTTTAGATTCGCCAGGGTAGGGTGGATTTACCGCGGTTATGCTGGGAGGAGCATGGTATTTGGGGATCGTCATCTCAGAAACAGTCGGCAGAAGCTGAAGCGCTTCAACTTTCTGATGGGTACCTAAATCTTCCGAAAGCGAATCATCGAATTCAAGTGTCTTCATAGGGTCAGCAAAGGGATGTGAGTGATAGTCCTCAGTGGTATGATTGAATATGTTTTTAGATAAGGAGTGATCGCTACAACCATCGATGTGGTAGAGTTGGGTACCTGGTATGTCAGGTTCCCCGGGAGTTACCTACTGGAATGAATCAATAGAGGGGACATATTTAGGTTGCCGAGACAGGAAATTGCTCCTATGGTTGTCTAAATATTTTGAGCAAGAATGATCAGATCTAAAATATTCATTGATGTTGAACTGTGATTGTGTAAGACCATCTGCGTGCTTATGATTGTCGCCAATACTAGTATAAGGAAATTTTGAATGTCTCAAAGAAATTACTGGTGTGGTGGGATCGGGAAACCAACCAGGGAATAATGAACGAAAATATTGAGTCGCAGGGGCGTTAACCCTACAAGGCTTTTCAACACGTGCATCCGTATCATTTAGAGAAAACGATGATCTGGCAGGCCTTGTAAGGGAATCAACTTTAAGAGGGGTAGGATTCAATTCATAATCAGTATGCGAATCAGATTTAGGTTTGTGTCTAGGGAGACACCGAGTGGGCTCGAGGTAGGTTTCATGAACTGAGAGAGATAATGATCCACTGGGGCTTTCAAGCTCTGATTCAACATGGTGCATGAAATAATCAAAGGGAGTACCATAGGATTCATCCCCATGCACCCATCCATCATTGCTCAGAACTTTCGAGGTCGTACCTCGACTATCCGACAACTCAGGAGGAGGAGTGAGAATGTCACACATATCAATACTCTCCTTGGAGGCCTGAATGTGGTTTGGACTCGGGGAGATGGACAACGCACCATTAGGGACAAAATTGGAACAGCCGGTAACTTGTGGGTCATCATAGGGAACACTAGGATCTAACTGAAATTGTTCAAGGGAAACGAGAATCACATACTTGAACTGTTCACTTAAACATTTCCAATCGACATCCCTGTCAGGAAACTCAAAACAATAATGAACGAATCTAATAGCAAACTCATCTAAAGATTCCTGAGGTTCCATTCTGATGTCATTTAACTTTATTGCAATGTCATGAAGATCATACCTATGAAAAGCTTGTCGTAATTCACTGGCGAGTTGTTCAAACGAATGGATGGAAGCTTCCGACAATGTGCAGCACCATTGCTTAGCACGACCTTCGAGAGTGAGGAAGAAAAGAAAACAAATCAAACCTTCATCATCAATTTCGTAGCACTCACCAAAGTCACAGAAATCTAAAAAGTGTTGGGTTATGGACACCCCATTTTCACCATCGAATTTTAACTGGGACAAGTGATACATAAGTTCATCGGGGATGAAGTATCGAGGCTCATAAAACTCCGAAAAACATTTCGGGAGAATGATTTGGGAACGAGCCATTACAGATATGAGATTAACTGCAGGCTCTAAGGGCTCAACTTGTCATCTGGCCCTCCTTCTAGCGCCAATTCTGTTGACGAGAAAATCTGTTCGGCCAACAGCAGGGGATCTCCCCAGTAAAAGGTCCCAATTAGACCTTGAACCGTCTGGAATAGGGTTCCCGTCCGGGGTGTGGGTCTGGCTACCACTGATTTCTCCTTTGCTTTGGGTCTCGCTTAAACTCTATAAAATAGTGGACACACACCTAATCAACTGATACAAGACATATGATTGATGCATTAAACATGTAGGTAACACTATGTGTAGCGAGAAAATTAATAAAGCATACACGCCAAAGGAGGTGTCATTAGCAACACATCTTTGGGGTTATGCTTGCGAGGTATTCTAACCACAAAAGAAATAGTTCTTAATGGTGAGATGCCCCTTTACTTCCTGAAAGATAAAACGAAATGCTAATAAACAAGGTCATTAACATCCATTAAAAGAGCAATGAAAACTAAACATCATTAACACAAGCAGAGATAGCCATGATGCATAAATGATGCCATTAAGAGTGCAGCTTCATTAATCAAAAGATATTTGAAACTGTATAAGAAATACACACAGTGTTCGCACAGCAAAACACATCATATCCATAGGGAGCTTTTCAAAATTCTTGTATTCATGTTTCAATGTGTAATCCTCTGTTGATACAATATACTCAACTCGAGTCCCAAACAAAATATCATCTTACAATCTCCCGAAGGAATATTTATAATATGAAACCTGCCCTTTGGGCTTCCTTGACTTTTCATCTTCTTGACCGTTGGGCTGCCTTGCGACCCAGTATTTTCTGTGACCTGCAACCTGGGATGTTGTTGCGACCTGTGACCTGAGCTATTGTTGTGACCTGCGACCTGACTGGATTGCGGGGTCACAGGTTGTAAGAAAATGTCCAAGGTGCGACCTTACGACCTTGCAACAAGGTCGAAGGGTCGCGGGGTCGCGGATCGTGAAAATAGATGCACATGCAACCTTGCGACCTTGTGACTAGGTTTCTGGGTCACGGGGCCACAAAAGGCGGAAAAAACCGAAGAGATGCGACCTTGCGACCTTGCGACTAGGTCGCTGGGTCGCGGGGTCGCAAAAAGAGGAAAACCAAAGCAATGCGACCTTGCATCCTTGTGACTAGGTCGCTGGGTCACGGGGTCGCAAAAGGCGGAAAAACCGAAGAGATGCGACCTTGCGACTAGGTCACTGGGTCGCGGGGTCGCAAAAAGGAGGAAAACCCGAAGCAATGCGACCTTGCGACCTTGCGACTAGGTCGCTGGGTCGCGGGGTTGCAAAAGTGAAAAAATGGAAGATATGCGACCTTGCGACCTGCTATGATTTGTGACCTCCTGACCTCGGCAAATCTGCGACCTCCAGCCATTCTTTCGAGCTTTGAAAAGATCCATATTTCCCACTAGGGAGGACCCCAACTTCGGCTTTGCATGTCGAACACCTCTACATGCAAACAACGTAACACGGGTCACATATCTTCAACATATTGATGCTAAAGTATAGTTAGTTAGCTGAAGGAAAGATTTAGCAAAAAAAAATGCATTTAGACCCCTGTGTGGTCCAGTTTTCTCAGATTGTAAACATGCAGACTCCCACGGCAATCACTAGCTGCTAGAGAGTCTTCACCCACTCCCGTGGAGGCTCAGCTAATGAATGTAAACCCTGATCTAGAGAAACGACCACTAAGGATGCAATAGGCTTCAGACATGAAGAAAAAAATGTTATCCAATTTTGAGATGAAAGTGCAGAGAGTGCTGATGGATAAGATGGCTCGTCTTGAATATGAGAATAACAATAGTTACTTTCAAGAGTGGCTTTGCATGCTCCAAAAACCATCCAGCTGCAGCATGACCAAATTCACGATATGCTACAATCCTCCTTTCTTCCACCGAAAACTCTATCAATGGCTGCCTCAAAGTGTGACATATTGATCTCGATCTTTTCACACTACACACTTCATTCACTGTGCAAGCAAACTCAGGCAGTATGCATTGATGACAGTGTCGAATACTAATAAATCCACGAAAGGAACCTTGGTGCATGGCTTTTGACGATAGTTGAAAACCCGTATTATTGCCACGAGAAACCTTTATGGACTAGGATTCTGTAAATTGTTTTACGTTCATGGATGAAAAATTATACACGTTATGTATGTCATCGATTTCGGTTTCGTTGCCTCTCTCCTTGAAACGCTTTGTCAATTCTACAGCAAAACCATCCATAAACCATGCAGAATGCCTCCGGCCCTGCACAAAAAAAATTTAAAACGCGTTTATGCAAAACTGCATTCGTAGATATGTCAACTTTTGTTTTATTCTCTCTGACAAGTGTCAATGGATTCATGGGCATTGTAAGACTTCTCCGACGGGCTGGCATGCATTTTTCACCAGAGCGATTATCACTGTTCGAATATAGGATATGGAAAATCTTGAAGGCCCTCGTCCTTAGTGAGTATTTCACGTATAATGTGGTTGACATCTTTCTTCTGCCGAATCAAAAGAAACAAATGGTTGTTTCCCATGAAACTAATGTTCCACATTAATAGGTGCGCTGGTTCAATGGAGTGTTTCGATTTTTCCTGGTGCATCCTACGGCAATGACAGAGTTGATACAGCTTAATCCATTTGCATGCATTATGGATGAGATTGTATTGCCAAATTTTCATGCTGTCACAGCTAACTCCTCGCTGGATGATGACAATTACTACCTGTCCCCACTAAAACGCTGGTCAGTGACACGGGTCATGCATGTAGAAGAAGAAATTAATATGGCGGTTACTAAATATCATAAATGCATTTTGGGGAGGCACTGAAGGTATCGCTCGGCACTGGAAAGCTTTCTTCATCAACAAACCATTCCATACTGGCAACAGGTGATGGGCAGGAAACAGCTGGATGAGGACGTTGAACCCGCTCCCTTGTTTGGATCGTTTCTATTTCTCTGTCCGAAATATCTGGATAAAAAATATCGCCACAAACATATCTGAGCCATTTGTAATGTTTCTATAGTTTGTTTAGCGCTGCTATACAGCTTTGAAACCATATGGTTCTTGCACCGTTTAAGACGTGGCCATAGCACTTCACTCCACGCTTTAGTCGGAAAGTTGACCGCCATGTATATGTATAAATGTTTTCATTTGCTCAATGCAATGTAAAAATTGAACGTTGGGCTCCATGCATGTAAACATTGACCATAAAACATATATTTGTTCCACCTTTTCCATAAAACTCAATCACCATATATGTCTGTCAAAAATTTGCATCTATATATAAGTCTTTGGCTCCATGCAACGTAGATATCGAACATCTGGCTCCATGCAACGTGCCCGTGTGGTTTCATTCCATCATTTTAAACATAGAGTTGCTCGGCTTATATGTATGCCTCAAATGCTTTAGCATAGATTGAACCGTGCCATCGAATGTTTGACTCTACGTAACATGTCCACGCATGACTGCGTCAGGTTTCCAACGCACCAAAGTCATGGTAACACGTCACTATGGGTTTGTTACAACAATATAAGTTTTTGGTCACTATATAATATATCCGCTCCATTTATTTACCGAGCTGGAAAACCTGCCAACGATCGTTGGGCTCCATGCCACGTGGCCATGTAGTTTCGATCCGCCATTGAAATCGTAAATTTGACCACCCCATATATTTTCTTCAAATGTTTTAACACAGGTTTAAAACTTCGGCATGTATGGCTCTTTTGACTATGCTCGAACACAACTGCTGCGTACACATGTCTATTCAATCCATGCATTATTTGCGCCATGTTTCCACGTAACTTTGATAGATGCATCTGTATATTGCTCCAAACATCCACTATCGAACCTTTGCACCCACTCCATGTTTTAAAAAAAATAACCTTTGACCATTATATGCGCTATGGAAATATTAAGCTCACTCGTAATGTTTCCATATAGTCTTGACTCACCATTTTATATGTTTTGGAACCCACATGGTCTTGCGCCTTGGTTTTAACTTGCAATGTCACCTTGGCCCATCAAATGTGTGCCTATTTGCCATGGTTTCACATAGTTGCTCCATGATCTCTTATGATTTCGACACCATGTGGTTTTGTTTTCCTTGTTTTAATTATATAATGTCAAAACCACAACCTTGGTCCATCGTGTGTGTCCACTGTGTAGCTTAGGTTCAACAAATATTGCTTCTCAAAAGGTGCGCTTAGATATTGTGACAAAACTATAATTCACCAATGCCTGAAAAATCAAGCCTAAATCTCACCGACAAACCTACACCTGTATTTTGATAGAAGATGAGGCACTGAAAGAAGTAAATCCGGACTTAATCACCAAATTGACAGTGATGATCTTTCAAAATACTTATCTTTGACGTATGTTGAACCTGCGAACCATTTCATTCAACTGCAGCCAATGGAATAAACCCTTTAGTTGTGCGATTGTCTTGTCAGCATCAGCATGTGCACTTCTGCATTTTATTTCGGCACGGAGAAGCCTTGAATGAGATCGTCGTTCTCTAGGGAAATATTTTGAGTCAGCTTTGTTCACCGGGCTATACTTCAGGCTAGATTCATCGAAGTGGTGAAATATGTTCCTTTGCGTACACCCATTGAGATTTAGATGGTATGGTACAGGATCTGGACATTTCCAAACGGAGCGCTTTTAAGCATCTGGTGCGCACTAGTGAAGAAAGCTTTTTCATAAGTGACATAGAAGGTTCTCTCTGATCAACATGTATCACACTATCGCCCTTTTAACAGTACTGATTATTTGCTCCTGCTCCTCCCCTGTTCCGCAACTTTGGCCTCGTCGTTGAGCCCAATTTTATTTCCCTTGATGTCGTGACACGACTGAGGAGTTTGTCACCCGTGGGGTCAACCTGCATGGAATATTACAACATCATAATTACTCTTCAATAATGATGACCACAGATAAAACACATGAAACTAACAAGCTTAAGTGAAGTATTCAAACGTATGCATGGCACTCGCATTACACATGGCGCGACTGCGGTAAGAATGTTCGAGCGTACGCTAGATGATCCCTCCCACATATGGCGTGATTGTAGCGACAAAATCAAGTCATGGTGATGAGACAATTCGTGAGGGGTTGGGGATAGTTTGGCGGGATGCCGTTGACTACAGGTCAGGTGAAAGACTTTAACGCCTAGGCGAGCAGAGGGGGAACCCAAAATTTTAAATATACCCAAAATTTTGGGTGGTGTTGTAGCGGCTACAACAGGTTCCTATAATTTGTCACATTGGCGAGACCAAATGAAAAAGGGTAACATGAAGCCAAATTTTGAGTCCTAGGACCTAGCCTTCCTGGACTCAGAGAGGGCTCTCTCTGTATTTGATAAAAGATATGACTTGATTGATTTAGGATGTTGATTTTAGGCTAGTTAAAATGATAGGGTTTGTTTTTTTTGTTTCTTTTTGGTTTGGTTGCTTGTATATAAGAGTAGAAAGAGTAAGAGAAATTCAAACCATTGGAATATAGAGTCTATGAAAGGTATGAAAAGTACAACAACAAATTAAGGGTGTTTCATAGCGGAAGTTAAAAAAACCAAATGGATCTTAATAGCTTATGTGGGTGTGAAATGAACATTAAATTGTGAGTTTAGTAGGTTTAAATGGAAATTAAGAATCCTTTAACATATAATAGAACAACAAGAGTCTTTGATATCACTATGATTAATAAAGAACCAAATGATAGGGCATACCATAAAATTCGTTGGAATAGCTTTATCAAGTAAAATTTGAGACAACAATCCAGCAAACCCTAGAGAGCAGGGAACTCCTTAATTCTCTATCTATTTACCTTCGGACAAAGAAAAATTTCAAGATAAAAATTAAGTGATGATTAAAGAGTAGGGAACTCCTAAATTCTTTTATTAGACTATCAAAGACCTTAAAAGTGACTTTTCAAGATAGACCAAAGGATAGGGAAAACCGTAAACTTCTTTATCCTAAACCCTAGTAAGCTAACTTCAAAGAAAAGGCCTTAAAAACAATGTTTCAAGCTACACCAAAGGATAGGTTATACCATAAGCTTCTTTGGCTTGAATTGATTAAATCACTTTTAAGACAAAAACCAAAGTGGAACCAGAGAGAAACTAAGAATTCTCCAATTAGACCCAGCAGAGGAAAACATTTGAACAATAGAAGAAAGACAGACTTAAGGTGCCTCTAACAACATATCTTAACCTAAATTTTCTGCTCTACTGCAAGAGAAAAGATGAAAAATATGGAAAAAATAAGGAAAAAAATACAATATCAGAACAACATCACCATTTAAACAAGTTCATGAATCCTATGAATATGCTTGCTCCATTGATGTTCAGTCCAAAATAGTCACAAAACTCGAAATCCAGCTTCTTCACAACTCAAAATCTATATCATATTGAGATCAAAAATCAACTAAAAACCCAACCACACTATGAAACATACATGCAGTATTTATCTACAAAATGAGGAGGTGAATCCCTAGCTAGGGTTTTAGAAGTCATTTATTACATAGTAAATGTATTCTGACCTTTAAGACCATACAAGGCCAAAGGAAAAATATCTAAACTCATTTATGGCAAAAATAACTTCTAACATAACTATTTGAGCTAATTTAGGAATTTTTTTAACTTTAAGGCTTCAAAATATATTTTTCAATATCTCTTGGTAAGGGCACAGCTCCAAGGTACAGGGGCACAACGCCAGTGCAAACACATAGCGCAAAGACTGGAAAAATAATATTTTTTGCAACTAACTTTTGGAGGCTTTCCATGTGTCAAAATGAGTGCCATGATAGCTCATTGGAAAGCCTGTCATATCTAGCCTCCAAATATGCTTTTAATTTCTAGAATGGTACCCATTTTCCCTACCAAAAATCAATTCTCCCAATACTGCTATACGCGCAACACCAATGCTAAAAAGAAGGTAGAAAGGTGAATTTTTGGTGGTTTTTGGCCTTTTTGAGGGACCATTTTTGCTTCAAATGCTCTGAAATATTCTGAGGATTATGTACTTAGCATGAGGAACATGAATATGTTGAATTTTTTCCATTTGAGTTCCCACAAAGAAAGATCGCATCACGAGTGGTGCTATGCATTTGGCCTAATTTTCTGCAAGCCAAACTGTCAAAAATTCAAAATTTGCACAAAAGTGCCAAAAATTGACTTTTATTTGTTGATCATGGTTGGGAGGCTTAGAGGGACACATCAGCAAGAATTTTGATCTTCTCTTCATATTTTGCCTCATTTAGCGCCTCAATCTTTACAAGGGCTCGTTTGAGCTTGACCCTTGGAATCCAGTTTCTCATGGCATAATTATTTGCCATCTTCCTCTACATGTCAGTATCCCTCTTATCCTTCTGTAGATGACCTCTAGATGTAAATTTTCCCTCTCTAGCCAAGTCTCTATACTTTCAATTTTCTATGGCAAGTATCTCACTTGGAGTGAGTTTCTCTACCAATTCTTCTTCTTTTTATCTTTCCCAGCCTAAATAATTCTTCAACCCAATAGTCCCTGGTCTCTTCCTAGGAAGTTGTTCTTCCTCATCTTCACTGTCATCAAAAGTGCCGAAGGTCTCATCTAGTAAAGCCTTGGCTCTTCCAACCTCTTTATGAGCTCTGGTTTCCCTGACCTCACTGATGGCCTACTTTGTATTCAACTACTGGTTTTCTAACTCAAAAAAGTTAATCACATTCTTGGCCCTACCAATATTATCTTGAAGCTCATGGCCTTTGAGTAACATATTGATAATTATCTCCTCATCCGCATACTCAAGGTCAATTAGCTGAAACTCCTGTTCAGTTTCATGTTTATCCTCCTCTTCAACAATGACATGCTCTTTAACCTTTTCCTTTCCCTTAGCAACCTATTTTGCTATTGAAGAAGGTAGGGCCCCTTTCACCTCAAGTGAAGCAAACACGTGCCTTTGGCTTCTATGATATGTCAAAGGAAATGGTTCAATGTCAATCACTTCAGTGCCAGCTATCTCAATATCCATTTTATGGCCTAATTCTCCAGTGTCATGCTGTGATGGTAAAGGGGATATGGGAGAATGAGATGGTGAAGGAACATCCTGCTCATGATGAATAGGTTGGGAAGTGAAAGCCTCAAGATAAATGAAGGTATCCCATGGAATGTTCTTCTGCTGGAGCTGATGCATGAGAACCATCTTGATAAGTGAATGATGAAAAAGGCTCTACATTTGCTAATTGTAGTCTCTCTTTTGCACTATGTAAGACATATTTTCAATGCTACGAAAAAGATAATATGGTATGTGTAGAATTCTTACACTAGTGATGTGCAGAAGAAGATAGATGTGGTATGGGTAGAGGTGGGAAAAAATTCCCTCACAAGTGAAATAGTTCATTATTATCCTTATCATAGGTGCATATCTATAAAGAATATGAGAAAAAGGGAAGATGAACTTGTGGTGATCTTTATACCTAGGTTTTAGGTATGGCTCAAAATAACTCATGTCTAGGTTTTCTTCTTTGAAATACTTTTACCCCACACTTGGTATCCCTATAGAAGCTGCAATGGCATTTGTAGAAAACTCAAAGGAGACCCCGGAAATATTGACCTGTTTATCATGAAAATGATAATGAATAGTCTTGTTAGCTCCGAGTGGTTTTGGACATGCTGTAATCTCACAACTTTCAAAGCAACCTACATGTTTGAAGTAGGAAATAGTATAAGGAGATGCCATGAGTTTCCTTGTATTGAGGGGTTAAAATCTGTTTATCTTCCATCCCTTATGATCATGTCTCCTTGGCATTTGTGCCTCACCACCACTGTCTTCACCCTCAAACATTTTTAAACTATGTTTTGGAAACCATAGGGTTGATGTGAAATAAATGAGGGGAAGGAATGAAATGAAAAATTTTCAAATGAATGGAATGAGTGAGAATGAAGGGAATGGGTGTTGTGATAAGCAAGATGAATGGAATCCCTTAAGCAATGTAATTTCCCTTGTTTAGGACTGATTTTATTTATAGCAGGATGAATTAATGGTAAAAGAGTGATTTCAAGCTTAAAACATAGGGTTTCTTCCAGGGTTTCATTTAGTTCAATAGAGAGTGGTAAAATAGCTTCAAATAAAGGTTTATGTGATGTAATTACCCCTCAAGAGTGATATGGAGGACCTTGGAGGAAATTTGAAGAAGTGTGATGTGATTTGAGTTGTTTGAGGACATAGAAACCCTCTTTGTCCAAGCGCGCAATGCCAGTAGCTGAGGGCGTAACTCCAAGCTAAGCATGCAATGCCAAGTTCTGAATGCACAGTGCCAAATATTTCTTCACAGGGTCCCTTTTGGCAAGGGCATAACGCTCTGGCAAGGGTGCAACGCTCTGGCAAGGGCCCAACACTCTGCCAAGGACGCAGCGCCAGCTCCCAGGCACATAGCGCCTTCAGAAAACATGTGGAGGAAAACTATCAAGTGTGCAACGTCAACTCCTAGGTGTGCAGTGCTAAGCCAAACATGCAGCGCCAAGACAATTTTCCCGAATTCTGCTTGCAAGCTCACAAATTCTTCTCTCCTTGAAAATTCTAATGTTTCGCAAGGAAACAATGGCTCATTTGAAATTTTCAATGGGTTTCATAGGAAAATGGAATTTTGATTTAATTTGAAAACCCATTTTCTAATATCCAAAGTCCTTTTTCTTTTCTCTTTAATCATTTTTACACTTTTCCTTGCAGGTTCCTAAAATCCTGGAAGGTGACTTTTCTTTTCTCATTTGGGGCTTTGGCATGTTCACCTTGACAACTTTAGGGTTTAATCACATATTAGCATATTCAAAATCTCCTGTAGTTTCCACCATAAAGTTCAACTTAAATTTTCTAGCTCCTCTAGCCATTTTTTCAAAAACCCTAAGTGTTTGCAGTCTTTAGAGTAATCATCAGTTTTTCCTTCTAAGTTCTCTATAGCCCTTTCAAGTTCATTCATTTCTGTCTAGTTCACCTCACCTTTTTCCATATTCCATCAATTTTTTTGGATATACATTCTTCATGCTCGGCCTTGTGTGCTTTCTCCACATCATTTTCTACAAGTGATCACTACTTTGGCACTCAGATGGGCTAACCAATTCATAACCCTAGTCATCTATAGGACAAGGTATCTCCTCTTTCATTTGTTGTAATTTGTTTTCATTTAGGAGTAAGTAGTCTACCTCATCAGTACTTTCTACTGATAAATCATTCAACACTCCTGCAGAAGTGCTAAAATTTTCCCATGTTTTTCATTACAGGTTCTGAACTGAGAAGATAATCCTCTCTGAAAATTTTAGGTCCTTCTTGAATAACCATGTCTTGACATTCTATTTTACATCTGAGTCAGATTATAGCAAAGGAAAAGCAACCCCTAAAACATCCAAGGATGACCTTAAACAATGTAAAACCCTAATGACTTAGCGGGAGGGTCCATTGACCAAATTTTGTCTTAAATTTGACTTGGATATTTTCAAGTGGAAACAAAGTATTATTATAGGCTATTATGCCCAAAGGGACATGAGAATGAGTTAGCTATAGGAAACCCTAGAGGGAAAGTGGATTTTATGGATAGGGGAAAATAGGGCAATGAGGTTATAGGCATGAAAGAAGGATGAAGATGAGAGGCATAAGCCCATAATGAGTCTTTTAAGAGCGATAGGGTGGCTTTGGGAAGACCAACTGAGGAATAGTGGAAATAGGTTTATAAGTATAATGAAGGCAGTTAGATTTCTGAAACTCAAGATATTTAAGGAATATTATTTTCAGAAAACTATAACCATTCTATAGTCATCTAAATATAGTGCAAAATATTGATGACTAACAATGGCTCCACTTGGGGAGGGCAGCTCCTTTAGGAGGTGTCAAGAACCTCAGAGTTCAGATCTCTACAATTTGTAAATCAATGCCTCACATGTACTTGGAAGATTCCTCTTTCTTCAATTGTTTATTTACTCATGTTCTTTGAAGCTGTGATCTTACACTCTGAAAAACATAATTGCTCCAATATCAACTCTACCTACCCATCATATTTTTCCTAACATTTTTTATTTATTTATTTGGGTGCATTTGGATTGGCAAACCCTGAACATCATCTTTTATTTTGAAAGCACAAACTAGCTACTTCTACCCTTATATCATCCAAAATCTTAGATTGGACTGATGAGCTCTTTTTATTTTATACCTAGTCTACTTATCTGTCGAGGTTAAACATTTTGACAGATTTTCATTCTCTAATATATCTACATAAAATTTAAAACATGAAAAAATCAAGGTTGAGCAATTTGGTTTGTCATGAGTTGTGGAATCTTGGACAAGGTGCACATAGATTGTATTTTTGCACAAGTAAAACTAGAAACTTGAGGGCTAAAATTCAAAACTTGTCATGCATCCCTCTCTTTTCTCTTTGGTTCAGGTTTGAGGTTTGGGAACTAGTATCTTTGCTTAACCTAGTTTACTGATAAGCCATGTTTAAATAGTTTGGAAAATCATCATTTTCTAACTTATTAGCAGAAATTTAAAACATGTTCAATCATGGTTATACTGTATGACTGAACAAGACTTTACTTTCTCAAAAGTAGTGAAATTTGGACTTGCACACTTTCAGAAAGATTCTTTTTTGGTATGGGGCTTTACCTCTTCTTTTTATCTGCCCTCTTTTTCTTCTTTTCTTTGTTTCTGTGTTTCTTTTTTTTAATCTTTTACTCAAGAAATGTTATGTACAATGAATAAATATTTAAACTAAGAAGCTCAACAAAAATAATTCTTGAGCATCCTGCCATTGACAGGACCTCCAAATAACTCTATTCCATCCATTTCCTTGCGGAAATAATGCACTATTACCTCTTCCTAAATGGATGATGTATGGACCTTTCCACAGAATTTTAAATTTCCCATGCTTGCCTTTGTCCTCTCTTCTTGAATCCTACTTCAGCACTTTGTGTCTAATCTGGAAAAAATTAGCTTTAATCCTCTTATCAAAGATTTTCTTAATATTCTCCTACACTACTTGTGTTATATTGTATACTTCTTCCCTTAATTGCTGCAATTGATTGGTTTGGTTCAACCTCTTTTGTATATCATTCTCTTACGATTGTACCACTTGAGGAATCTTCATCACTGGGACTACTAAGGATGTTGGAAAAACTACATCCATGCCATACACTAGTTTATAGGGGGACATGTTAATTGATTTCTTGTTTATTAATCTTTCTGCCCATAGTGCATGCACCAGTTTTCTGTTCCATGACTTTTTGTTCTCTTCCAACAATTTCTTGATGATATTTACCAAAATTTTGTTAGAGGATTCAACCAACCCATTAGCTTGAGGGTAATAGGCTATAGAATGCCCCAATGTGATGTAATACTTTTTGGTAGAAGTCCACCATTCTCTTCGATTTAAATGCAACAAAATTGTCGGTAATAATCTTTTAGGACATCCAAATCTAGACAAGATGTGATTTTCAAGTAATTTGATGATTCTTTGAGTCAATAGTAGTCTTTGAAGATCTCTTCTATCCATTTGGTGAAATAGTCGGTACAGTAAGGATCCATTTGTGTTGGGCGGAGGAGGCGGGGGTGGTTTATCAGTAAAATCTAGACCCCATTGTTGAAAAGGGATTTCACCATGGATGTGTTGTAAAGGAAAAGGTAGTAGTTTTCTATTTCCCTCAAATATTTGGCATTTATGGAAAGCCACTACAGCTTGTGGATGTTAGGAAAAAGAAGTGGAGCAATAGAAGCCATCTCTAAGGATTTTGTTGGCAGTTGTTTTCTCAATAGAGATGACTTCCACATCCTTCCTCATGGAAACTCATGCTTGATACACTTGCATTATCTTCAAGTAAACATTTAAGTAGGATACCAACGAAATTTTTCCAATATAAAGCTTTATCTCGAATGCGAAAAATTACGGCATTTAGTTTCAAGGATCTCGCCTTTGTTTTGGAAAAACTAGGAGGAGCTTGTTAGATTAAAATGTAATACAACATCATGCAGTGAGTTCATAAATGCTTCTTCGATAGGTGGGGTAGCCGGTTCCTCTTGTTCATATAAGGAATGTATCATGTTTATGTGTAATGCTGAAAGTTTGCTTGACCATCATTTTTTTCCAGTCCATGCCCTTTGATTAACTGGCTGGGCTTGATTTCTAGATCATACTCTAAGATGAAATAAATCCACATACCCTATTTTACCATTAGGATCTTGAGTTAGTATGTCCTTAACAGCGCATTGGGAACAAAAGCAATGACATGTGAATGCAAGATGTAAACTTTGAAATATTTTAAGCCTTTGATTAAGGCAAAGAAACATTTTTCCATAATGTTATATTTGATGCATCTCTTGGTGACTTCTTGGATAAGGCTATGGGTTGTTCTTGTCCCATTATGTTCTTTTGTAGCAATACTACAAAATTGTATTACGATCCAAATGAGAAGATGAAGAAGTCCTTGATAAATTCGGGGTTGATTGGGGCTGGTGTTTGGATAAGTGCTTGTTTTACTAGTTCAAGGTTGTTTTCTTCTACGGTCCATTTAAATGCTACTTCTCTTTTCGAGCGTGTTTGTAATGTCTCTTAGGATTTCTACAATGTTTTGGTATGAACCTTCTTAAAAAGTTGATCTTTCCAATGAAGAGTTGCATCTCTTTTATATTTCTAGAGTGAATGATACCCAATATCCCTTCAATCCTTTGTGGTCAATCTTGATCCCCTCTTCGGATATGATGTGGCCTAAAAATTTCTCTTCTTGAATACCAAATAAAAGTTTCTTGGCATTCAAAGATAAACCATTCTTTATACACTTTCCAAAGACTTCTCTTAAGTGAGCTGGGTGTTCTTCATTGGTTTTTGAGTAAACGGTGATGTCATCAAGATATATCCCAATGAAGGAACCTTTTCTTTAGAAAAACCAATGTCCATGGCTCTTTGAAAAGTAGCTCCGACATTCATTAACCCAAAAGGCATTTTGACATACATGAAGGTGCCCAGTGTAGTGAGCGAGTTTTGTCTTTGATCATACGGTGCTAGAACCTGATTATACCTAAAAAACGGTCAAGAGAAAAGATATTCTTTGGGAGTCAACTACCCTACTGTGACATATGATCCATGTTAGGTAAAGGGTAGTTGTCTTTTAGGAAATATTTGTTTAGAATTTCTGAAGTCTATGCATAGCCTAATTTGCCCTATTTTCTTCCTCAGCGATACAAGGTTTCGGACCCATTTCGAGTATAGGTGAGACTATTATTTGAGCATCATACATCTTTCTAATTTCTTTCTCAACCAGAGGGATTAGGATAGGGTTTATCCTACGCAATTTTTGCTTGAATGGTCTCTCATTTTCCTTTAGAGAATCTTATGTTTAATGATGCTTGTATCATAGGACTTGAAATCTTCATAGCCCCACACAAACCATCCCTAAATTCCTTGAAAAAGTTAAATGCATTTCATTTTTTTATAAAGTTTAATGAGTGTTTTAGACGAGTTTATCATCTTAGGTTCTTCCTCTTGCCCCTGTGTTTGCATTCTTCTACATCGTTTCGAAGGATTCTATTTGGGATTCCTAGCCAACGTCATTGAAATCAAACAATTCTTCTAAGGGGTAAGTCCTATTGGCAATAAATTGTCTTAATATTCACACAATTCTACCTCATGAGGGTGTTCTAGCATATTTATATCGGCATAAGGGTGGCGACATACATTTTGTGTGTTTTTTCATTAGCGGGCAGTCCTCTTCATGACCTAAATCTAATTTTGGCATTTCAAATTCATTTTTGGATTATGAAAGTATTAAATGCATTTGTAACCTTCAAACACTTTCTAATAATCTATGTTATCGAGGGCTGATTGGTCTGCTGACTTTTACTGTGTATTTTCATTGGCATGAGGTAGTTGACTAGTGCGGCAGCAAGGGCTGGATTGAGTTCTGAGGTTGTGTTGAGTTCTTGGGAAAGAAATTGGGTCCCTTTTTCAAATGTTTTTTAGGGGGTCTAAGGCAACATTTCTATATTCTCTTAGCCTAGGATTTTGGTGAATATTCTCCTTTGATTTGCCTAGTAATTAAATCGAAATCGCCTTGAATAGAAATCCTCTTGGCTCCTATACTTTTCAACATTTGTAACCCTAAGAGAAGAGTTTCATACTGCGCAATATTGTTTTTACATTGAGAAAATATAGCTTGTAGGAGTGAACTTCGTGGTGTTTGTATCCAAAACAACTTCTCTTGAACTAGCTTTGCCACGAGAACCATCAAAGCTCATGTTCCAAAGTGTTTCAAGTTGAGATTTTCCATTATGTTGTTGTTCATGTTGCTACGATTTTGGTTGTTATGTTATTTATTTTGTGTTTGGCTTGATTGTTCTGAAAAGTCTTGCTCTTCCTCTTTTTCAACTACCTATTCATTAAGGTCATATTCATTGTATAAAATAAATGAATCAAGGTCGAATGGATAGAATGGAGAAGGGGTGTTGTTTGGCTTATCTTCATTGCTCACCATGTATTTCATGTGGTATTCTACGCTGGGGTGTTTTTTTTAAGGAATACAATGGTGGCATATGCCATGTGTCCATTTGGAGGGGTTCCTTGGAGTTTGGCTCCCCATGATCTTGATAAAATCATGCCATATTTTGGGGGAATGTCGTGACTTCACAATATCCATGACTAGGCTCTTAGCTGGTATTTGGGCTATATTGACACATAGATCTTTGATTAGGCCCGGACATTTAACTCTAATTGAATCAAAAGTACAATTTTTTGTATGAGTCTGGTTGTTTCAGGCCTAATCTTTCCATCACTACCTTTGGCAGGGTTATGTGAAGCACTAGAGTCTAGCATGGCATTGTGTAGGATTTTTTCATGGATGCTCAGCCGACATAGAATGAGCATAGCTCCCTCTTGAAACTTCCCACTCTACCTCTAGTCCAAAAAAAAATTAGAAACATCATCGGTTAGATTTAGAGTACCCGAGTGTCATTTCCTATGTTTTTAAAGCCTTTAAAACTTGGGGCTAAAAATCTTGAGTCATTGGTCCAGTGGGGGTATGGATATCTTTATCTTGGCAATTTCACCCTCAATACTAAATTTTGTTTGTATTCTTGAAATATTTAGATCACTTTTATCATACATGGCCTTTTAGGCGTTGTCTTAGTTTTATTACGGATCTCAATTAAAGCGATTTCTTAGATACCTGGATTGACGTACAAGGGAAGCTTTTGTCACCATCATGTTGGAGGATTTTTTTTTTTTCTTTGATCGGGATTCTTAGCCATTATGTGTGTTTTATTTGTATTTTAGGAGTGTTTTCGGGGTATTCCTAGTAGAAACTTCGGATTTTTTTTCCTCTTAGGGATGTCTTTTGTTTTCCTACTTACGAGGTCATCTTGTCTATGAACCTCCATGATAGCATTTACATAGGTTTGTGTTCTTCAAAATCATCACTGTTCTTTCGAGTTTGGTTTTTGAGGAAAATAGACCTTGTTCTTCTTTTGTGAGGAAAACAATGTCCTCACTATTAGAGCCTATTAGTTATATGGTTTTCTTTGGCTCTCAGTCTCTCTCCTCTTCTTCTACTTAGTTTTCATTGGAAAGAATTGATTTCTTGGTCATTTTCTCTTTGTACTGTTATTTGAGGAGGATCTCTTTAGAAGTTTTGGTTTTGTTTTTGTTTTGATGTTGTTTGGTTTTCCCTAGGGGGTGCTCTTTCATTTAATTTGATTCTCTCCATCATCCTTTCCATTGTCCTAACTAGGTGTTAATTTTAACATCGGATGTGGAGGCCATAGGTTCCTCTTTGTATGTAACTTCCCTCTTATCTGTTCTCATTATAGCTCTTTTAGCAATTATATTTATTATACACTCACTACTCCCCTTTCAATATCTTCTAGGGTAAGGATCTATTTCTCTTAATTGGTAGACATTTTACGGATCAAAGTCATTTGGAAAATTTACTAGGACCTGCCTTGTGGGGGGTTTCATGTGGGGAGGGTGCATTGTCACACTATTGAACCTAGTGCAATAATCTTGAACACCTACCCCAACATTTCTTTCAAAATGTTATCATACTGCGATAATATTTGAAGAGGATTTTTCTTAGTCTCCCACTTGTTTATGAGTTTTTGATAAAGGAGAGGAGATCATGAATGTATTAGAGATTAGTTATTGAACCATTTTTTCTTCTCCTCCTAAACTTTAGGAAAAAATTCTCATTTTTATAGTCTCCTCTTTTATTTCTTGGTACTTAAAAGCATCACTCATCTTCTATACATGTTATTGGGGTATTGGCAGATAGTTATGCATTAAAGTGAGGGATTTTAAATTGATATTTCTGTGGCATAGGCGATGAGTTGTGGTAATACTGAGGGGCATACCATGCTACCATGATGGGATCTCGATGGAACCCAAGGAGGATTTATAAGAGGAGGTTCTATATGAGTGGGGAGTGGAGGATTAAATGGAGTGATTTTGACGGTGGGTGTATGAGTGGGGAGTGGTTGATGTACTTGGACAAGGTAGGGCCGATATTGAGAAGATTTGGAACAAAGGAGTCAAAGTGTTGGAGAAGTGGAAAATTAAGAGGAGTGGAAGGAGAGGCTTATCTACTAGGACTCTATTGTAGCTTGTAGGCTCAAGGTCTATACGGTCTATCCGACTTTGAGAACTTAGTTCTAAACGGGTTTCTTCTATGGTGTCGGTCGGATTAGATATCTTGAGGATGTAAGGTTTTGGAACGAACTTTCTTTGTGAAATTGTACGACAATATTTGATTCCTCGATCCTAGAGTTTTTCTCAAAATTATTTCGTGGTCATAAACTATAGTAGGAGGTTTTGGTTCGGGCTAATATTTAGTGACAGTTCTTTATGAAGCTAGATTTAGGACCCACAACACGAGACGCTAAAATTTTGTCGGATTTTTGAAAACGAGACCTATCTGAAAAAATTACGAATTCGAATAGGTATGTGGGCAGGTTTTATACTATTAGAATTAATTAATACATTCCCGGAGGAGTCTTTGAGGATAAATTCGATTAACATACCTGCTGAAAATCAATGGAGTCACCAAGTGGATGATGTTATCTTTTTGAGGATTTTCTTGTCGTCCACCATCTACAATTAGATACTTTAATCAGGGCTCTTTTTGGTTCAGATTTCTTTATATAACATAATATTTTTAATGAGTGTTCCCCGGTGGATTCATCATTATGTTGGAGTCACACCATAATTTGTGCGTTGGCAAGACCAGTAAGAAAAAGGTAACATCTGACCAGCTTTGGAGTCCTAGGACCTAGCCTTCTTGGACTTAGAGAGGCTCTTTGTATGTTTGATAAAGAATGTGACTTGATTGATTGGAATTATTTGAAGTTTTAGGCAGGTTAAAATGATAGGGTTTGTTTGTTTTGTTTTGTTTGGTTGGATTTCTTGTCAAACCATTGGGCTTAGGGAGTCTATGAAAGGTATGAAAGTACAACAAATTAAAGAAAGGGAGTTTCATGGGGAAATTTAGCAAAACCAAATGGATCTTAAAATCTTATGTGGGTGTAAAATGAACATTAAATTGCTGAGTTTAGTATAGGTTTAAAGAAATTAAAGAATCCTTTAGCATATACTAGGATAAAGAAGAGTCTTTAAGATCACTACGATTAATAAAGGGCAAAGGAAAATACATACATAAAAATTCTTTGGCCTACATTTATCAAGTAAATTTTGAGACAACAATCCAACAAACCCTACAAAGCGAGGAGCTCTAAATTCTCTAGATATTTACCTTGAGACAAAGAAAAAATTCAAGGTAACAAGTAAGTGATGATTAAAGAGCATGGAACTCTTAAATTCTTTAATGAGACTATCAAAGACCTTCAAAGAAGTGACTTTTCAAGATAGACCAAACGATAGGGAAAAGCATAAACTTCTTTAGCCTAAACCTTAGTAGCAATCTTGAAAGAAATGGCCTTCTGTTGATATTGTTCAATCTACAACAAAGGATAGGGTGTACCGACTTCTTTGGCTTGAATCCATTAAATCACTTTTTAAGAAAACAAGTTAAGTGGAACTAGAGAGCAACTAAGAATTCTCCAATCGGAAGCACGGTAGAGGAGAAAACATTTGAACAATAGAAGGAAGACAAACTTAAGGTGCATCTAACAACATATATTAACCTAAATTTTTTCTACTCTATTGCAAGAGAAAAGATGAAAAATATGGAAAACATAAGGACGCAAATCAATACTGAACAACATCACCATTTAAACGAGTTCATTAATCCTATGAATATATGCTTGCTCCATTGATGTTTAGTCCAAAATAGTCACAAAACTCTAAAAAATGACATTCCAAACTCAAAATCTATATCATATTGAGCTCAACAATCAACTAACAACCCAACAAAACTATGAAGCATATATGCGGTATTGATCTACAAAATGAGGGCGTGAAACCTAATAGGGTTTTAGAAGTCGTTATTACATGGTAAATATATTTTGACGTTTGAGGCCAGGTACAAAAGCCAAGGAAAAAACATCTAAACTCATTTATGGAAAAATAAATTCTAACATAACTATTTGAGCTAATTTAGGAAAAGTTTGAATTTAAGGCTTCAAAATATCAACACATAACTCTGGTAAGGCTTGCTTAACTCAGGTCACAGAGCTGCGCCGGTGCAAGCTTGCGGCGCCAAGACTCGAAAAATAACTTGTTTTGCAAGCCCCGACTTTGGGCCTTCTGATGTCCAAATGAGCTCCATGATAGTTCATTGGAAAGCATGTCCTGTATAGTTTCCAAATTGGTTATTACTTTCTAAAATGGTTCCCATCTTCGGCTTGCCCAGGTACTTCTCCCAAGACTTCTAAATGTGAAACACTAGTGCTCAAAAGAGAGCGAAGAAAAGTGACTTTTGGTTGTTTGGCCTCTTTGTGTGACATTTGCTCAAAATTCTACAAAGGTTTCTAAATATGATGTGCACGGCATGAGGGACTGAATATGTTAAGTGTTCCATTTAGTGCCCCAAAAAAGCCTTGATGCTAGTGAAGGCATTTGTGCGTTTTGGGTCCACTCAAATGGAAAAAATTTCAGCATATTCATGTTCCTCATGCCAAGTATCATATTTAGAAAATTTCAAAACGGTTGGAGAAAAATAGTCACTCAAAAAAACCAAAACATGCGATTGCGTGTTTGACCCAATTTTTACGCAGGAATAGTACATCCAAAATTTCAAAATTTGAACCAAAGTGCCAAAAATGGATTTAATTTATTTTCATTGTTGCGGAAGCAGGACCACATCGGTAAGAATGTTGGGCTTCTCTTCCTCTTTTACCTCATTTAGACCACTGAATCTTTGTAAGGGCTCATTTGAGCTTTGGCCCTTACAATCTTGTTTCTCATGGCATAATAATTTGTCATCCTTTCACTCTACATGTTAGCATCTCTTTTGGCCTTCTCTAGATGATGCTCTCGATGTAATTTTCCCTCTATAAACCAAAGACTCTCTATCCTTTTCGTTCTATGGCAAGCTGGCTCAATTGGAGTGGTACACTCTTTGTCCAATTCTACTTCTTTCTCTCTTTCTGGGCTAAAGCGTTCTTGACCCAATTGTCCTAGGTATCTTCATAGGAAGTTTTTTCATCCTTATCCTCGTTGTCATCAAAGGTGCCCAAGGTCTCATCTAGAAAAGCCTTGGCTCTTCCAACCTCTTTACGAGCTTTGATTGCCATGAAATCACTAATGGCACACTTTGTCTTCAATTACGGTTTCTAACACAAAATAGTTAATCACATTCTTGGCTCTACCAAGATTAACGAAGCTCACTAATATTGGCATCCTTTCCTTTCAATGACATCTTGGTAATTCTCTGTCATCCTCATCCTCAAGGTCAATTAACTAAAACTACGATTCTATTTCATGTTTATCCTCCTTTTCAACAATGACGCGCCTACGCTTAACCTTTTCCTTACCCTTATCGGCTTTGTTTGTTGATGAAGAAGGTAGAGCCCCTTTCACCCAAGTCAATCAAACACCTACGTGGCCTCTGCGATATGTGAAAGGAAATGGTTGATGTCAATCACTTTGGTAACATTTTGTCTCAATATCCCTTTTATTTCACGATGCTCTAGAGTCGGTACATTATGGTAAAGGGGATATGGGGAGGATGAGAAGCGGTAGAGGAACATCCTTCGTAATTTGATGAATAGGTTTAGTGAAAACCTCATGAAATGAAGGTATCCCATGGAATTACCTATTACTGCTTCACGGAGCTGATGCATGATCACCATCTTGATAAGTGAATGATGAAAAAGGGCTTTGCATTTGCTAATTGTAGTCTCTCTTTTGCCTTTGTAGAATACATCTTGTCAATGCTATGGAAAATATAATAAGGTGTATTGTATCATTAGTACTCTAGTGAAATTCATAAGAGAACGGATGTGCTATGTGTTGATATGGGAAAACCTTCCCTCACAAGTGAAATACTTCATTATTATCCTCATCATAGGTGTATATCTATGAGAAGATGAAAAAGGGAAAGATGGACTTGTGGTGATCTTTATAGCTAGGTTTTGGGTATGGTTCAAAATAATTCATGTCTAGGTTTACTTGTACAGACCATTTTTCTCACACTTGGTATCCTTGTAGCGACTACAATGTGTTTCTATGAAAACTCAAAATTGAGTCCAACAATATTGACTTTTTTTCATGCAAATTGATAATGAATAGTCTTGGTAGCTCAGAGTGGTCTTGGACTTGTTGTACTCTTTCACAAAATTCAAAGCAACCTACATGTTTGAAGTAGGAAATAGTAAGGATATGCCATGAGTTCCTTATATTAGGGGGTTCAAATCTATTTATCTTCCACTCCTAATAGTCATGTTTCCTTGGCAGAGGCTGTGCCTCCCCTACCCCTTGTCTTCACCCTCGGACATTTTTAAGCCTGTTTTGGAAACCCTAGGGGCGATGTGAAATTAATGAGGGAAGGAATGAAATAAAGCTTTGAAAAATGAAGGGAATGAGTGAGAATGGGGAATGGATGTAGGGAATGGGTGTTGTGACAAGCAAGATGAATGGTAGCCCTTAAGCAAATGAAATTTCCCATGTTGTATTTGATTTTCTTTATAGGAGGATGAGTTAAGGTAAAAGTGAAGATTTCAATATTCTGACTTGGGATTTCTTCAGGGTTTCACTTAGTTCAGCAGAGCTATCAAATAGCTTCAAATCAAGGTTGATGTGATGTACTTACCCCTCGAAGTGCTCTCGAGGACCTTGGAGAAATTTGAAGAAGTTTGATGATTTAAAATCGTTGGAGGACTTGGAAACCATCTCTGTCCACCACAGGAGCATCGCTAGTGGGCCGAGAGCTTAACTCAAGCTAAGGGTGTAGTGCCAAGTTCTAAGCACGCAATGCCAAATATTTCTTCACGGGGGTCCCTTTTGTAGAAACACACATTGGCAGGCGGCGCTTCGACTCCCTAGCATGCGGCACCTTCGGAAAATGTGTGGAGGAAAATGCTGAGATTTCTGGCATCGCTCTGATGCATCGCCAAGCCAAATGCATTGTGCTAAGACAATTTGCCCAAATTATTCTTGCCAAACTCACAAATTCTTCTCTCCTTGAAACTTCTAATTCTTTGAGAAGCAATGGCTCTTTTCAAGTGTTCAATGGGTTTATAAGAAAATGGAATTTTGATTTAATTTGAAAACCCATTTTCTAATGTCCTAAAGTCCTTTTGTTCTCTTTAATCCTTTTTGACACTTTTGCCTTGTAGGTTGTTAAAATCCTAGAAGGTGACTTTTAATTGTGATTTCATGTTCACCTTGACGACTGCGGGTTTAATCACCTGTTAACTCAAAATGTTCGTAGCTTCCATAACGTTAAACTTAAATTTTCCACCTCCTTTGGCCATTTTTTAGAAACCTAAGTGTTTGCAATCTTTACAAAAATCATCAGTGTTGTCTTATAAAGTTCTCTATAGCCCTTTAAACTTCATTCATTTCTATCCAATTCAACTACCTTTTATATTCCATCAATATTTTATGATATACTTTCTTCATGCTTGGCCTTGTGTGTTTTATCCACATCATTTCTGCATGGTAGACTTTTCTTTGGCACTCATATGGGTTAACAGTTCATAACCCTAGTCATCTCCAGGGTCAATTGGCCATCTTTCTCATGTTGTAAGTTGTTTCATTCGGGAGTAGATCAGTCTGCCTCATCGGTACTTTAGGTGATAAATCTTTCAACACTCTGCCAGTGCTAGCTTTTTCCATTTTTTTTTCATTACAAGTTCTGAACTAAGAAGATAATTCTCTTTGGAAATTTTGGGGTCCTTCTTGAATAACCGTATCTTGAAATTCTACTTACATCCAAACTAGTTTCATGAAGGAAAACGGTTCCAAGCATCCATGATAAACCATAAAAACGATGTTAAACCTTAATGACTTGATGGGAGAGATCCCTGTGACCATATTTTGGATCTGACTTGACTTGGAGATTTTCAAGTGAAAGCAGTATTGTTATAGGCTATTATGCCCAAAGGGACATGGAGATGAGTTAGCTATGAAAGGAAACCCTTGAGGAATTGCTTGGATTTTATGGATAAGGGAAAATAGGGCGATGAGGTTATAAGAAGGAAAGAAGGATGAATATGAGAGGCATAAACCCATAATGAGTATTTTAAGAGCAATGCAGGTGGTTTTTTGGGAAGAAAAAGGCGAGGAATAGTGAAAATAGGTTTATAAGTATAATGAAGGCGGTGATTTTTTTGAAACTCAAGATATTCAAGAGGAATATTGTTTTTGAAAGCTATAACCATCCTATAGTCATTTAAAAATATAGAAAAATACGGATGAATAAACTATTTTCATTTCACATTATTAAATATGTTCATATCATATTTAAAAAGAGATAAAGTAATTAAGTAAAAAAAAATTACTGTAAGATCTTTAGACCTTATGCTTTTCAAAAATATCAAGAAGTTCGTGATAAGAATAATTATAGAGTGGTGTGTAATTCATTCAATTATAAATATCAGAATTAATATGGGACATTTTTAAATATTCATAATATTAAAAAATTTCAATGTGATCCATCATGAAAATATCTTAATACTCGGGATTAAATACAAACATAGTTAAATGACTTATTTTAACGTAGTTGAAACCAAAAAATGATCTAATACAAACATATTCTTTAAAATATATTAATAACAAAAACCATTTTAGTATAGGAGAATGTATCATTCCATGTTCTCTAAAATATCTCAAGTTCAACTATTTATATATTATATATAGCTAAAAAATAATTTTGTATATTATATAAAGCAATTGTCTTGCTATTTTACATTTTTTTCCCCTTATTTAGATATAATTTTTTGTTGATTTTTTTTATATCAATAAAAAGATTTAAATTCTGTACTTTATATATTGTTTCAAATATATATATATATATATATATATATATATATATAGAGAGAGAGAGAGAGAGAGAGAGAGAGAGAGAGAGAGAGAGAGAGAGAGGTATGAGGTAGTGAACAATTATTTCTTCAAATTTGAATTCTAAAAAACTTTTGACTTCATCTTATTTCTTAACATTGATCTATGTTAATATAAACAATCAAATATGATCAAATATAAAACATGTATAAGTTGTACACTTTAAGTTTTTTATACTTCTCTTGTATCAAATTGATTGGATGAAATGCATAATATGAACATAAAAAGGAATGAAAAAGAAAAAAAATATATATTAAATACAATCATTTGAATTCTTTTAAAATAACTATAATTTGGAGTCTAAACTTTTATTGTATATATATTATTATTTTTTATTACTCATTCGTTATAATAAGAGAAAATAGAGATTTTGAAAATTAAAACATTTAATTTATTAAAATAATATTTTAATAATAAATTAATCCATGCTTATATATTAATAAGCTATTGTTATATTATTAAAAAATAGTTGGAATATTTTTGTTATATATATATATATAATATTTAATAATAATAAAAAAACATAATTTTTAGATTATATAATAACATATTTAATATATTTAAATAATGCAAAATTATCTTAAATTTTTTTATTTTTTTTCTCTATTTAAAAAGGGATTTGTCACTACAATATAGATAGACAAATTTTCGTGTTTTTGGAGAAGTTGTATCAATACGTTTTAAGTTTTATATAAAATAATGGTATTCATATCGATGAAACAACATAATCTACATTATTATGATGATGAATAATTCTTCATGTCAAATTTTCTAGGTAACTTGCTAAATTTGTTTTATGATTTAATATTTCTTGCATATAGTTATTATTTTCCATAGTGGTAGTTGGTTATGATAACAATTCCTTAAAGGATACCACCTACAAGGAAAAAATGCTTGTTGGCTTTATATAGTTTTATATTGTTTCGTGTAATATCTAAAAGGTTTTCTAAAGAGTGCAGCTTCCTCTAAAATCTTTCAATCATCTTTAACATATTATTGCAACATTCAATGTGGTTATTTATGTTTTACTATTGTTACTTAGCAAAAAAAATTAATTGTTTGGGTCTTTGGCTATGTATAAGATCACACTAATGGCTAACTCCAATAAAAATTTCAACATTTGCGTGGTATGATTGAGAGTGAATTTCATATTTATAGGTGTAATGGAAGTGTTGTAGTTACAGACATATAAAAAGCCATTACAATTCATAGGTCATTATGTTCATATAATTTTTTAAAATAGAGTTCAAAAAGTGACGGAAATGTCGGGAATAGTGTCCGTTAATATGTCCATATAGAAAGATATATTATCTATATGTGACTCTCGTGGTACTGGTACTTGATATGAGTCCAACATTGAAGACTTTAAGGTATTTTAGAGAAATACATCACCTTCCAAAAAAGAAAACTTAAATATAATAATTTTTTTTTTATTGCAGTAATATTTTCGATGAAATGTTATTAAGTTATTTCATACTAACATAAATGGCATATCTTCATGATATGGTAACAAAGTCGAATATCAAAATGGTTTGAACGGTAGTTATATATTATCTACGACAATTAAGAGTAACATAGTTCGAGGGTTTGATATTAAGCATATATGTTTCTAAGAGTTAACAAAACCATATTTAAATAAAAATAAAAAATTTATTTTCTTAATATAATATTATAATTTATTTTTATTTGTTTAGTTGCATCTTTAACCATTATATTTTTTTAATATGTCTCTTCCCTTTGCATAAACACAACCGGCCTTTAAAATTTAATATTATGTGATCTTTAAAAAGAAAACCATCCTCCACCAATTTTACTAATTAAACACCACGAAATTTATGATATTGGTAATTTCATTATTTTTCTTACAAAAAATATTTACATGTATACCCTTCCATACACCCTATCTTATTCTCCTTATAGAAGTGGGTCTTCTATCGAGAGCGTAGATATGACTGAACACATTTGTATAGCGAAGCTCAAGGAAACATGGCGACCATAGAATTCCTAAGCTAGCTTTAAATTCAGCCAAAACCACCTAAAGGCACACAGGGGCTGGGATCAAACCATTGGGAGATCATATTGCATTAGAAAACATTATTATTAAAAAAAAAAATTGTTACTTCTAAGTTCAAAGAAAAAATGTGGTGTGAGAAAAGATCTAGTAGCTAAAAAAATAAAATTAAGATATTATAAGGACGTCATCGACCCCACCCTGGAAGATCAAAAGTATCTATACGGTTTTAACTAGCTCAAGAATAAAATTAATATAGCCAAGATTAAGAACGAACTCTCATGAATGGAAAGGATACGCCATCTGTGAGAATATGAACATCGAGGATGAAAAACACTTTCTCTTAGAGTGCTCGGCTTACAACCACATTAGAGCTCAATTTCATGTCATTTTAATCTGTGCCCATAGCCTTTTATGATGTCAAAATTATAGTGAGCTCAGGGGCTTTTCTCCATGCTTTTTAAGCATAGGAATAAAGTCTTAAATCAAACTAAATAACTCTTTTCTTTGGGTCCAGTAATTAAAAGATTGGTCTCTCAGTGACATTAACCACCACCACCACTACATATCATCATAATATTATTATTATTAAACATGTAACTAACCAGTTCGTTCACTTATAATGATATTTATCGCTTAAAGATTACCAATTATATATATATTATTTCCTATTTATATGTATTACTGAAATTGCTATTACTTTTGAACATATTTAATAACATATTTAATAATAAATAATATTGACCAATATAATTAATATTACATGGAAACTAAAGACAACAATATAAAAATATACATGATCAAACAAAAACACAAAAAATTTCCTTCGTATTAAGAAAAATAGTATATTTTAAAAGTAATAGATTAATCAAGAAATGCAACCGAGTTAAAGAAAAATGCTTGTCCCGATATTTCATGAGTACCTAAAGAGTTCAGTTTAATCGTTCAGGGCTGGTGAAAAAATTTACATACCTTCTTAACAATCATTTAAAAATATTAAAACCAACATACGACTGAAAATATTTAATTACGAGAACGATAATTAATCTGAAATAATGGGTGGGAGCTTCTGGTCGCATATATATCTAGAATCTAAAGTGTCTTTCTCTTCTCGCACTTGTCTAGGGGTGAAATCCGGGTAGTCAAGTGAATATTGTAAATAGTCAAATGGTTTTCCTTGGATTAGCTTGAACCAATGTTGGAGTCAAACACACCAACCACGGTCACGCATTCCTATTGCTCTAGGAGATCTGATGTTGAGTCAGACACACCAACCACGGTCGCGCATTCCTATTCCTTTAGGAGATCTTTACACTGATGGATTAACGTTAGCCAATTCAACAAGAGGAGGATTGAAATAGTCTCCTTGTGTTCCCCATGAATAAAGTTGAGATAGATATTGAAACCCGAGCTCTGTCCTCGCGCTCTCCCTACACTGGCTGACACGCATGGTGTTTGAAATGATCTATTCTGAAATCACAACATTGAACCCGATAAAAACTTTGAGCCGCTGCAATTTCTGGAGAGACAAATACATACGTTCTCTCCCTGTTGATCTACGGAACAGGGCCTCGCGCTATGATCCATGCTAAAATTAATTTGAATTAGTTCTATCTAAAGATTTATTCCCCATTTCAGAGAATGAAACTTGGAATCACGCCTCCCTCCCCTTCTCCGTCATGTATTTATGAGTATGCTTCCTTGTTAGTATTGCGTACGCATGGAGTAGTACATGTGCAATTGGGAAATCAGACCTACGGGCATTTCGGCCATATGTGTTATTTCTTTTGTTATCTCAGAACCATCCATCATCATTCAGCAGCAGATGTTTTCACCGATATCAGATTAAAGGCATAAATGCTGTCATTTCTGAGACATCGTGTTTAACGCATAAAAGGAAATTGATAATGTCGTTGCCCATTTAAATGAGGATCACTTTCTCTGTTATTATGGTGTGCTCTCAGCTAATTTGTGACGACGTTGTCATTTAAGGAAGTCTCCGCCACAGGAAGGCAATTGCATGGGATTACTAATAAAAAAATTAATGTTCATTCTTCCGTTGAAGCGCCGGCAGCAGTAGAAGGTTTAGCCCTATGGCAATCACTTCCACATAGTCAACCCAACGGCCATGATGCAAAACCGGCACCTCTCATTAAAGGATGTAATGATCATTCTTCATCAAAGTGGAGGTAGCATGATATTCTTGGCCCTCATCAAGACAATAATGTTCCATGTCCACCCACTTCAGAAACTAAGAGAACCAACCGATGAAAGTGAATGACAAGGCAGGGATAATGAGGAATCATCAGAATTCCCATTGATAACACTGGAAAGCACAAATCAGCGAATCTGTCCCGTTCGATGGTTTAATTCCCGTTGTAAAACCTAGGGCCTTGTGTCACTAGAATACATTTGGAACATTCTCATAGTTTCTCTAGAGCCCGAGGATATATTTTGGAAGTTGTCTATCTGGGCAATAAAGTGGGGTAAGGACCGTAGCTTTGGCTGGAATATGTTTCAATAAAAATTTAAAAAATAAGGTAGTTGGAGTATTTGGAATTCATTTTTTTGAGAGTGGAAATGGATTCAGCACTATAAAAAAAAACTATTAAGACACCAAAATACTGAAGTTTAACAACTGTAAACAAAATTCTAATAATTTTTTTTGCCAAATTTTTTTTTGAAAATTTCTGCCAGATTCTAAACTTTTTTTACTATAGCTATTCTTTAATATTTATATATATATATTTTTTTTGGGTGCTCTTCTAGTATTTCTATTAACCTTTCCTGTTCTAGAAATAATATATATATATATATATAATTAGTTGATGATTAGTGGGAAAGAGGTAAAAGGAATCTCTTGATTTACACAAAAAAGAGTAAGTTGCTAATGTATGTTTTTAAAATGCATATTTCATATGATGTCTTTCAAACAGAAACTGATCCCTCCTGCTCAGTCTAAAAGTGAAAATTTAAAAATCCATCTTATAAGGTTTCCTATGATATATAAATCATGAAGTATTCATCTACGTTTCCTTGTTTATAAATGTTTTGTATGATGTATCTAAAATAATATTATTTGATTTATTAAAAATAAATATTTTAAAATTTAAATGAATTTTATTTGTTTTTATCAAGAAAAACAAAATCAAGTATACTTCTTGTTGCAAAATAAAAAATTAAATTGGTCATAAAGTAGGTTTTCCTTCTCATTAAAGAATAACTCTAAATTAATACCCAATATATAAACCAAAATAACATGCTTTTTTTTAAAATTAGATTTATTGAATAACATTATAGGGATTTTGAATGTTAAATACAATAATTATTAAATTTAAATTTAAAATAAATTTTATAATTTTATATAATTAAAAATATTAAAAAAAAATAATATTTTTAAAATTATTCATATATATATATTACTAATGCTAGGAAGAAAGAGGTATTATTATATTTATATAAATATCTATATTTGTATGTATTATGTGAATAAATGCTTTATTTGTCTTTTAATATATATATATATATATATATATATATATATATATATATATATATATATATATATATATATATGAGATTCTTAGCTAACCTTGTAAGTATGTATGGGAGTCAATAAGATTTCTCCACTGACATGTTAAGTATATAACTATTTAATGTACTATTTCTAACATTGCAGATAGCTTATTTAGTTGTAGCAGCAAAAAATATTCTAATACTGTGTATTCTTTAAAAAAAATAAGTTCCTTGCAAATTTTAGTTATACTTTTTAGCCTAGTCATATAATTTGTACTTATTCATGGATGAATAACTTAGGCTGATTTCTATTGCTTTGTTCCCGGAAGAATCAACTAAATATATACCTTTTAATTTAATTAAATTCATATTAATTTTTGGAGAAAGTGGTAATAATTAAATAATTGTGTTATTTTTCAAATTTTGTAATGAATTTTAGTTTGAAAAATAATTCTTTATGTTATAGATAAATGTCTTTTTTTTAATATTTTTTCTTCTTTTTTTATTTTATATGGTAATGTTATATTCACTATGTCTTTTGTGAGTTGTGGAGCAAATTTTGTGACAAAAAATGATTATTACAATAAATATAATTAATGAAAATAAATTAATCATTCAAATGATATATATTTAAATTTTATGTAAAAAAATTCTTAATTTATGTCTCAATATAAATCTAATCATATCTTACCATGTAGTGTACACAAATAATTATATATAAATAATATAATATGGTTCAACAAATTTTTTTTATTGTTGATATCTTTATAATTATAATTATTTGTAATGAATAAAATTAACATAAAATCAACACATTAATTTCTAATAACTATCAATTTATTAAAAAAAAGGGTGTCCCCAAGACGCATCTTTGTGCGGTAGCCTTTTAGCCTTGGGATTACGTAGTTGAAGCATAGGTATTTTCATCCTCTATTCTTGTGTATTTTCAATAAGCAAACAACCTATCTAAAATTATCTTTTCACGATCTTATAATTGTGCATGTGTAACTCTCATCTACCTTATTGCTAACTTGAGTTTAAATAATTGTGTGTATAATATGTACATTTTTTCCCTAGTGAAATATTCTATAGTGTCACGTATATCGAGTCTACTTCATATCTGTGTATGGTTATTTATCTTTGGAATTAAACGTTGATCGCATTATCAAGCTTATTGATGTTGAATTTGATTCATCAAAAAGGGTGTATCTGCACATATTTAGGTACTTTAAAATAACTAAAAATTTCAATTTTATACTAAATAAGTGTTAATATATAGATCAAACTTCATTAACACCCCAGGAATAGATAGTGCTTTATGTTACTTTATCCCTAGAAAATAATTATGACTATTGTATTATAAAATCACTAAAAAATATGTTAGAACATATAAATTCAGATATGTAGTAGGTAAGTTGAACTAGAAGATTTATCTTCTTGAACAACTTCTTGGATAATTTGGTTTCTATTTTTTCTTTACTAAATACACATAGAGATTATCATCTATGGAAAGAGAATACTTACAAACATTATCCCAGAGATTTTAGAAAACAAATAATTTTTCAATACCTTTGCTTGTGATATTTTGAACCATATAGTTGGTAAGTGGAATGGAAATGTAAATGTCCAAATATAGTTTGGTCAAGTGTTTTGTTAAATATATATTCTAAAAGGATCTGTATAAGTCACATGGATATTTAATCTCATCAACTAATTTTAATTCTAATTTATGAAACAACAATGACATTTTTCTCTTGAAGCAAGTTATGATGCAATCAATATTGGAGGCATTATTTGAAGAGTACTATAATCGATAAAGTTGGTAGGTCAATAAAAAGAAACTATTAATGAAGTCCCTTAGTGTAAAATTTAGAAGTTGGATATATGAAAAATTGTATATGTGAATTTGATATTTTGAAATTCATATATAATATAATTAAACACCAATAATAAAGAAGATATTATTAATATGATTAAATAAAAAAAGTAGAAAAATAAATAATAACACCAAGTGGAGCCTTCCTAATTTAGATACGAAATTGGACCTAAAAATTTGACCCCAAATTGAGAGATGATTCATTTATAATCTTTATTTGAAGAAATATCAATAATATCACATGCATACCTAGAATTAAGTAAGGAAAATGTTTCATAATTTAAAGTCGAGAAACTAATGTAATATTTCTAGCTTTTTTACTACAGCATCTTTGTAGGCCATTTTTACATTAGACACTTGGGAAATAAATATATATGGTATAACTCTCAAGAAGGCGCTATCCATTTTTAGGATGCTAAATTGGTGATACTAATAAATTTAATGGCGATATTTTTAACCAAGAAAAGGAGTGCGAGCGATTGAAATCATATTTTAAACATTTTTTCCTATGTAAATTTATTCTCATACTTTCCAATAATATTGATTTAACCATTGTATTATGGATCTTCCATCTATATGGTTTGGTAAGGAAAAAAAATGTTATTACATTTACATAGGTTTTAAGGGTTAATGTTTTCATTTTCAATTCCTACTACATATGGAAATTCCTTCCAAAATTAACCAAATTTTATCTATTTAAAATTTGATTTGTTATCGCTAAGTAGTTCTATCACATGATTTATATACAAAATAAATTTCATTACAAGGAGGAATAGTCCCAACTATCACAATAGAAACAATATTCTTCATTTTAACATTTGTTGTTACAGTACGTATTATTACGATTTTCATTAATGAAGAAGCAACAAATTATTTGTTACATAAATTTTGCTAAATGATACTTTTAAATACTAATTTAAGATATCATTATAATATACTAAATCCAATATATCCTTCTAACATAATAAGTGTTTTGATTTCATTACTTTAAATATGATAATAGACTACTATGACATTGAGCCATTATTCTACACTTACACGTGCATTATTATTGGACATGAACATGTGGTTAGGATTCTACAATATATATATATATTTTTTTTACTTTATATGATATTGAACATTTCACTTTATGATATTGAACATAGAACGCAATAAAAATAAATAATTCAATATTTTGTAATATATTATTATTGATAACATTCCACTATTTCTAATATATTAATATTAATAAAAAAATATGATCCAAACTAATAACAAGGAAGAATATGATGTATAACAAGCTATTAGAAAATAATGATGTACTATTGTCCATCTTATTTGTGCTTGCAATGCACATGTTGAATTTCATTACTTCAGAATAAATCGATTATCTATTATGAAATGTTGCCACATGACATTTTTTAATACTAAATTAAATATACCTTTCTAAAATAGCGCTATTTCATTACATCATTTTAAATCTGATAAATGATTGTACCATTATTCATTTATGCATTGTCATCACTATTGGACTTGAGCATATGGAATTTAGGCTTCTCCTGATAAAAAGAACAATATGTTGATCAATAATTTAGTTTGTATGATATTAGATATTTCACTTAAATAAATAATCGTTGATTAATAATTTACTTTATATGATATTGAATGTAAAAATATAACAAAATAAATAATTTAATATTTGATAATATATTAATATTAACATAAAATATTTTGTAATACATTAATTTTAATAAAAAACCATTTAAATCAAATATGAAAATTTAGATTACATTTTTTCCATTCGTAAATAAATATGATCATGAGAGACAAAACACAATAATAAATATCTCTATATTTTTTCCTTACCAAAATTTGGGAAAAAGTATACACTATTGATTTAATAAAAAATTAAAACTCCAACTCATGGGGTAAAATCAATAAAGACTAGAAATCAAACCTATTGGATAAATCCATAATTCATAGGTTGTTAACTTTGTGAAATACATTTTATTTCTATTTTAAAATTATTAAAATTTCAATAATTAAATTAAATTTCAGTTCAATATCATATTTTTTATTATTTTTTCAAATATTTCAACTATTGATTATTATAATATGATATTTTTCTTATATGAAAAAAATTAATATAATACTTGAACATTAATTTCTATAACCTAGATTAAATATTTGAATAGAATTCTTCAATTTATCGTAATATAATTATATTGTAGCTAATGCCGTTGCGGGTATGATTGTCCATTGTTATGTGTGTAATTCCTTTCAGGGAAAACATCAATAAAATTTACGTTAAAAAAGAAGATTCTAAAATGAGTTTCTAGTTAAAAGAAGTTTAAAACAACTCATTGTCATCTCATATATGACACATCGAAGCCATTCAATGGCTTGTATGCTCTTCGTGCTTTCAAGGCACATGGTCACATCATAGTAACCAAGAATATTTTTATAAATTTTATGTCATAGTTTCTTAAAAAAAATAAAAAATTGTGAGATAGCGTTGTTCATGTAGTATGATAAAAATAACAAATATGATAGATGATATTAGAGACATTGCATTATAGCATTATAGCGTTGTTCATGTAGTATGATAAAAAATAACACAAATATGATAGATGATAATAGAGTCATTGCATTATTGTAATATTTTTGGCGTAAGCCATCGGAAAAATTCTCATAAAGGAGGGTTATTAAATTATTAAATATTATTAATTATCATATTGATATTATAAAGAAGAATATTCTTGTAATTCTTAATTATAATAATATTGGAAAGAATTATTTCTTAATTATTTTATTTAGAATAATTTAAATTTTTCTATGGAAATAAATTATATTTCCAAGTTGGTATATTTTTATGAGTTTTAGAAATAATGAGTAATAGTTTAGTTTTAGAAATAATGAGTAATAGTGGGCAACCGAGAAGGACACAAATACAAACAACATCTCAGCGATTGGGCAACCAAGAAAAAAGCATCTTATTTCATTGGAAACATCCAAGAATAGAAAAGAGGAAACATCACGAAAAACTAGGAAAAAGGAAACATCTAAAATATATTGGCTTTATCTAATTATGCGGTTTGGTTATCTTTTGTAATAAAGAGAATGATTGCATTGTTTATAAGATGTTCATCTCTTCTTCATAATAAAGTTAGTGGTATTGTTTCCGGACAGTGTTATTCCGGTTTGTGTCTACGATGCATTGTGATTCTCTGTTTTTAATTTTTCAGATCTGCAAGTAGATCAATTGGTATCGGAGCGTAAGATCTTGGAAACCCATCCACTTTGTTCGAAAATAAAAAGGTCATACATTCCACTCCCATTCGGTGGATGAAAAATCATGCCAAATCGAGAAGCGTCGAAACCCTCCATGCGAACTCGCCGAGTGAATGATTTAGCTAGGGCTCTTAGTGGTGCAGCTGCAACAACAACAACGCCCTCCCGGGGCAAATGCGGCTTGATACACAGCTTTCAAGCCTTAAATTCAGGGCAAATGAATGGCCAAGTGTTGATTCTTGGATCCAGCGGCCTCTCCAACTATTTTAGAACTGTCCAACAATGGAAGGAGATGAAACTTGAGATCACCGGTCTACAATTGGAAGCCTAGCAAAACATGGTGGGATACTTATCTTGAGGAATATGTCCTTGGTTGTGGAACTTGGAGGCAAAGCAGAGACCAGATCGGCACTATCACATCTTGGAATCTCTTTTGCGGGCCCTTACCTTGACTTCTATCCTCAGGATACACAAAATATCCTTGCGAATGGTTGCGGCTTCGACAACTTCTGATGTCAATCGGTCTGTCCTACATTGATGTCTTCTGCCAGTTAGCATTCAACTCCATATATCAATCCAAAAGAGGTACTAATTATCAAATTTAGTCTGGTTTGCTAATGCTTCTTCGTCGTGAAGTTGAGTTGTTTGATAGTGCTTCATTAGACAAGGCCTTTATTCGGGCCACGTGGTGGGCATAAAGTAGATCTTGGAATGATATCCTGTGAGAAATGGTCCATCTTCGTTTGGTTCTTCTAATGTCGCCTCTGCCTCATCCCCCACACCTCTTGCACCTGGTGCATTTTCCCAAGACCTTTCACATGTAGCAGTTATGAGAGTATTGAAAAATCTCACAGCCCTCAGAAAACTCTTTCTGAGAGGGTGAACAACCAAAGGCCACTTGCCCCACTTCAGTTGTTTCTCTCGAAATGGAATAGAAGTGGACCCCTCTCATCCTCTTATTTGCTAATGCAACAAACACCTCTGTTCGCCTTTTTTTACCCCATAATTGTCAAATCAAACATGAGTTGGCCACGCTTATTCTTGACAATGGGAATTCAAAAGAATCTCTTGTGTCACAAGACTTAGTTGAATGCCTTTGCCTTCCCACCACTCCTCACCCACACCGTGCTCCATTTCGGTTGGGTAAGAAAGGACCGGTCCTCGTCTTACCATCTCACAATGTTGTCTTTGTCACCTTTGCTATTGGACCTTTTCGTGATATTGTGGTATGTGATGTTTCTCCTCTAGATTGTGTGATTTATTGCTAGGAATTCCATACCCGAGGCTCAGACATGTTGTTTATCATGCCTCTGAATCACCAATACCACTTGCGGCTTGATGGCGCACCTATGTGCACTCACATCTCGGCTAGCACATCAACCCAACCTTCCATTGGCAAAGCTCCCATTATGAGTCAATTTAAACCAAGATGTTTCTTTGTGCTTGGTTCGCCTTGACAGGACAACCTCACCCGATCCAGTCCCTCCTTCAATGGCTCCTCTACTCCATGAATTCTGGATATCTTCATAACCCACAGGGCTGCACTCCCGGCACGCTACGGCCAGACACCACATTGATCTTATTCCCGCGCTTCCTTACCCAATGCCCCATCTTATCGCCTTGCTCCTCGAGAGGCCAGTGAGATAGAACCTTGAGTGAAGAATTGTTGACATCGGTCATATTCGGACGTCATCCACTCGCCATGTGCATCTCCGGCTTTTATTATTCCCAAAAAGGATACTTCGAATGGCGCCTCGTGACGAGACTATCAAACCCCTTAATAAAGCCCCATTTGTTAAAAAGCACTTCCCCCTTCCCCGCATTGAGGATTTGTTGGACCATTTGCAGGCTTTGTTTCTTCTAAAGATGGATTAACTACGGGCTACCATCAAGTTCGCATGCATGCGGCTCGACACATGGGCTTCTTTAAAACAGGTTGGGCTATTTAGATAGTTGGTCATGCCATTTGGTGACCAACGTAGCCCACCTTTATGAAATTCATTAATGATGTTTCGGGGGCATATTTGGGTAAGTTGGTGGTCATCTACCTTGATGACATTTTAGTATTCGATAAATCTTTGGAAGACCATCTTGACATGTTCGCACCATACTTGAGTTATTGCGAGCACATCACCTTCGGGTCAAAGAAAATAAATCCTATTTTGGACAAACATCTGGTTCAATATTTGGGATTTATTATTGACAACAAGAGTTCGCCCATATCCCCTCTCGATAATACGAAACCTTGGCGCAATGGCCGGCCCCTTCAAATGCACATGACCTCAAGAGCTTCATGGGAGGTATTAATTTCTCTGAAAAGTTTGTCTCTCATTTTTCACAGGTTAGCTCGCCCTTTGCACCGATTGTCTCATCAAGCAAAGTTTATTTGGGATGCGAATTTGAGCAACATTTTCTCAACTCAGTGCCTGCCCTTTGCTCCTGTTCTTCGCTTACTTGAGATATGAATCAACCATTTGAGATGGAAGCTGATCCTCTCAATTCGCCATTGGAGAGTTTGTTCTTAAACGAGGAGGCCACCCTGTGGCATACCATTACGAGCACTGCGGATGCTAAGCTCATGTCTGACACCTATGAGAAGATTCATGTTTGGTACAAGCTTTGAAGCAATGGAGCAATTACATTCTTGGAAAAGACCATCCTCCATACGAGATCATCATCCGCTAATCTTCATCAACTCACAACGAAAGATTCAAGAGCAACGCCATTAAGATGAGCTTCTTACATTCAACAATTCCATACGGTGATTAAATACAAGAAGAGGGGACAAGTAATAAGATGAGCGATTTGTTAAGTCAGTACTTCACTCGGGTCTACACATTCTAGAGTTGCGTTGTGCGCATATGATAGCAGGAAGATATGTATACAGCAGATCCGGTCTTTGGTGAGATATGGGAAGCTTTGCAACACCCCTCGAGTCATCAACCAAACTCCTTTCTTGATTATACCATTCGTGATGGTTGGTTTGTATAAATTGAACCAACTATGTGTGCCCTGTCAGTGATCGTCTCATTCTCATCAGTGACACATGCACTCTTCATGCGGAGGCATTTTGGCACGGCCAAGACCATTCTCAATCTTCAATGCCACTTCCTATTGTTTGCCTTACCAAACAAGTGGAAAAAATTCATTAGTGCATGTTCTCTTTGTTCACAAAGCAAGCCCTCAAATCGTAAGCATGGTTTGTATCGGCCATTACCAATTCTCATAGTCCTTGAGAATCCATTTCCATGGACTTTTTAAGAGTGGCCTTCCCTACTAATTTTCGTAAACATGATGCTATGCAGGTAGTGGTAGTATGTCGTTTCTCCAAGATGGCTATATTTCTTCCTTGTCCTTAGACTATACATAACTCACTCAAACCGCGGATCTCTTCTTCCATCATGTGTGGCCACACTTTGGTTTGCCAAGTAGCATTATTTCGGATCGTGATTCTGCAACACCATTTACCTTTTGGCCTACTCTTTGGTCTTTGTTGGGTTGCCAACTTGTTTCTCCATGCCTTCCACCCACAAACAGATGGACAAACCAAAGTTTGTCGATCGTACTTTGGTTCACACTCACTTAAGTAGCTACTTTTCCAAAAACAAGCAATTAGGATACATATTTGCACATCATTCAACATAGTTACAATCAAGCAACACCTCCTCTATTTGGTTTCTCACCTTTTTGGGGTTTGCTTTTGGGTTTCAACCAAGTGCACCCTCCCCGAGATGCCATTGACAATCACCCCTGCAGGTCTGCGCATCAACAACGAGACAAAAATTAGCTCATCATTTTGCTCCTCATTTCTCAATGCCAAGCTCAAATGCTTCTTTGCTTTGCAAGCTGACCCAAGATCATGCCAAATAATAGAGACATGACAAGCCGAACACACTTGTCTTTTTCAGCACGGAGATCGTGTGTGGCTCTTGTTGGACAAACAGCAGCTTCAAGAGACGACATCATCTGTTGCACCACTAAGATATGGCCCATATCTTGTTCTGGAGCATTGGAAAATGCATATCGCTTGGACTTACCTTCCAGCTTAGCATCCCGCGATGTTCTTAATGTTAATATTCTCAAATTATTTGAACCACCTCTCCTTGAGGAATGCTGTTACAATTCATTATCTGGTTGATAATATTCAGTTACCAAGCCTCCTGTCAAAGATACAGTCTGGACTTGAAAGCGGAATACATGACATCGGCCATACTTCTCATATTTGGTTGGTCGGAAGGGACACGCACAGCCACGGTAAAATGGATCAATCAGAAACGTACAAACGCAATTTCCCTTAGTTAATTGGAGGAAGTCAGGACGCTTCTGATCCCAAATAGGAGGAATTAGAGGCTCAGAAGGACACAAAAATCAGCAACATCTCAGCGATTGGGCAACCAAGAAAAAGCGTAATATTTCATTGGAAACATCAGAAGAAGGTAGAAAAGGAAAACATGCGAAAAACTAGGAAAAAGGAAACATCTAAAATATATTGGCTTTATCTAATTATGCATTTTGATTTTATCTTTTGTAATAAAGAGAATGATTATTGTTTATAAAATGCTCATCTCTTCTTCATAATAAAGTTAGTGGTATTGTTTCCAGGACTTTGTGTTATTCCGAGTTTTTGTGTCTACGATGCATTACGTGATTCTCTGTTTTTAATTTTTAGATACGCAAGTAGATGAAATGAATAAATGATATTTTTACTCACAGAAAAAAGAAACAAATATAATTTAAAAACAAAAACATGAGAGATTTATGGATTGTTTTTATGATTTAAAAAATTTGGAATGCTTTTATGAATTAGAAAAGATGGAATTCTTTTATGATTTAAAAAAAGTTGGAATACTTTTATGATTTATAAAATCTATTCCCATTCAATTAATTCTATTTATTATAAGACTATAAGAAATAGAAGGGGAAGAGGGGAGGGAATACATGGAGAATGGAGCCAAGGAAGAGGAGAGAATATTCCAAGCATGCATCGAGATGAAAGTAACCATATTATTTGAAAATCGTTTGTTTGCATATGGGCCATGATTCTACAATGATTAGTTATTTGCAATAAAAAATTTCAGTGTATTAAAAAGCTAGATCTACACTTATTTATGCATTATTTTGATAAAACCTCGAGAAGATCTTGTCAAGAAGGAGTGCAGGTAGATCGGATCTAGTATGGATCGATGTTTCAACCATATATCAATTGTAGATATGAATATTAACCTACGGTAGCTAGCTCCTCATATAAAATGTTGTCAGAGTCTTTCCTCTGACTTTTCCATTTGTTTTTGCTATTATTTACGAAGGATTCTTGCTCTTACTTCAAATAAATCAAATGCTTACACAAAGGAACTTGATTATAGATCTTATCTCTTGATGCCATACTATAACATGAGTCTAATGCTGATTTCGGTGTTTTCCGGTAGAAACTACGCATTCTGAAGGAGGTTTCTCTATTTACCGACTTTCTCCTTTAACTAATTTTAGACTAGTAGTGATTGTGGGTGATACGGCTAAACCCTCTAAACTCATTTATTTTTGTTGAAACTACTGCTTGGAGGTCCCATAGCCTACAAATAAGGGAACCCATAATTAGTGCATTATTTTCTAGCTTGTATTATTTATACGAGTGTCCTCCTTGGCTATTGCAGATTTTCTGAGGAGTGGAATTTCCGGTTTCTTCCTTGGTTGGTTTTGCTTCTCTTTTAAATCCATTATTTAGATCCATAAGATCCTAAGGTTCCTAAGAGCATCAAAATCTAAGAGGAGTGTGTCATTCCCACACTTTTTGTGTTTCACCATTCTTCTATAGACGAGTCTAGAACGGGCCAAGAAGCCTCACTGATTTCACCCTTCCTTGTGAAGGTGATGCATCCAGTAAATGCCCTATGATCTATCTCTAGTTTAGATCTATTGGTGTAATTCCATATTGAGGTGATTCCATAGTGGAATATCTTAATATTCTCTACTAAGCCTATTTTTTTCCCATTTGAAACATTACATAGTGTATGCAAGGAAATAAATTATTGTGTTAAAACTCTTCAAAATGAATAGAAAGAGAAAAATATGCATTATTGGATTAGATTCTTGGAGAGAAAAGGATAATCACATGCTTTATTATTTAATATTATTTAGAGAAACATATATGCTTGTATGCATGGGAAAAATATAGTTTTTAGTATTAGATTCACAGAAAGCCAGTGAAATCACATAATATTTATTTTTTAGCCCTCTTTTGGGCAAAATGTGTATTTTAAAAACATAAAAGGGATTAGCTATGGTATTAGCTTTATCTTGGGGAGAATATTATGCATAGTTATTGGTTATATATTTTGGATAAAGGAAATGTCACTTTGCATGCATGAAATAATAAATCAGTATGTGTTTGACCCTTGGAAAAAGAAAAGGAGTTTATTTTTCCATGAAATATTTATTTGGTTTCTTACGGAAAAAATATATGTTTTACATACAAGAAGAAAGAGATATGTTATTGCATGCACAAAATATAACTTGAATGATTAACTTTGTTTGAAATAGATTTAGGTGTTATACATAATAACCATTATGAATAGATCTTCGATTGGAAAAATATGTTTTTTGGAAAAGAACATGTATTCACATGCATAAGTATAACATCTATTGCATTAATCCATTTTGAAAAGAAAACATATGAGTAGGCAAAAAGAGAAATTGCTTGTTGGGATAGTTATCTTGAAATATTGTTATATGGTTATGTTTTATACATTCATACAAATATTTTTTTGAAGTTTCACAAGTAGACATTGATTATTGGTTTATTAATATTATATCTAATCATGATATCAATTGTCTTTGATGACAACAATGGCAAAAGTAGGGATGACTTGAGAAAAGGATTTTTGAAGTTTAACATTGTGGAAGATAAAGTTGTTAGTCCATGCGGGTTAGTAATTCCAATTGCGATGATCCTTGAAGGAAGCTTGATGACTACAAAGGCAGAGATTGACGATTCATGGGTGAATGTTATCATGATGATTGTAATAGCTTATAGCTAGTTATGTTCGTTTAAGATTAATTTTCTATGTATTTTTTATGACAATGGTCAAGGGATGGACTCCCCTTATAACCATTGAGTGAGGGTAACTGACCCTGCGGCGTTTAATAATAAATTAAGCGTTTGTTGGTTTCGACCCTACGGGGATTTCGGGGGTATATTGGTGTCTATTTATGTGATTGTTCATTGCAGTAATACGTTTTCATGATGTTAATTTATTTTATGAAGTGATGTTTATATTATCAATTAGATGATCTACTAATTGAATTAAAATGATCATAGGATCAAAAGCATGGTTATAACGAAATTTAAGTTAATATGCTACAACAAAGACAATTAATAGTTGTGTAACTCATATGATTTTTACTAAATATTTCTCTAAGTGATGATGATGGGTATTTAAATGTTTAATGTGAAAATATATAAAATAATTTATAAGATTACACATTTGTAAATGTTGAAAAAAATTTCTAACTCCAAGCATTTTCTTATGAGGTTATCGGGGGTATGTTACAAATGGTATCGAGCAAGGTTGTAACACTGGTTCCTTTTGTGAATAATTACGAAAAAGAAGAAGTAGAGGTATGATGCTAGTGGGTATCATCTCGGGTATTATTTTAATTAAACTTGTAGTATATTACAATTAACATGAGATGCATGATGTACGATTAATGACCGCATGAAAGAGTAGAAAGTTACAATGTTTCTTTAAAAGGTTGTGCTCATTAAATTTGAATACGAATGAGGATAAAGATAATAAAACACAATATTGTACATATGAACTATCACGAGAACTCACTTGGTTATAGTGTGGATTATTACCAATGTTTACATGCATAATATTAGAAAAAATTATTATGGTGCATAAGAGGAAAGCTTATCGGTAAAGTTACCATGCTGTATAAATAATGAATGCATATATGGTTGGTGTGATAACTATATAATTTAGAAGTTGGGGTTGACCCTGAAGAGGAGAATGGAATGTTGAAAACAAAATATATATATTTGAACGAAACTCTTTAGTTGTTAAAAATAAGCAATGAGTGATGTAGAACTCACATAGTCAACTTAAAGTCAATGAAAAAATCATTGTATAATTGTATGTTCTCTTTCTTCGTTTAGAGTTGTAGAGGAAAGTTTGCATTCCAATATTAGAACAAAAAGTGAGTAATTGAGATCCACAATTTTGTTGTTTTAAATAATTTCATCCATGGAAGTTTGGATGCTGATTCATCTTAACATTAAGGGGTATTCATAGCTTGAGATCATTTAATCCTCATGTTGATACCAGAAAATTCTATGTTGAGACTTGGGTCCATGTTGTGACTTTTGCTTGATTAGACTCCCTGTAGGGATTGTTGGTTGTGTTTTTAATTAGGAAATTTTTACCATTGATGATATGAATATGATTGATGCTATTCTATAAATTCTAGTTTTACTATCTCTCACGATGGTTTAAAAATATTTATGGAAATTTATTTCATGACGCTAACTAGTCCCCCAATGGCGGTTAAGTATTATGCTTGCCAACTATTTGGTAGAATGTCTCATTGACCATAGATTGCATGCTTGCAAATTGTTGTTATAATTCCAAGATGGATGTAGATTGCATGCTTGCAAACTATTTGTTGGAATGTATAATTGATTGTGATTGCATGCTTGCACACTATTTGATAAAAGTATACGGTGGTTGTAGATTGCATGATTGAAAATTAAATTATTTTCCCAAAAATTTTCAATGGTTGTCGCTTATATTTCTTCAAGGGAATGGTAAGGGGAAGGAAAAATAACATTTTGTGTCCTAGTGTTCAATGGGACTGTTAGTTCTCTACAATATTGATGGTTGTTAAGGTGAGACCTTAAATAAAGTATAATGCTATGGTCTGCAAGATATGTTAATGTTTTTTTTTTTTAAGTTACATGATTATTATTATGTGGCAATTTTGAATGTATACCATGTATATTACATGTGATGAATTGTTGTCAATGTACTTTGACAAATTGTGGGACCCTTACTGTGGGTCAAGTATAGATACATGGTGTATATAAATTTACTGCCTTTTCATAATGATAATATAGAAATAGAAAATTATGTAAATTACGGTGGATTTGTAGACATTGACTATTTTTAGACATTGTATTTTATTGGATTGATGGCTATGGAAACCATGATGGGACTCATGTAATTAGGTAATATTTTTATTTTATTATTGAGATAATAAATACATTGGTTGCGGTATTTAGGAAATAAACCTAGAGTTTTAGAAGACTTCTTACGACTATGAAAAGCTATTGGTGGTTAAAGTTCAAATTGGACCTTCCCTAAAAGTCTCCTAAAAATCCTACGAGAAAATAATAAGGAGAAAAATATTAACATAATGGGTGAGAAAGATTATGTTAATGACTTGGTTGGAGATAAATACTAAGTGGGGTAAAATAAAGCACTAAGGGAGAGAAAGACATGCTTTAAAAAAAATAAGAGTATATTTTTCGAAAAATATAAAACAAAAAGGCCTAGGCAAAAAGGTTGGTAGACCTTAAAGCATGACAACTAAAAAACTTAGGAATAAATCACCAAGGAATCAATGGTTGATGATTCTAGTGGCAAGTAGATCTTAGCTCGATGGGTAATTGTGGAGATAGTTCACGGTTGGGTGGAATATCTTTGGGTTCCTCAATAACTCCCGAGAAATTAACTACGGTTAAATGAAATTATGTCTATGATCAAAATTATCTAAACTATGTTGGATGTTAGAATAGGCATGAATTACACTGACTCAAATTTTTTTGCATGTGTTTATAGTTTTGCATGGATGATATATTAAATTATCTGCAGCAATTTCTGTGATGAAATAGGTTGTGTTTTTATGAACAAATGAACATGTCATAAAATGACTTATCTATATCCATGCATAGAGGAAATTAATTAAAATATATAGAGCGATTGAAATAACTCATGTTAGATAAAACTAATGATTTATTGAAATTTAAATTCACGACATATTAAGGAACATGGCCGGGAGATTAATACCATGAGTTTGAATTTGAATGAAATTAGTGTGAGAGAAGAAGAAAAGACGGTAATTTTCAAAAGAAATGGTTGGAGATAAATACCATGAGTTTAATTTGATTGAAATTATTGTGAGAGAAAAAACTAGGTAATTTTCAAAAACATTAGTGGGAAAGAAAAAAACTGAGTGTAACTCTAAATATGAAATGTGCACTTGATAGAGTTTCTTATCATTTTGATGATTAAAGGGCTAAGTGATCCTTGAATTTTGTGAAAGTATTATGATTTAAGTATTATTCCTAATTCATTCCTAATGAAAATTAAAGGCTAATGTTCCAACAAGAAAGACATCGAGACGATGTTCTCTTTAAGGGGGAGTTTGTAATATCCATCGTAAGCAGAAAAAACTCTCATAAAATGAGGTTGTTAAATAATTAAATATTATTAATTATTATATTGATATTACATGAAGAATATTCTTGTAATTCTTAATTATAAGAATATTGGAAAAAATTATTTTGTATTACTTTATTTAGAATAATTTAAATTCTTCTATGGAAATAGATTATTTCCAAGTTGGTATATTTTATGAGTTTTAGAAATAATGAGTAATATTTTGGTTTTAGAAATAATGAGTAATAGATAAGTTATATTTTTCTCACAAGGAAAAACAAATATAGATTTAAAAATAAAAACATGAGATTTATGGTTGCTTTTGTGATTTAGAAAAGCTGGAATGATTTTATGATTTAGAGAAGATGGAATTATTTTATGATTTAGAAAAAAAGTTGGAATACTTTTATGATTTATAAAATCTATTCCATTCAATTAATTCTATTTATTATAAGACTATGAGGAAATAGAAAGAGAGGGAAGGGGAAATACATGGAGAATGGAGCCAAGGAAGAGGAAGAAGAGAAATTATTCCAAGCATGCATCAAGAGATAAGTAACCATATTCTTTGAAAATCATTTTTGTTTGCATATGGGCCATGATTCTATAATGATTGAATTTATTTGCAATAAAATTTTTAGTGTATTAAAAAGCTAGATCTACACTTATTTACGCATTATTTTGATAAAACCCCAAGGGGATCTTGTTAAGAAGGATGAGTAAATCTAGATCTGGTATGGATCTGATGTTTCAGCTATATATCATTTGTAGATCTGAATATTAACCTACAGTAGCTGAAGCTCCTCGCATATAAAATGTTGTCGAGTCTTCTGCAGCACCATTTGTTTTACTGCTATTATTTCGAAGGATTCTTTCTCTTGCTTCAAGTAAATCCAATGCTTCTACAAAGGGAACTTGATTATAGATCTAATTTCTTGATGCCATACTATAACATGAGTCTAATGGCTTATTTCCGGTGTCTTCAAGCAAAAAATTTGTACAATTCTACTGAAGGAGGGTTTCTCTGTTTACCCGGCTCTCTCCTTTCGTGATTTTCATGGTGTTCATTGTGGGAGATGCTGTTTAAACCCTCTAAACTCATTTTATTTTTGCCGAAACTCTACACGGAGGTCCCAAACAGCCTAAGATAAGGGAGACAGCCTGGTCTACATTATTTGCACACCTTTGTTTTGTTTATACGGGGTCCTCCTTGAGCACATTGCGATTTTCCTAGAGTGGAATTTCCACAAAACTTCTTCACTTGGTTGTGGTTTTTTGCTTCTCTTTTGGATCCATTGTTTAGATCTATAGATATAAGTTTCTTAACAGTAGAAAAATCTAATAGGATTGTGTCATTCCACACTTTACGTGTTTCACCATTCTTCATGAACGCCAGTGCAGAGCTTGGTCCAGGAAGCCTCACGGATTTCACCCTTCCTTGTGAAGGTGATGCATCCGATAAATTCCCTACCCAGTCCTATCTCTGGTTTAGATCTATTGGTGTAATTCCACTTATTGCGTATTCCATAGTGGAATATCTTAAGATATTCCCTACGAACCTATTTTTTCCCATTTGGAACATTACATAATTGTATGGAAGGAAATAATTGTTGTGTTAAAACTCTTCAAAATGAATAGAGAAAAATATGCATTATTGGATTAGATTCTTGGAGAGGAAAAATGGTGGTCCCACATTCTTTATTATGTAGGATTATTTAGAGAAACATATATGCTTGTATGCATGGGAAAAATGTAGTTTTGAGTATTAGATTTATAGAAAACGAAGATGAAATCACATAATATTTATTTTGTTAGCCCTCTTTTGGGAAAAATAATATGTATTTTACAAACCTAAAGGGATTAGCTATGGTATTAGCTTTATCTTGGAAGAGAATATTATACATAGTTATTGGTTATATGTTTTGGATGAGAGGAAATGTCACTTTGCATGCATGAAATAATAAGTGGCATGTGTTTGACCATGGAAAAGAAAAGGTTTATTTTTCCATGAAATATTTATTTGGTTTCTTTTGAAAAATATATGTTTTGCTCTGAAGAAAAATATATGTTATTGCATGCAAAACTATGACTTGTATGTTAACTTTGTTTGAAATAAGAGTTGGCATTGTTATACATCATAACCATTATGAATATATCTTGGGTGGAAAATATGTTTTTTGAAAAGAACATGTATTCATGCATAAGTATAACATCTATTGTATTAATCCATTTTGAAAACATAATAATAGGCAAGAAGAAATTTCTTGTTAGGATAGTTATCTTGAAATCTTGTTATGCATTTGCATCACAATATTATTATATAGTATGTTAGCTTTCTTTTGAAATAATATGAAAGTGCATACGAATTTTGTTAGTGTTTGTTAGAAATATGATGCTTCATAGTGATTTTGTTACTAATGCATGTGAAATGATGTTAAATAAGGAAATTAATGTCAATGTGGTTATGTTTTATACATGCATACAAATATTTGTTGAAAGTGTCACAAATAGAGATTGATTATTGGTTTATTAATATTTTATCTTAATCATGATATCAAGTGTGGTGATGACGGGAATGGCGGGAAGGAAGGATGATTTGAGAAAAATATTTTTTCAAGTTTAACATTGTGGAAGATGAGAGTTGTTATTCCATGCGGGTTTAGTAATTCCAATTGCATGATGATCCACTTGAAGGAAACGATCGACTATGACAATTGATGATTAGACCGTGGGTGAATGGTATCATGATGATTGTAATAACTTATAGCTAGTTATGTTTAGTTTAAGATTACTTTTCTATGTAATTTTTTATGACAATGGTCAAAGGATAGACTCCTTAACCATTGAGTGAGGGTGACAATTATGTGGCGTTTAATAATAAATTAAACATTTCTTTGGTTTTTCACCCTATGGGGTTTTCTAGGAGGTATGTCGATTGTCTATTTATGTGATTGTTCATTGTGTCGTTTTTATGATGTTAATTTATTTCATGATGTGATTTTTATATTATCAATTAGGTGATACTAATTGAATTAAAATGATCATGGGATCGAAGCTTATAGTTATAGTAGGAAATTTAAGTTAATATGCTACAACAAGGACAATTAATTGTTTTGTAACTCCTTATGATTTTTATTAAATATTTCTCTAAGTGATGATGATGGGTATTCAAATTTTTAACCTGGAAATATATAAAGTAATTTATAAGGTTACACATTAAGTAAATGTGAAAAAATTCTAACTTCATGCATTTTAGAAGCGAGGTTAATAGGGGTATGTTACAATTATATTGGCTCAATGGATTATCATTAAAAATATATCATTTTTTTAAGATAAGGTTGATGAAAATATTTAAATTTAATGTATCTTCATCGATAATTTGATGACTACAGAAGTAGGTAATTTGGTAGCGATTTCTACATGGTCTGGTTAAACCAATAGCCCGATCTGAAATGTATATGAAATAGGGTGAAAATGACATGTGAATCATTACAAATTGAAGCATATTTGATATATTGCTTGTTGAGATAATATTATATTACAAATTGAAGTATACATGTTCATTGCTACGCTATATTTTTCTTTAGATATTTAATAATTTTATGTTTGATTTTTGAGATATTTAGTAATATTATTTTTGATAAATTGCGGGTATTTTCTTTGGAGAAGTTTGGAAAAATTTTAGCGGACAAATCCTTTGAAAAACTAAATTTTCCATGTTTTTTATCATAAATATTGTTTTCCAAGCGATTATTTGAAATTTTGTATTATAAAATTACTATAATCATAAAAATTTTAGGCAGTTATACAAAATCATTATAAATTTTAAAAAAGTTTCACTTAAAATTTTACGAAACATTTCATAACCTTCACATTAATGGCCAATAAGACTTGTCATGGTATCCTTAAAATTTCCTTCCTCGAATGTTTGCTAGGTACATTGAAATTCTGTTACAAGTTATATCTAGAACATGAACATCCATGATATTCTTCAAAAGTTCTCCTTAGGGGTGGGAAATTTTCATCTTGTAATATACAAACAAATATATATAGTTTCAATGAGCCATTGAATTATGAATGTACATATTCTTATTACAAACTTGTGCAAAAATACATATTCAACCGAAGCTTTCAATAATATGCCTTCTATAAAAAAGTTTAACTATACAAAAAGTTTCTTTTATCTCAACATATTTTGGTCATTGGCTTAATAATATCAGATAAAAAAACATCTTGCTGACCCCGATAAGTATTTAAGCGAGAAAGATCATTATTTTCCTGATTAAATCTATCTATAATGGATCGAGACATAGTTTTTGACAATACAATTTGCGGTAAATTGGCATATTTTATTTCACAAAAATTTACTTAAAAAAACATATTCATATACACAAAGCGATATGAGTTGTAAGCTTTGTCAGTTATAGTACCTTTTTTCATCTAAATCACTTAAAATGTAAATCTATTTTTGATATTATAAATTCATGAAAACTTCCATATAATAGTTTAGAGAATTGAGAGTATATTTAACAATATGAAATTTTATGGGTGGTAGAGAGAGTCTTCATTCATATATGGAACACACACACACCCACATATGTGTGTGGATTGTTTAAAACTATTTATGGTAGAATACTTTTCACGTGTGATTTTAAAGATATAGTTTCAAATTTATGTTTTGAATATGTGAATGGAGGAAAGAGGGTGATGACTAGAAATAGCAAAACTATTTCAAATTCTCCCATGGAAACTTAGAGAAGCTATCTATATTTTCATGTTATTTAATAGTTACATTAATGTGTGGGCATAGGGGACCTTCTTATATAATACGAATGTGCAAATAGAGTTTATATTTTGGACATAACATCACTTATTTCTAATGAAATTAGACACTTGATATCAAAATGAGAAAAGTATTCATTATTTCATATAAAAATTTTCTCTTGAGGCTTTCTATATTAATCAACTATAATGATACATATAAATGTAAGAAGATTTTTATCAAGATAGAAAAACTATATTTGATACATCAATAAAGAAGAAATATCTCAACCATAAATTAATCTACGAAGCTAAATAGTTGGAGAGAATATCTCACATCCAACGAGACATAACAACCACACGCCTCCCTTTTTTTGTAAAGAAGAAATTTATTGTGATATCCCTCTCCCTAGAATATATAATTGAAATTGATTATTGTAAATATGAAATATTGGGATAATAATATGTTTTTCATTCGAAAAAAAACCCGTTCTAAATATTTTGATAACTAATCCAAGAATTAAATTAAATTATTTTTTAAGCAGTTTTTGTCCAATCTCTGTGGGTTGGTTCAGAGATTGATATCACTTCATTAGGGGATATCTATTTTTTCTTTCATAACTATATTGGCTCAAAAACCTATTAGTGTTTAAATTTTTGGTCAATGGTAGTGACACAAAGCATTCTACACAAAGCATTTTACGTTGTTATGGATTATGCACTCTTTTATGAAACCAATGTAGCGGTGTTTGCAATAACATTTTTCTCCGATTTGCATGATGATGGGAAATATAAACATAACCTGGAAAGAACTTTAGAAGAATTTATTGAAGAACTAGATATATTGAATCACAAGTATGAACAATGGAAGATGCGATCACTCTAGTGGGACAAGAAATCAATAAATTGCAAAGACCCTTACTAAATTATAGGACAAGGTGAGGTTCATCAAAAATATATTTTCCTGAATGCATAGACTTAGGTTTCATGAAATGGAAGGTGGGAATTGAAAGGGAAACCCTTTGGGTTTCCATAATGGTTAGGATGAGGCAAAGAGTTTATTTTTCAAGGGCTTGTAAGCTTTAATAAATTATAAATATAAGTAACCATACATTATTTTAGAAAAATATTGCCACAGGTCTTTAAGGATATATTAATTTATTAGTACCCTTGAAATAATTTTTGGGTTCCTATGATTTCTTGAAAATTTTTGTAGGGTTTGTAGTGCAGCTTTGACGGTGTTGGGTTAAACAAACATACATGGGGTATCCCACATATGAGTCAAAAATTAGATCTCACACTATTTGGTGTAGGATCCTCATCCAGATAGAAAGTTTTGCCACCATTGAAAGTTATTTCAAAGGAATGTCTTGGATCCAACACACACATAAGAGATCATGAACATACCTTTATGGTGGCAAGTATGTAAGCTTTGTGAGACACAAAATGTAAGGTGTAAATGATATTTCACACGAGAGAAATAAGGGATGAGCCTCTAATAGAAAAGTATCAATACTATCAGTAAGAAACACGTGAAAATGAGAAAAAATCATTGGTTAACCCTTTGTAAGTGGTTCCACGGGAAAAAAATGATCATATAAAGACATAAAAACACCCATCCAACAAGATTCATATATAAATAAGCAAGGAGATAATTCATTATCTTTGGCATGGATAACATAAAATACTACTAACATCTAAATAATAATCTTAAAGAAACACTTATGATACATGCATGAAAGAAGTGTTGGCTTCAAGAGCTTTTGATACTCAATGAAACACCCAATTACATTGTTACAGTGATGAAACACTAGCCCTAATAGTGGAACATGAAGTTACAACCTACTTCCTCGAAAAGAATGGTCTTCTTCCTTATGCACAATTAAGGAATCCAAGGTAAATTTATAAAAGTCCAAGCCCTTTGACTAGGTTATGAGGGCACTTTTATAATAAATTCTAATGACTATTGAGTTTCCTCGTGACTCTTTGACTTACACAACTTATGAATTCTATTTGAAAATTCATATTTAATATGTCTCTTGGACTTCTTTTACATTGGACTTATTATTCATAAAGAAAAAAAATTACATCAAAATGAGTGACACTATAAGAAAAAAAACATTCCTCATTTATGAGAAAGCAACAAATAAATATATTGAACATCAAGTTCATTTTAATGTAGAGTGTTCCATGCTACGAACTATGATGTGATAAATTTAACTACGATTGGAAATTATGAAATGTATTGCATGTTCACCTTCAATGCATCTAATAATATAGATTTGGAGTTTGACCATATCCTATTCCACTACCAAGATAAATTCATGTCAACTTTTTCATGAGCAATTTCATCTTATAAAATAACATCCCGGTAACCTCCAAGCCTTCTTGATGTGTTACTTACTTGATTTGTTCAATTATACATTTTAACTCTTGCAAGATGACATCCTTTCCTCTTATTTCTCCACGTGAACTTTACCTGAACTTTTATGTTCCTATTCCAAAGACTTCTGGAACACTATGCGATCAAGTGTAAGAAACTATGATGTTGGTTGGTTAATCAAGGAGGGTATAGTTTTGAATACGAAGTTTTAACATTACATTGTCCACCTCGGAAAAAAATTTGTACTTCCGGGCCAACCACTCTAGAACATTAAGATATTTGATGCCCAAATCGTGCATCAAATATACAAATGATCTACTGTAACCTTCATACGCTTTAGTATCTCCTCATATTTCTTCTAAATTTTGACCAAGAGGGTGCCATCACGACATGAAATAAGATTCATTTCATTATACATCTTTTGCATGGCTTTTTCCATCATCTTTAATTATTCTAGTATGGTTAATTGTAACTCCTTGATGATACTAATAGAAGACAATTGTTGATTCTTTCCAATTAGATGATACTTTGTTGTTTTGTGGCATAAATATATTTTGTCCACTATTCATTTTACTCATAAAATAATATCTATTGTCTTCTCCTATTGTCGCAAAAGAATCATTCGTTGTTGTGACAAATCGGGGATTTCTCTACCTACTTATTGTTATCACCTTCTCATGGATAATGATACGGGATGGATCACAATCATTAGGAAGTACCTCCATATATCTTGTATACTACTCTTCTTTTGCTGGTCAAACATAAAAGTGTATATATCGATAACGCTTGTTATGTTTTATGTTGTTGTAGAATAAATTCATATTTCTTCCTCTTTTCTTCTTCATCTTTCAATAAATGCTTTTTGTCTCTCTTGTGCTATGCTTCCATATTATTTTCAACTTATAACCTTCTCTTCTATTAGAAATATTTTGATGTCTAAAATGGGCCTCCTAATGAATATTACAAAATAATAGTGGAAATAATAAAATAAAGATTAGATTGCATCATCAATTTTAGAGGAAGGAATGAAAAACTACTTTTCAACTCATATTTTGAAGCTATATCCCTACAATTTTACTCAAATTTTTAGGAGAAACACTTGTTGGTTGTGAATTTAATTCCTCATCTAGGTACCCACTTTTCCATAATTTCCATGTATCTTTCTACACAAAAAATTGATAAATACTTGAAAATTAGAGTGTTGCATAGTTTTTTTAATTTTTTAATTGACTAATATTTCTACTTTTTACTCCACAAATGGTGAATCATCTCCCATGGTTGAAATCATCATCTTGAATCCTACTTGTTCCTATAAAGATTATTTTGGTTTTGTTTTGTTTTGGGGCCCATTTAAACCTCAAAATTTATCTAATTCTTCCTCCATTTGTTTCCTTTATTTCTCTACCTCATTTACACCTTTTTGCGTTGGATCAAAATTTAAATTTCTACTTCTTTCTGTTGAATCATGTTTAACCTCCTTGTGGGTGCTATATTTTCACTTGATTTTCTTCTAGATGAATATCCTAAAAATATACATCCACGGGGCTTCACTCAATTAACCTTTGACATATCACATGCGTTCACAACATACTAAACAATACCCTTAATTTAATTCATGATTTTAAAAACATAAAATTCACATTATTTAACCCCTACCAATATGAACTCAATACACCTTCCCAAATTTAAAAATGTCATACTTTCCTTTCGATATTATAGGTATCCATTTCTTCATGTACATTTTTTATACCCCTTTACTCTTATTTTTTTAACTTTGAGCTCCAATTTCTATACTTGGAATTATAAAAACCATTTAGCTAATGCTATCCTCAATATATTATGTCATTTTTCCTCAATATATATATACCAATATGAATGCACATGGAGTATGGTATTCTTTCAAGTAGTGAATCTTTCTTCATCTACGTCTGAGTAAATCTTAATCCCGAGAGGGTCGACTCATCTCTAGTCGATTCCTCCTTAGTGAATAGTCTTGGTTATTGATATTTTCATCTTATACTATAGTAATGGTTACTTACACCATGTATATCATATGTTATCCACAATGCTTCCTACACAAATTTCCTATATCCTTATCTATGAAATATCATCGTTCCAATGTGAGGACACTTGCCTCGGTTTTAGAAGCATCAAGCTGACCCAAGGCTCTTAACCTCATAAGCTCCAATCCATAAAGGAAAATAGTTCCAAGAGGATTTATTCATCATACGGAGCTATGTGTATACTCCTTTGTTTAAGCGATAGGTTGTAACTTGTAGAACCACCCTTTATTGGTCACATGCCTCAACATAATATTCGAGTTGTCTACCACAGGAAACATCTCATGTGCATTCCTTGTATTGAAGAAACCCAATTTAATGTATCATAGAGTGAATCCTTCACTAATTCTTCATGGAAGGAGTTTCGGTCTCAAATAACATCTTGTATAAATTTTTGCGAATAATTGCATAGTCTTTTTGTCATAAGCTCCATAAAAAATGGCTTTTGATAACAATCTACAATGAAAATAGACAAGTACATTTTGTTAGTGGGGACTAGTTTCCATTTCATCCCATTGAAATCATAACAAGCGCACAAACCATCACAAAAATAAGCACACATATAAAACTAAGGTGTTTTTTATCTTGTAGTGTATCTAGCCTCGTGTATGTGAAGTTGCATTTTATGACAAATGATATCTACATAGTTGAAAACTTTACCTCTTGAGACAACTAGCTTGAGTATGAAAATATAGTTCTCCTAAAATTATTTCTCATTATTTCTTCCATGTATTTTGTAGAAATCACGTAAGATAATGGTAAACCTCAAGTAAAATATTTTGTCTCATTAATTTCACTTGGTATCTAGCCAAATCTTACGAGGCTCTTCATACTGTTGATAACTTATTTGGTATTAATATTTTCCCAAGTTGCATAAAAATTTTGTTCACATGTACCTCGGTCCTTACCATCTTATGTAGGAATGTATGTCTGTAGAGGGTAAGTGGAAATCCCATTCTCACTTTCACTGCTAAGAGGAACATTCACGCTATGCATGTGTAACAAGAACCATTCGATGGATTTCCCAAAATGAATCACTACAAATATGAAAGCATAGTGTATCACGGACCTCTTAATATTTATATACACTTCCTTATCTTCTAAGAATCTCTAGGAATTCATTTTACATAAAAGTATCTTTGATATATTTCCATGATAATTTCAAGGATTATAAATAAAGTAGTGTGTTTTTGAAAGATTAGGGATGATTGGTTTAGTGTATTCCCCTCCCTCCAGTATTGGCTTCTCAAATTTCCTTTGATGTAACTTGTTGAGTAGTAGGAAGAATTTTATAGGAAAATGATGAGAGACAAATGTATTCAATATTTGTAACACATGAAAGTGGAAAATAAATCATGGAGAATAACAATTCGTTTTAATAAATACTTTAACTATAACATACAAACCAGAAATATAGTTACCAAGGGAAATATCACGGGTAAGATGCGGGCATAATCCTATCATATGTGAGATAGGGTGGTTTTTACTAGCCATTATAAGTGATCATTGTGCCAACAAAAGAATGAAGAGGGTGCATGTAGGGGACATAGTGGGCATACAAGTCTTAAATAAGGCCTAAAATTGCGCCATTCACTCATGTGGAGGAATAGCACCGGGGCATAGGGCGCAATCATAGTGACCATGGAGGGCACACTATTTCTTGGAGGTGTCCAATGTGCCAAGAATAGTCAATGACGACACTAGACATAATCATAGTGAAAAAGGAGGTGCACTTGTTTCTTGAAATTATGTCATTTTTCTATGGAAGAGGATTAATTCTTGTTAGAAGATTAATGAAAAATGGTCTATGTTTTCTAAAGAACGCTTTGGAGACGATATTCTTATTTTGGGCACAATTTTGGTGGGAAGGATCTCTATTTCTGAGAAGTGTGGTTTTCTCAAAGATAAGCTCAAACAACTAAGTGAAGGTGAGAAACAAGTGTAGAACAAAATAATAATGGAATAGAAAGGGATGCAAGTGTTTATAGGTTATGTTGTAATCATCACTAGAAGAATTGAAAAGGTCATGGAATGTGAAGAGTCACTAGAAATGCATCTTGCAAGAACAAAGTGACACTTGTAAGATAAAGTATAGATGAAGGAAACTTCATAAGTGAACATATATTGAAATTACACTAAGGAAAACAATGTGCCACTAAAAATGATGAAATAAAACAAGATAATGAAATTGTGAAAAACATAGGAATCGAAGTGCTTGTCACCAATATTAAAGAGCAACTTGTCTTGAAAATGTGCCCAACATAGATTGAAAAATGACTATGAGAATGATTGATTAATTGGGCTTATTATAAATAAAATATACATGCAATTAATTTCATTAATGAAGCAATGATTGTGCTTGATGAGTGAGTTCTTAGTTACATGAAGTGGAGAGTGCCCTATTTTCTAGGGAATGCACTTAACATGAAAGAAGGAAAGACATATAAATGAGAAATAAAGAGGGTGCGGATCTATGTTAGAAGGAGTACACTTGAGTTAATATCAAGTATGGTGTAGTTATTGTAAACAAGGATTTCTCTCCTTGTGGACAAGTGCCTCCAATTGAAGAAATTGAGCTCCACTTGAGAGTTAAGAAGTGAGATCATGTTTTTGAAGGGTGTAGTTTCCTCCAATAGCTCTTTTGTGATTAGTAAGTTTAGAAAGCTATGATTTATCTAGGAAAATACGTGCTCTTTGATTTTGTGACGTGCATGTTAAACAAAGAATGATAATCATCAACTAAAGAAAATCTAGTGAGATTTCCCTACCTTTAGAAATATGAAAAAATTGATTCCAAGATAAAAGAATGACACTTAGGAAAATTTGAGATAGGATAAAAAGAAATACTTGACGGAATATTTGATCTTTGGTCAAAGCTTTATAAAACATGAAAAAATAATAAGATGACACAAGGAAGCATGAAGCGACGAGTTCATGTGACTTAAAAGTTGAGTAAGGGAACAAATATGGAGGGTTATTATTATAATGACAACACTTGGTGGCAATGGAATAAATCCAACTCATTTTCTTAGGAATTAAATTTATGCATAGTCTCAATCCTTTATGAAATATTTATTCACTCATAAAATTTCATTGGCTTCCCCATTAACCTCATTGTAGATATAATTTCCTCCATTTCATTTACTTGGTCAATCACATTACAAATATTTCCATATTGCAATTGTTTCCATCGAGGAGAGGGTAATATATTAATTGTGAGTAACACATAAATTGAGTCTAGTTTTGACCTATGAGTGTTTCTCCATATGCTTGAGTTGTTGCTTGAGAAGTCACTTCAAGGACACAAGCATTGAATCTCATTGCAGTGAGCTTGTTCAATACCGTAATGAGCTTACTTTCTTCACCTCTACGCACAAAAATTATCGTTTATTTTATTTCATGAATTTAAATGTTCTTAGGAACTTATTATTTTTGTTGGTGGAAATATTCATCTAGAATTATTTAGAGTAAAGGAGGTTTCTCCTTGAGAAAATTGAATAGGGATGACACAAGGTACAAGAAAAGGGGGAGGAAAAGGAAAGGAATGAGTACTAAGTTCCTCCTCCAAAGGTTGATGTTTCTATAACCCAGAGGACCATATAGTGGATCATATTTAAAATATTTCCCTAAAATCCTACGCAATAAGAAAACTCCCATCCAAATATTCCCAATCTACATCTTCACCAAAAAAACGCATAACAAAGGTGAAGAAATCAATTGAATTTGTTTCTGAATATTCATTTGATTTCTTTATAAGTAGATAAATTCTATTACAAACATCTTGATAATCATTCTTGCCAAAAAATTTATGAATCCCATTAATGGGTTTTTAAATAATGGATAGAAGAAAGAGGTAAATAATAACAGGCGTTGCTTTGTGAAGCAACTTCCAATGGAAGGAGAACAACCTATCAGGAATTTATTCACATTAAACTCCACATATAACACAAAATTGAGAAAATACAACCACATAATACGAAAATTTTATTGGACCCTTTCCATCGAGGTTTAAAATCACAATTTGTGTACAAAATATATAGGAAGTGAAACATTCATTTTTTTAAAGCAACTCTGACTACGATTCAAGATGTGTCCATTTAAGGTAAAGATATTCAAATGGAAATTATAGTCTCAACTTCTCATGTAGCTATCACGTAGTGCAAGGATGTTGTGATGTTGGATGCCACTAACATATTGCAGGTATCCCCGATATGATATACAGTATATAAATATGCATTTGGTGTAGGATGCGCATCTAGATATAAGGCACAAACCATCAATGTAAGTGATTTTAAAGTAATCCTTGGGTGCAAAACATACATAAGAGATCATAGTCATATTTGGTGCCAAGTGTGTAATATTTATGGACACCAAATGTAAGTTTTAAAATAGGCTTCCACACAAGAGATATAAGTGAGAAGCCTTTAATATAAAATTATTAGTACTATCCTAAGAGAGACGATTAAAGAGAAAGTAAGAAACAGCAATTTTAACCTAAAATTTGTTTCACAAGATAAAAATTATCATATAAACACATAACAACACCCATTAAAGAAGATTAATATAAAAACTAATGGAAATATTTCATTATATTTAGTATGCATAACAACATTTCTACAAAACATATAAATAATAGTCTTACAACATTTATGATACATGCATGAAATATTTTTGGCTGGAAGAGCTTTTGATAATTAATGAAAGATCAAAGTACACAATTACTTTTATGAAAAACTTACCTGAACAGTGGAACATGAAGCTACAACTTTCTTCTCTGAAATAATGGTCTTCTCCCTTATTCACAACTTGAGAATCTATGGCCAAATCTCTAAAATTTGAAGCCCTTTGGTTCAGTTACACGGGATTATTTATAACAAATTATAATGACTCTTGAGGCTTCTCATGACTTTCTGAGTTACACAACGTATGGACTTCTATGTGAGAATTATAATTCCATATTTGTCTCTTGAAATTATTTTACATTGGAATTATTTTTCATAAAAAAGAAATTACATTGGAATGGTAAATATATAATAAAAAAATACCTCATGTAGGAGAAGGAAACAAATTGGTATCTTGAGAATTAATTTCATTTGTAACGTATGAGTGTGATGCTCTAAACTTTGTCATGATAACTTTAACTCATATTTTCAAATTTGTGATCTATCACACACTCACCTCAAATGCATATGACAATATGGATTTGGAGTTTGAGTGTACGCTATTCCACAGCTAAGATAACTTCATTTGAACTTTAGCTAGCCTAATTTCATACTATAGAATAACATCCTTAGTAATATCCAAGCCTTCTTGATCTATCTATTTCTTGATTTTTTCAATGAAATATTATAACTCTTACATGATGAAATTGGTTCCTTCTATTTCTCCAAGTGAACCCAGGAAATACACTCTATGTTTCTGTGGACTGTAGACCACTTTGTAGTCGAGAATAAACAACTATGGTGTTTTTTTCTTGTTCACTAAGGTGGGTATAGTTGTAAAAAATAACTCTTAATTGTTCTCTATTGACCTCAATAGAAAATATTTCCTTCCTGGCCAACTACTCCAAAACAACTATATACTTGAAACCCCAATCATTCATCAAATATATAAATCTTCTTGTAACCTTCATAAGCTTCATGATCTATTGATATTTCTTCTGAATTTCCACTAAAGGGTCCATCACCTCAAGCAAGTGGATAATAAAATTATATATTTGATGCATGGTGTCTCCCATTGGATTTAATTATTTAATTATGGATGAATGCAATTCCATTGTGCTTAAACTAGTATAACACAATCGTTGATTCTCTGCAGTGAGATGATCTACCTATTAATTTACAGAAGCCATCTATTTTATAAATTATTCACTATCACTCATAATATTATATGTATTAACATGGGTTGTTTTGAAAAAGGCCACATTCACTTTCATGGATGGCAAGTAATTTATTTGGGTACTAGATTCTATCACCTCTTATGTGGATATTGAGACTGGATGGACAAGATAATTAAGAATATACCATCTCCTCTCTTGTACAATTGTCTTCTTTAACTGGTTGGAAGTAAAATAAGATACATCCATCACCCTATTATTAGGTGGAGGAAAAATTCCCATCTCAATAAATGAGAGATGACCACCAGTGAGAGGAGGTTTTGATAGAGGGCCTGCTACAGTCGGTTAAATGGATTCGTCATCCTCCAACTCTATTTCTATTTCCACAGCCATATGTTCTTCCTCCATTTTCTTAATGACTTCTTCCTCTTGTCACTGTTTCCATTGTTCCTCTTCCACTATCCTTTTCCTCTGTTATTTTTCTTTTTTGTTGTTGTCAAAGTAACTCATTTTCCTTCCCCTTCTATTATTCTTCATTTAGTAAACATTCCTCCTCTCTCTATCATTCTTTTTCCATCTTATTTTTCACTTCTAACATTCTCTTATCTTCCTCCCTTTTTTTGCTCTTTTTTTCTTCCATAATTGCACCTATTTAGATCGGATAAGCTTCGAACAATGTACTATTATTGTAATATCCATCATGAAAATTCCATGTAATAAAATTTAAGAATAATAACCACAGTTAATGGGAGACTTATTCCAAGTTGAATGTTGGGAAAAACATCATACTAGGTGTTCATTTTGTTTATTATGGCTAATTAAACTGGAAAATGAAATGTAAAACGCTTTAGAGAGGTAAAACGACATTTTTGGCACATTTATTTATGAAAATAATGGAAATGAGTAGAAAAGGGAGGTGAAAGGTCATAGGTTTCATGTGAGGAAGAAAATGAAGGAAAATAATGTAAAATGAAGAAAATTGAGGCCTCTTCTAGAAAAAGGGTTCTAAGGATGAGTTGGTAGGATTTTTGGATCAAACCTTTTGCGAGTGCATTTTTGGATCTCTCTCAGTATTATCTCTCTCTCTCTCTCTCTCTCTCTCTCTCTCTCTCTCTCTTTCTCTCTCGGGGACACATAATTTCTTGGATCATTTTTCCATTAGACCAGTAAAGGAGAGAAATCAGAAAGAATGAAGAAGCAAGTAAGGAAGAGAAAGAATCAATCAACTACAACAAGATTCTTGGAAGGTATTGATTTGCATGTGTATTTTCCTTGCCAGATATGCCATGCATGTTATTTCATTTAGTTATTTCCTATATTGGTAAGGTTTTTTTCTAGGCATGATAGTATTTTGAGCCTAGCCTTTCGAGTTCCAAATATCAATGGTGTTGTGGATTTATGATGTTGTTTTTAGTTGGATTAATGAATGGATTCGAAGTTGAGTGGGGTGGATCTACAACTTTATATAAAAAATGGTTGGGTAGCCCTTGAATCGGATTGTGGGTTGTGGTAAATCCAGATAGTGTGTTTCCTCTGTAGGCCTAGGAATCATCTACCAGTGAATGGCAAGATATAGGGTAAGGCCTCATGCTTTTTGTAGCCATCAGGCCTAGGAATCCTGAGTTTGTGATATATAGTAAATGGTGTAGAGTATGTCTCGGTTTAGGGACTAGTGACCCCTGATTCAGACTGTGGGTTGCAGTAAAGCCTGAGAGACTAGGTGACAAGAAAATTCATCATGATTTAGGCAAAGAGAATCTAGTGGTATCGATGCTTATGTGGGCCTAGTGATCAACTGTACATCACGGTAAAACCAGTTGACAGGTTATTGTGTTGTCCTAGTGATCTGGGATGGATAATGGTAAATGTTGAATTATATTGATGAGGGTGAGCTGGTTTAACCTTAGGATGCCCTGGTTGGTTCTTTTGTTTTGAGTCCCACATTCATGCTTGGAATATTAAATGAGGGTGATTTGTTGAAGTGATATTTAGCTGAAGTAATCTATGGTCAAGTGGAACATGGAAGTCCCGTCTTAGGTTGGTTTTTACATTCAATAATTAAGAGATCATTACTTTGGTATTTTTTATGAAAATGTATTGGTTATTATGTGTATTCTATTTCTGTTCTATGCACTATATTTATACGATTATTATGTTGTTTATAAATATGTATTTCATTAGTGATTATTTATGGCTCTATCCATGTTTTTTCCTATAAATGAATGCACAATTGATTGATGGTAAAATATATTTTAATGTAGCTTATGATTTAGGGGATAAATTCTTCTTAGCGATTCTTAGATATGTATGAGACACCTATTCTTAAATCTGTTATTTACACTTATAGATTCAATGTTTCTGACATGTCTGAAAAAATTCCTGCCATGGGCAGGAGGGGTCTAGATGACTTCATGGTTATGTGATTACTTATGTATCATTCTTCTATTTTTATTTATCATCACTTAAGGTTTATTTAATTTTTTGGTAGTGGCTTGGGCTCTAGGCCTGAAAAGGTGGTCCAAATCCCAGAGCTGTAGGCACAAAACTAAGCATTTGGGGCACTAGATACTGGCATGTAGTGTTATGCATGCAGATATAGCCTCTTAGCCACTGGAATACACTATTATGCATGTGGCTATGGATCAAAGTGGGTGAAAATTTCAGTGTGATCTAGGGGTAAGAGGCATGAATGGTTGGGTTACCTCCTTGGCGTGTTGTGGTTTTTGTACAAGGTTTGTAGGTTTTTTTTTCCATTGGTTCAACTTCCTTAAGGTAATATAGGATGTTGAATATCATTATAGTAGTATTATCCTCCTCATTATTAGAGTATATCAATATTTTCTCAATGACGATTATCATAAACTTGTCTAGATAAGGACATAAGAACCCATTCATCAAACAAATGAAAGTAGCTAGAGAATTAGTCAGACAAAAAGTAATGATAACAAACATATAATGCCCATATCTGGTATAGAATGATGTATTTTTAATTTTTTCTTATTTGGTGGATACCTGATGATATCCTCATCTCAAAATAGTCTTCGAGAACAATGATACTCCCTTAAAATGATCAAATAAATAATTTATCCTCAGTAATGGGTACATCTTCTTGATCATCACAAGTAATATATGTCTTCATAAAAAACAATATAGGTTCACCTTGTCAGGCATGGCCTAATGTATCCATTGTCAAGCATTTATTTCAACTACATATTCAGTTCCACTAACTTTGGAGTGTTCATCTTGTAAGGGATGTTTCATGTTTATTTTTCTCCTCATACCAACTGAATAGAGAAATGCACTTCCCTATGAAGACGAAACTCTGAAATCTCCACTGGAAATAAATCTTTAAAATTTTGCAAAAATGTATCCCTCTTCAAGACATCGACATCCACAACACCCTTACCTTTATCACTAGAAACACGCAGTACATATAATACACACCATTTCCTGCAACTGCTCTTTTCCTAAATAGTTGTAACCATTCTTGCAGATATATACTGCTTCTCACCCTGTAATAATTTTTTTTTTCCATCATCATCCAAGCACTCGATATCCTTCTTATAACAATCCACCTTAGTCCTGTGAAGGTACAAAACATCCATACCCAGCAACATAGTTTATGAACCCAAATAAATAGCATTTATATGTGTTGATGTAAACATACCATTCAACTCAAATACACAATATCTTACCCAATTATCAACTCTTTTCCTAATACCTATAGAATATTGCAACAACAAAGAATTTGCATGCACTTATTTTCTCAAGCCACACTTATATACTAGGTCAGGATTACCATAACTATAATTATATCTAGGATCAATAAAAATGGAAACAAATCGGTCACATATCTTACCTTCTATCTCAATTATGGATGCCTGGTGATATGTGTGATTTTTATCAAAGACTGCATATATTTTATGAATTCTCTGGCCCACATACCCCTTATAAAACATACAATCCTTCTTGTGATGATATTTGAAACAAATCCAACATTGAAATAGTTCTCTACCACTACCCTTATTCTTATTCTCTTCAGGTTTAGGTCATGTCCCTTCTTAAATAAATTAAACTTCTTGTAAGGAGAAACATTTTCCTTCTGAACTACATCCTGAGGTCTTCCCCACTTCCATGACCACTTTCCCTTAGTATTATCATTCCATTTATAAACCTACTTAGATTGAGTCTTATGCTTTCATTGCTCATAAAAATGCTTCAAATTACCAATGAATTATTCCAGTGATTGGGGCTCATCATACTTAATCTGATCCTTGAAGGCTAATGGTGGTCCACTGATAAATATCTAAAGCTTTGTGTTCTCATCCTTGAGGGAAGGAATATATGTCAACAAATCCAGGAAATTAGTTATGTACTCGTGATTTTTCATAGATACCATCTTCATCCCACATAACTCCTTGGGAATTTCATTATAGTACCACTCAAGCAAGTAATTCTTCCATAAGATTCTCTTGAATTCATGCTACATGAAATCCTCTGTTCTGATAACTTTGACATGATTCACATCATCCTACTAGATGTTTTCTTTCATTTTCATACTGAAAATAACTATCTTGTCCTTCATGTTCTCTGTATATTCATGTAACTCAAAGAACTTCCTGATCACAAGAAACCATGCCTCTACATCTTTTGGATTATTTAACTTTGCATCGAATGTATGTGGCTTGCCTTTCTTGAACTCATGTATAAAGTATCCCTTCTCACTGCTCATGTAAGAATTATAGTGATTATGACCATGATACATGTTTGTATGAGAACTATAATAGTACTCATAACCATTATTTCTCCTGTTAGAAGTATCCAAAAACCTAACATCTCTAACTATGTTATCCCTGTCCGACCTGAGACCTGCTACTATATGCTCCATTAGACTTCTTACCAAATACTCCACTATTCTTGTCCTCCTATCCATAATTTATCAATGGTTCTCCATATCTCTGCAAATCTAGAAAACTGTAAACCGTAACTGCATTTTTGTCTACTTATTTTTCTTGTGCCCTAATAAGTCTTTCATCTGACAGAATGACCCTATCGTTGTCACCGTTGCAACTTCTAATTTATGCTTTTAGACTTCTCAAAGTCTCTAATATTTCAAGAGATTACTGATCTCAATGTTTCTCATCCAATATATAAGGAAAGTCTCATGAACTGTAATCCACCATTTTTCTAGTCGCGTTTTATCATCTTCTTACTCAAATATACCATGTCAAATGAAAAAAATATAAACATAAAATCCATACCTCGGTGAAATTCAAGGGAGGTTATCTCATTTTCAAAATCAAATGCATATTATATATATATATATATATATATATATATATATATATATATATATATATATATATATTATATATATATATATATATATATATATATATATATATATATATATATATCGATAGACACAAACACACACATATATATCATCATATAGTTATGTCAACATCATGCACGATAACAATAACTTCACATAATTATCTCATGCAAGACAACAGTAACCACTGGAATGCATGCATAATGACATGTACAAAGCCCATCCATTCCAGGTATCTGAACCATGATATGATACCAATTTGTAACACCCCCTCCCCGCATTTACCTACTTTTACAATCCATCTAGTTAAATGTGAAGCGAAGTGCACTATGACATGACCCAACCTCCAAGATTCAATTATAGAAGTGGGGCTAACAAATAAGACTTAGTGACCACAACCTGACATTATAAAAGTATTATATGTCAATCAACGATCAATGAATCATCCCAGATGACCCAACCCTAAGCAAGATTTTCTTTTTAGTGACCTAGACTTCGAACCACATGCACAAGAAGAAAAGCATAAATTTTTGACCCTCCACCCAGATGCGCAATCCTGCATCAGTGTTGTTTTAACCGAAAATCCTTAGTTCGGAAGGTAATTTCTTGATATTTTAGCCATAATTCTAGTCCAGCCTCCTAACCACCACCCAAAATTTCCCAATACTATTCATAATCACAAGTAAGTTAATGACAATGCTAATCCTATAGAACTTGAACAAGGAATTGACCAAACCAAACCCAACCATGATAGCCATTACATCAAACATATGGTGAACATGTAAACTACATGTCATAAATTAATATTGAATCATAGTAATTTGAAACATATATGAGAATCACAAATAAGGTCTAATGTCCTCTCATAATCAATGGCATAACATTTTTTATCTCATTCATTCATTGACCATAAAATACTTATAAAATAATGAATAATCCATAACTATGGAACATTAAAAATCCACACTTATAACCAATATATAACTAGATTAATAACAATGACAGAACAACAATTATATCACCATAATAATAAGTAGAATTTCTCATAGAATAAAATAGGAAAAATATCTCCTATTAGCTTATGTAAAAGCCAACCAACTCAGGGATTTCCATGTACCACCCAATAATAGATTGGGGTGAATCAAATATATCTTTAATCCAATCAATCCCATGCCATATTCCAAGCATAAATTTCGCATCTTGAAACATAAATCATGAGGGCTTATCGGATATTGAACCACCTCCACACTCACTCTACCACGATGCCACCAAAAATGGTCAAGAGATCACAATGCCTAAAATAATATTGCATGACTTAAAGCATCTTCACCATTAACATGAGTAATTTTCCATTATGCTCCCGCATATTGAAGGCTTCCAAGAGATTAAACCACCTTCACTCACAACACCTTGGAATTTTCCTTAGACCATCTCACCCAATGAAAAAACCTTCTAGCAATATAAAGCTCAACCAGAAAAGAATCCCATCACACCATAGCTATCCAAGAATGGAAAGGTAAGTTCGAGATCATTGTCACACCATAAAAAACCCATGGCAATGATAGCAAAAGAACCAAATACAAAAATTCATGTACCATGCATTTAAAATATAGCTAGGAAATCACACATCTAACTTGTTACATGCAAAATTTTCCCACTAAAGGTGTTCACCCAATGTTCTCCTTTATTTCCTTGCTTGTCATTTTATTTCCTTATCGTTCCTTTGACTTCCTTCATCCAATTATATAGTGCTCTAATAATTTTCTAAGTTTGAAATAGTAAGAGAATAGGAAGCAATCCAAAATTGAACTCACAAAAGCTAAACCAGAAAAATCTCTCAACTAAGGCCTCTATTTTCTTCAATTTTCCTCAATTTTCCTTAAAATTTCCTCTAATGCAAATCTATGACCTTTCATCTTCCATTTCTCCTATTTTCCTTTATTTTCATAAATAAATGCAAATTAATGAGTATTTTCCTTTGTATATATTCTAATTTCCATAGCAATAATAAACCGAAAGTCACACCCACTAAAATGTTTTCCCAACATTAAGCTTGGAGTATATGTCCCATGACTTTCGTCTTATTGTTTAGCCTTTATCACCTTCATTACATGAATTTTTTAACTCATGTTTGTTACAAAAATTTATTCTTAAGTGCTCTATATTAATGGATTGTAATGATAGATATAAATACAAGAATCTATGTCTGAAGATAGAAAAATTATCTTAGACATGTAATCACTTCCCTCAGAGAATATCTGAAGCACAAAATAATAAATAATGATAGCTATTTGGATGGACTATCTCAAATATAAGTAGGGATAAAAAATTCCTAAAAAATAGGAACATACTCATCTCCTTATCGTAGATATGAACTCTACCAAATAATCGTTAATAATTTCATCGAGAGGCACATTCTATGGCCCAGTACAAGAATGTGTGATTATTTATATGCCTAATGTGGAGTTCACACATATCTCTCTTATAATAAAAATAAAATATTATGCAAATAAAAAGCAATGCAAGATATAATAAAAAAACAAAACTTAATATGCATGTTATGTTACTTTTAATTAGAACAATTAAAAATGATCAATAATCCAAAACTCATTATATTTTCTATATTTTTTTTTATATTATAATCCAATATGGTAAAAATGTTTTACTCACTCTTAGTCATAAGTAAAATATTTCAATATCACATCATGTAATATAATTTTATATCATAATTAGAAAGATATAAATTAATTAGAAGTATAAAAAAGTGTATGTAACACGTTTAAACCTTATGATTTTAAAAAATATTTCAAAAATATCAAGGAATTAATGATAATAATAATAAGAGAGTGATGTGTAATTCATTCAATTCTAAATATAAAATTAATATGTGACATTTTAAAATATCCATAATATTAAAAAATTTCAATGTGAGCCATACCTAAAATATCTCAATATCGAGGATTAAGTAGTACAAACATAGTTGAATGACTTATTTAATGCAGTTGAATCTGAAAAATGATCTAATACAAACATATTATTTAAAATATATTAATAATAAAAAACCCATTTTGATGTGGAGAATGTAATTCATTGAAAAAATGTTTCATTCCAGATGTTTTATAAAATATTTTAATCTCAACTATGTATATATTATATATAATTTACAAATAATTATGTATATTATATAAAGAAATTGAAAAAAACTAAGATTTTATGATAAAAACAGTTGAAGTCGTCTTACTCTTTTAAACATTTTTCCTTCTTTACTTATACTTTTATGTCAATTTTTTTTTAAGTCCAATAAATGAGATTAAGTTATGTATTTTATATATTGTTCAAAAATATAATCTATACTATATATATATATATATATATATATATATATATATATATATATATATATGAAGAGAGAGAGAGAGAGAGAGAGAGAGAGAGAGAGAGAGAGAGAGAGATATTGGAACCTATCAAGGTATGAGTGGTGTGTAATGCTTCTTTAGATTTTGCATTCTAAAAAAGGTTTGCACCTAAAGAAATTTGATTCATCTCAGCACATGCTATATCTATTCTTAACATGGATCTATATTGATGTAAAAAATCAAATATTATCATCTATCACATTTAAAACGTGTATGAGTTATACACTTCAAAATTTTGTATTCTCTCGTATAAAATTGATTATATGAAATCGATAACATCAAAATAAAGGAATATGAGAAAGAGGAAAAGAAAATATAATGTAATACCCCTAGTTTCTATGCTTTTAATGGACATTTGAATAATTCCAAAGGGGAAGTGGACCCCAATGGAAATCTAGTATGTGGATTTATGCTATTTTTAATTAATAAAAATAAATAGAAAAGTTATGTGTGCAATGACTAGAAAATGAATTGAGATCTGAAACCTAAATCCATGAGGATGTGGAAAAGGGTGATGAGACTTTCCCACACCTTCCAGAAATCCTTGGAAGAAATATTAAAAAAATTAGAGTTGGAGATAAGCATCTAATTTCCCCAATAAAGAGGAAAGTAATTGGGAAGCGGAAGAAAAATATGGAAAAGCGGAAAAGACAACTTTAAAGTCCCTCAATGAGGGAAAGCCTAGGCAAAGTAGCAAGAAAGCATCCTGAAATTTCTAGACGCAGAAATTGGAAACAGGCTTGGGAAATCATATCTTAAATAAGCTGCTCCAAGATAGACAAAGGGTGGTTTTCTATCACTAGAAGTAAGGGTCTCAGCTCGGAGGTGAGTTAAGGAGATAGAACTCTACGGTTGGGAGGACTAGTCTAAGAAATTGGTATGCACAGAGAACTAATCTATTTCAGAGTTATATGAAATTTCTTATGTGTAAATAAAGCTTTTGCTTTAGATAGTGAGTTAAATTTTGATATGTTGAATTATTTAATACCCATACATTTAACAGATATTGATGAGGTAGAAATACTTCAAATCTGTATATTTTTATGGGTGTAGTCTGATGAGACCCATCTGTCAAAATGTCTAAACCTGTGATAGATTAAAATATGGAGATCGGTGTCTCACAAAGAAAGTATTACTTCTATGTAGTAAAAGAGAATACTATTATTACTTTGTTTAGATTGAATATATACACATTCATGAGAAATCTAAACTAATATGCAGAACAGAAATTTACTATCTGTAGGTTAACACTGATATATTTTAATTATGGTCCTACTATCATAATTATTTTGTAGAAAATACAGTGTTAAGAAAGTTAAGTGATATAAGCCATTTTAGTACAGCAGAAAAGATCTGTGATGTAAAATAGAGAGGGAAGGTGAAAATAGTACTGCACTGAAGATGCATAATTTAACCATATATGTTGAACAAAAAATACAATTAGTATAAACCGATAATTTTTCATTTTAATTAGGAGTCAATACTTGATGTATAATCAGTGTTTTCTTTACTATGATGGAAACAACATGGATAAAAGTTGGTACAAAATTGATATACCATCTAGCTAGCATTATTGAGTAGTATCAGAAATTATACATGGATGTATCAAATTTGCATATGACACACTCTATTAAACTATCATGAAAAGAAATAGGAACTGGATATATATATATATATATATATATATATATATATATTTCCTATATATATTAAATCAATGCAATGGAAATCCTTTCATTAAAATCTGATTAGTACATTTTCACAGTGAGGATTTTAATAAAAAAAAATTAGGGATTGATATATGATTTCAATACTACTCTAAAAGCTGGTAGTTACAGATAATATGTACAGAGTGAATAGAAAACTGACATATGAGTTCAAATAGTTACGTAAGCTTGTTCGATGTCCATATATCATAAATTGCAAAAGTGAGATAGGCTTACCGTTGAAGTAAATACATTCATATGAAAGAAACATTTAGTGTATATATGATTTAAAAGAGTGAAGTGAGATATGTAGGAGTAGTAACTGAACCAATGAAACCATGCTAATCTTGGAATGAAATCAAAAATCACATTCCACTTATATACATGATAGGATATCAACATGCTGGTTAAAAATACGTTTCTGTTTTTAAATCAACTCCATACTAGCCAAAGAGGCCAAGATAATTTCACGAATACTAAAATAGAAGAATATTAAAAAATTTAGGAATCCAAGTTAGAACGAGGGAAGCACTGCACTTCGCATAAAACATGGAAGACCAACCTATGTAATAGTAGAAAATTAGGTTCGAAAAAAAAATTAAGAATTCCAAAGGCAGAGTGCTAAATCTGAAGTGAGCAAAATGAGAGAGGTTTATTACCTTCACATTCACAAATGGGAAGGAGTAGCATAGTTCCTAATTCATAATTAGATATAAAAGAAAAAACAAAATCATTATACTTGCACTAGAATAATAGCGAAATTACCTGTAGAGAATGAGGCTGGGAAAATTGGGATAGAGGTCGAAGTTTTTTATTTTCCATACCGAGTTTAGTAGCAGGCCTACGTTATCCTCAAACCAAATGGAATGAAAACTAGAAAACAAAAAAAAAACATAAAATAAACAAATTTCTGGATATTATTATGAGAAATAGAAAATCGATTTTAGAATATTATCATTGGGATTATTACAAATTCCCTAGAAGAGAAATTGGATGGTTGCCAAAATCAATGTGAAAACCTTACCTTGAGTTACCATGATTCATAAAAATTAGTGGCTGCGTTTTCAACCGTTCATAACCTAAAGTTGAATCTTACACAGAGGGCAAGGTTAGAGAAAATGAAATCATTTATGTTGCGAAGGAGTGGTAACACAAAAAAAATTGATATGTTCTCAATAGAACAATTTCCTAAATCATTAAACTATCAAGTTTAAACTGAAGAAGAGGATTTACACTAGTGCTTCATGACTGAGCAATAAAAATTCAAATCTGATAAGGCATAAGCAAAAAAATGTAGTAAACAATGGAAAAATAAACATAAAGTTACAGTGATAAGTCATACCTATCGCAAATAATTCAGATACCATTTGGTGAAGGATGGAATTGCTCCACTCCACATAACGCTTGAAGAAGAGCTGAAAAACGAAAATTACAGAGGGTGGAAAGAATAAAAATTAGAGCGAAAATTTGAAATTAAAACCATCGCCATGGGAAAACCCTAATTCATCACAACCATACAAGTGTCTCTGGATGAGCGCCCATCATGCGGATCGACAAATCAAAGGGGAATAAACCAATATTTCACAAATGCATACACCATGAATTCAATAAAGGGTATTGATCATATAAATTCTATAAACATTGGGAGTACCCTCGTATCTGCGTGGAATAGCATTGGGCTCGAAAAAATCCACTTTAATAGCTGGCTTCAGTTAATATCTGCTAACCTCGTCATAAAAGATCTGACCTACCTTGGAACTCTTGTACAAAAATGATGTGATTTGATATCAAGGATCACATTTCGATCTATCTCGGGTTGTGTGGGTAGATCCTATCCAAAACGTGGCTTAATTGTTCCACATAAATATGTTAATAACCCCAATTCTAAACCATAATCCATATCAAATGAATGTGCTATTACTTAAGGAAGGGATAGTAGTAATAGGTAGGTGAATATAAAGTTTAGAAATGATTCCATTCATATAGGTTAAATTTGAAATAATACCTCCAAATAGAAAAAAAAATTTTGTGAAGGAGATACATTACAAATGGTATCAAAGAATTAGCTAAAAACACTGGGAAAAACATTTGCCCACACATAAATATATACTGCTGTAACATTGTAATATCCCGAAAATAAATTTACCAGCAAATCATGCCTGAAAAAGGAATTATTCAGGTATGATGGCTTTAGATACCATGTAATATGTCTGAGAATTCTCAAAAACCAAAATAAATAACAGCAACACTCTTTACTCAACTTTTATGTGCGAAAAGGTGGGGAAAAGTGCAGATTTTGGCCCTAAAATGAGTGTATAAGAAAATATACGTAACATGAAGGGTCAAGGTTCTGGAATATGTTATATTAGGCTAATATGGAATTCCATGTCGAATTTAAGCTCAAAAAAATTCGTTTTTCTATGTTAAACAGTTCCTCCTTCCCAACTACTCAAGAAAAACCCTGATTTCCCATGACTTTGAGTATGCAGAAATTTATCGAAGAAAGAGTAGAATATTTTCTGAAGGTATAAGATTTAAAACACTATTAAAAACAATATAATTATTTTAGGGACATGGAATAGGCATTTAGAAAGGCTAAACAGTAGTTTTACATAGAAAACCCCTCAAGAATGAGGTGCCGCGAGACAAGAGAATGATCCAGAAACCCTTCAACGTTTTCTCCAGGAGATATGAGAAAAGAATATGAATATATAGCCAATAATAATGTATAGCATCAAGAGATTGTACAAGCCTTGAGGAAACAACCTCTCAAGAAAAGAAATGCAAACCTCAATAATACATGTACATGAAAATGAAAGAACACTGCTATTTCTGCATAAACCCAGGCTATGAAAAATGTAGTATATGATAGAAAACTACTCCAGAATGATGTCAATACATGGATATGACAAGATATGGCCAAAATACAATAGGGGAGAAAGTCTCTAACCCTTATAAACAGTAATAGATCAATCCTCCAAGGGATTGGCTGAAATACATAAAATGGAAAAAATGTTGGAGTTGCTGGGCAGCAGCTGCAACTCAAATATGGAACTAAGTATAGAAGGTTGTAGATGATGAGAAATCTGAAGTAGACATCCTCCAATGGATCTCCAAAGTGGAAGGCTGATCCTTACACTTGATATCTTTTCCCCAAATCAATCCGCAACCCCTCACTGCAGATACACCATAAAAATAACGCAGTAACTAAGATGGAATATGCAGTAGTGGAATAAAATACTTTGGCCAAGTGTGAATATTTTCAAATTAGCTCCAATTTCCTCCAATCTGATCCTCCAAAGGGAAGAAGAACTCTCCCTCTGAAAAACAAGAGAAGGAAGAGATGTCGTAAAGTCACCAGGGAAACACCCTACAACATAGTATTATGCTATTGCAGCAATAACGCTATCCTGGAGGATGATGTTGAAAAACTAACCTTTCCCGAATAGGCGCTCGAAGTCCCCCGGGGCTAAGGGTGATATCTCCACACGGAGACACTTGGTTTCACTAAATAGTGCTGCAGATAGGCTAAATAGCTAGCATGCTAAAGAAGACAAATGTCTCACTCAACAATCAAAAAGTCAAGCATGAATGAAATGAAGAGGCTCCTCCATCTTTTATAACGTTGGTTTTCCTTCCAAAACCCAACTTAGCCTCTCCCTCTCCTCCACATCCTCATCCTTATCCACATCCTCATCCTTATCTGCGTAGAAGTTTGCAGAAGCTTCTAGAGTGTACATAGGCCCCCTCCTCTACGTGGTGTTAATCCCCCCTTGACTCCCACTTAAGTCACAACGTTGTGCTACTAGGTGGATGTCTTATTTCTCTTAAGTGAGTTAGACCCTCTTCACTCACTTTTTATTTATTTACAAACTATAGACGAAAAACTAAACAAAATAGAATATTCCAATTAGCTATCGCTAATTAGGAATATTATAGTCCCCCTCGGAAAAAAAAATTCTTGCCCTCAAGCAATTGCGTGAACAAGTCTCCTTCCTAGCCGATGCTCTCCACCAACACTGCAAAATGTGCCTGGGTCCCAGATGTGTCGCTGAATCTTCCCTGTCCTCTGCATCACCCTCATATGAAGGGTTCTCTCAATGCCAAGATCCCAAATTTATCTCTCATGGTACCAGCCAACCAACAATCCTCCCGGATCCCATTGCCAGCCTGGCGAATAATAGCCCAAGTCCGACGACTCAGACTGTGCACTGCCTCTGGCTATGACTGATGCTCTAAGAGGCGAATACCATGACACCTGCTGAGCTATATCTGTCACTGTGTAAGTTGTCCCATCGATTGTGTACCAACTCATCACCTCTTTCCACTCAAGTCATGGAGCCTAGAATATAATGAGGAACATCTCCTTCATGTGGATCCTCCATCTCCAAGCAACCATCCAAACAAAATGAGCCACCTCCCTACAAGGCAACTCCTGAAAATATCCTTTCACCTCGAGCTCTGGTAATGAAGGTGGGATGAAAATATAAACTTGGCAAGCATCATAGCTTACCCCGTCTTGTCCTTCTCTCCACTTATAATAAGTTTAGAGTGTATGCTGATCTAGGGCTGCAAAATTATTTCCCTCCAATGGAAAAGTGAAGAAAAATCCTCCAGAGAAGGTTCGTGCAACAATGAGGAACAAGCTGGCCCAAAACAATATATCCATGAAGAATAGGACATGGTCATCATGGTAGATCATAATGAGAGGTTTTCTAAAGGTTTTACATGATGATACATGATGCAATAAATTCCTCACAAGAACACAGCGCAATATCATCCACTACAAATTCATAAAATTACATGGCAAGCAATATTCATGATTCATCACATCTACTAAAGGATAGTAAATGGCTAAATGTAACAACAATAATACATGATCAAGCACTTGCCCATGATTATAAAATGGATTAATATCAATCTTATGGCCCACCTCAAAAGAGAACAAACATTTGGCTGTGGTGGCCACATCTGCTCTCATGCTCCCATCAGAACATGTAGTGCAGAAATTGTGAGAATTCTTCCCACTCAAAGACACATCCAGCTCATGTGTCTCCCTCATAATCAAGCCTCCCATACAAATATGATCTATATCAGAAAATTGAAACATGATCAACATTAAAATGAAGAAAACGCTGAAGGTTACAAGTGATGTAAAGATGCACCAACAGCTTCCCCAACAAGTACAACACAGTTTTACAAGTTGTTGCTTGATAAAAAGACACGGAAAAATGTTTATTTTTACATGGTTAATAATGCATCACACACCTCTAACTTTCATACCCAAAAAAAAATTTTCTTCATGAATTCAGATTGTTAAGTATAGGTTTATTATGACATTTCACCTTTTTATCATGATGCTTTTCATCATCATATGCTGTTGCAATTAAATCCTCTACTCCTACTTCTTACCTTATGTTATTTGCATTTCAAGGGGGAACATATTTTTCATGTCTTTGACCTTTACACAGTCTCGCATACCCTTGCGACTTTCACCTTGGTCTTAAGGGTCACCTATTTCATTTATCGAATTATTGAATATAATAGTAAACTCTATGGCTCTTATAATAAAGCATGATTTAAATGATCCTTTGATCAAATGTAGGTTTGACCTTTCCACACCATAAGTGCGATTTCTCCGCCATGTATCTTGGTATAGATTGGAGGGAAATGATTTTGTGTTTTTTTTTATATGATTCGACATAGTATTGGGAATTGATTGTTTTCCATGCGTTTGGCATTTCACCCATATGCGCTGGTTGACATGACACTCATCACGTTACATACGATTTTCAAATCGACTTCAGATATTGTACTTTGAATTGACATCAATATACACGTAATGCGTATGGTCAAAATGGATTTTAGTTGCTTTGTGCAACGCCGCGTGATCACTTGCATCCACGTCAGGCTTCATAATGGATAACTGAGTGTTGGATAGTTTGTGTAGTTTGCCATACCCCCTTCGCTCGCTTGTCTGGTGAATCCACGTCGAGGTGCTAGCTCAACTCACGGAATGCACAGTAACCATGCCAATATAGGTACATGACATATCGACTTAAATTCGGATTTATACTCCATAAATGCGATACGATGGTCTTAAATCACCACTGCTACTCTTGATCCGTGGCTTGGCTTCCACGATTCTGCCAAGTGGACGATGGTGATCGTTCCTGGTTAGGGTTAAGGCGGTTAACGAAGAATTATATAAGTCTTCAGGGTAGAGCTGAGTCGGGTTTCTGCATTCTTCAATTCGTGGTGCACCTCTGCGTCTGCAGACTTCTACATTCGGCCGAGGGTTTGTGATTCTCTGTTGCAGAGAAAACCATGGCGCTTTAGTTTTATCCACAAGATCTCAGGTAAATACCTCAGCGTGCAATTTAATTTTATTGTATGTTTAAATGATTTCAGGATGTTGTTCAACTTTGGTCATACGCTGGTTCTAAGTATGCATTCTATTTTTACTAAGGGAAATGCCTCTTGTTTCAGGCTATGCGAGTCATACTCTCAGCGCCAATTGTGATTGAATTCCTCTTTCAGGGTTATCGTCAACCCTACTCTTGTGGTTTAATAGGATGATACTAATTCGTTTTATGCCTCTGGTGTAGTGGCCTTCGCATCCTTTCAAGCAGACGTCTACCATGTCGTGGATTTCTATGAGGTAGGTTCTGGTGCGTCTCGTCTCTGCTTGAATTTGTAACTTCATCCCTATTCCCTTCGAAGATTGCGTATTAATCCCTCTCTGTATACAAATTTGATTTCAGGACTCTACGTATCTGGACCTTACGCTCCACAGGTATTGTTTTAACCTCATGATTATTTTCGTCCTTCACTTAATTCCCTAAGCTATTACAAGTTGACTAATTCCCTTTTGTTTTGTTTGCATTTGTCGTTACAGGTAAACGAATGGTTACGACATGTTTGTAAACACAACACGTAATATTTTCAATCGTTAGGGTTGCTAACATGGACCTCTTGTCCATCCAGGTCGGTATTCTTATGGGGTTTATTTCTCCTCTCCTGTTGCGTTTGGCGCGAAATATGGCATCGAATTTCATGATGTTGTCATAGTAAAGAATGACAGCTCGCTCATGGTACACCTGAACTTGTCTAGGTAGATGAATGGCATGCTGGAATTTATGAGTCCATTTTTTTTCTCCTAACCATAGGGTAATATTTATGGAAGTCTAGAGATTATATTCTCCTGTTTTCCAGAATTGTATGCATAACTTTCTATTCTTCAGTTTCTTCTAGTTTTATTATATCTAGTTATCCAGCTCTTGCATACCTGTGTACATGGTAATAAATGTTTTTGAAGGCTGGTTATGGGATTAGAACCCATTCCCTTTTTCCTCTTGATTAATGGAAATAGTGTTTATATAAATGCATTATACATACTGTTGCAATAATTTAACTCTATGCTACTGTAGTTCTCCACTGCTTACTCATAATTTATACCTTATATGAAATCATTTTCAGTGATATGATATCAGAGTAGTTTTCAGGAGCCATAGTTTCTAGTACATGGTGTTTATAATTAAGTACTCCGTTCCTCCCCTAGACCAAGTGACTCATGCACAACCTGGTTGATCTAAACCAGCTAATTTTCTGGAATTATAACAAAATTTCTTGGCTGAACCTGAGATCAGTTTATTGAATCTCTCCCTCTGTTCTTTCCTAGATAGTATAAGTTTTAATTTATATCCTGCTGTGATTCTGGTATATTATAGTGAATTTCATTTCTCTCTATAGTAACTGTTATAAAAATTATGCTAGGAAACAGAAGCAGATTAAACACAATTCCACAGTGTTTCCTGAAAGAACAAGGTTTCCTCAGATTTAGACCCACCCGGGGTTTAAACATTCTGTGGAATTCTACTTTACAGGATGTTCTTCTACAACTATACAGAATGATCAAGTTACTACCTGGTGATTACATTCTGTTAAATGTATACTAATAATATGAACTAACTTAGAAATAAATTTTGTTTTTATATGTAGCCAATTCATACTATAACAAACAATAAGACAAACTTTCTCAGAGACATACCACTTGTGCAGTAGACCAACCTCCCAACCTTAGAGTTCTTCTATCTCCCAGAACTCACCCCCAAGCTGAGATCACCTCCTGCAGCAGATTGACCTCTAATCTGTACAAGAGCAGCTTATTTAAGCTATTGTTCCCCAAAGCATGTTTCTAATTCTGCGTATAGAATCTCAGGATGCTTTTCTTCCTGTTTGCCTAGGCTTCCCACTTAGGGATTCTTTAAAGTTGTTTTATGCTTTTCCTCATCTTTTCCAGCTTTTTACCTCTTCCCAACTACGTTCCTCATCATTGGGGAAATTCATATTTTTCCTCAAAAATCTAAATTTAAAACTTACTATCTTCCAAGGATTTTTTGAAAGATTGTGGAGAAATATTTGCCTCATCCATCCTCACAGATTTAGCAAGTGATCTCATCATCTCATTTTTGGTCAATTTGCACCACAATAATTTATTCATTTCCTCAATTAAATGTTTAATTACATTCACAAAATAATTATCCTTTGGGGTCCACTCCCCTTAGTATGTAAAGTTCAAGTATCTAACTTTAAAATGCAATCACATGAATTGGGGGTGTTACATATTCCCCCTCTGAAAATAAACACCGTCCTCGGTGTTGTTATTCAACTACTAGAGTTTATTTTGCAAATAAAAATGGATATTTTTCCATCATTTCAGTCTCTCGTTCCCAAGTAGCTTCTTCAGTAGTAAAGTGCTTCCACTGCACCTTTACTCTGGCTACTATTCTGCTTCTCAATTCAATTTCTTCCCGCTCCAATATTTGAAGCAGTTCTGGCAGAAACTCCCCTTCTGGTTCCACCTGTACAACATTCCAATCAACTATGTGAGAAGCATCATGCACATATATTTTTAACAATGAAACATGAAATACATCATGAACTCTAACATGGGGTGGTAAGGCCAGCTTGTAAGCCACTAGTCCCACCCTTTCTAATATTTCAAAGGGACCACAATATCGAGGGGACAATTTTGCACAACTCCCAGCATAAAGGGTGCTCTTTTTGGGTTTAATACGCAAATATACATGCTCCCCAACTTTAAATTCTCTATGCACTCTTTTCTTATCTACGTAACTCTTTTGGTGATCTTGTGCTGTCTTGATGTTCTTTTGTATCTGTTTGAAAATTCCTTCCATTTCTTGTAAAGCATCGGGTCCCAACATCAGTTTGTCTTCTGGCTGACTCCAGCTCAAAGGGGTACGACACTTCCTTCCATACAGTGCCTCAAACGGACTCATTTTAATGGAGGATTGATAGCTGTTATTATAGGCAAATTCAGCTAAATGTAAGAAATATTCCCACTTTGAGGGTCTATCCATCACATACATTCTCAACATGTCCTCCAATATTTGATTTGTTCTTTCCGTTTGACCATCAGTCTGAGGGTGGTAGGCGGTGCTAAAATTCAATTTAGTGCCCATTCCTCCAAATAACCCCTTCCAAAAGGCTGCTGTAAACTTAGCATCCCTATCAGACACAATCACCTTAGGAACTCCATGGAGCCTTACTATCTCCTTCAGAAACACATTCGCTACTTGAGCCGTTCCAAAGGTAGATTTTACTGGTATAAAGTGAGCAGCTTTGGTTAAAGTGTCTACTACTGCCATTACATAATCATGCTGGTATTTGGTTTTGGGTAATCTTGTAATGAAGTCCATGGAAACGGTGTCCCACTTCCATTCTGTAATGGGCAAAGGGTTCAGAAGGTTGGCAGGATGCTGATGTTCCACCTTAACTAATTGACATTCCATGCATCTACTTAAATATTCTGCTACCTCTCTCTTCATTCCTGGCCAGAACAGCTTCTTTTTCAGGGCGGTTAACATTTTCTGATATCCTGGATGGCCTACATAGGGTTGTTTGTGGTACTCATCTAGAATTTCTCTTTTTAGAGTCTCTACATTGGGGATATACAATCTGTTCTTATAACAAATCAGCCCCTTTTGGTTTTGGGTGAAATCAGTTTTCTCCTGTTTCTGTAATTTCACCAAAAGTGTTTCATAATTTGGGTCTTGGTTGGCTGCTTTATGCACCAATTCTTCTACATCAATCTGAGCACTACTTCCAATATTATTGATATGCTGACAAGCATTTATGCTCAATGCATCAGCAACCTTATTCTCCTTCCCTCTAATATGTTTTATGTCCATGTCAAACTCACTTAAAAAGGACAGCCATCTGGCTTGTCTGGCATTCAATTCAGTTTGAGAAAAGAAATATTTGAGACTAATATGATCAGTCATCAATGTAAATTTTTTCCCAAGAAGATAGTGCCGCCACATTTTCAAAGCATGAATAACAGCTGCTAACTCTAAATCATAGGCACTATAATTCTGTTCATGTATCTTCAGTTTCCTGGATTCGTAGGCAATCAAAAAATTTTCCTGCAACAGAACTCCTCCCAATCCTTCTCTACATGCATCTGTACATACCACAAATTCCTTATCAGGATCTGCAATCTTCAGTATAGGGGCTGTGGTAAGTTTCAGCTTTAATTGGTCAAAACTGTTTTGGCATTTTTCAGTCCATTCAAACTTGACACCTTTCCTCTGTAAGGAAGTGATGGGATGTGCTATGGCAGAAAATCTCTCCACGAATCTACGATAATAGCCGGCAATCCCCATGAATGATCTAACTACTGAAACATCAGAGGGTACTGGCCATTCTTTTATAGCCTTTATCTTTTCCGGATCAACAGCAAGGCCTTGTTCAGAAATAATATGACCCAAGTATTGGATCTTGTCCTTATAGAACTCACATTTGCTAAATTTAGCGTATAGCTGATTTTCCTTTAGAGTTTGCAATACTATCCTCAAGTGTTCTTTGTGTTCCTCTTCACTGTTTGAGTAAACTAAAATATCATCTATGAACACAAGGAAAAATTTATCCAAATACTTGTTTAACACACTGTTCATTAGGCACATGAATGTGGCAGGGGCGTTTGTCAAACCAAAAGGTAGAACTACAAATTCGTAGTGGCCATACCTGGTTCTAAAGGTTGTTTTGTTGATGTCTTCTTCTTTAATTCTAAGCTGGTGGTAACCAGTTCTTAAGTCAATTTTTGAGAATACTGAAGCTCCTCTTACCTGATCAAAAAGATCATCAATTGTTGGCAAATGATATCTATTTTTAATGGTCAACTTATTCAGTTGCCTATAATCAATGCACATCCTGAAAGTTCCATCTTTCTTTTTCACGAACAGCACTGGTGCTCCCCAAGGAGACACACTTGGTCTGATATACCCTTTATCTAGCAGTTCTTGCAGTTTCATTTTCAATTCTATAAGTTCAGGAGGACTCATTCGATAAGGTGTTCGTGAAACAGGTGTTGATCCTGGCACCAGATCGATTGAGAAGTCAATCTCTCTTTTGGGGGGAAGATGAGGGATTTCCTTTGGAAAAACTTCCTTGAATTCTCTTATTACTGGTACAGCATCCAGTAATTCTCCTTCTGTTTTCTGTTCTGTTTCTTCCACATGCACTGCATAAACCTGATATCCTTTTCTAGCTGTTCTTTTTAATTGCAATGCTGAAATTTGTCTGACCGAAATAGGTTTTTGTTTCCCTTTTAGAATGAAAGGTTTCCCTTCCTCATCTACACAGTGCAAAGTCTTATCCCAGCAATTCATCAAAGCTTTCTTCTTTTCCAGCCAGTTCATTCCTATCAATAGATCATATGACCCTAAGGGTAAAATGTTCAAATTCACTTCTGTTCGGAACTCATTTAATTTGATTTCTGTTCTGGGCAGTTTATGTGTTACCTTTCTTTTTGTTCCAGTGGCCAGCTGTACCAGCCATGACTGTTGAAATTTTTCAGTTTTTAAGTTACATTTTTCTACAATCTTGGGACTAATGTAACTCAAAGAAGCACCTGGATCAATCAGAACAGTAACAGGTAGGTCAGAAATCTTACCCTCCATTTCCACCATGGTTGCTTGATGTTCTGCTTGCCGATTTTCCAGGGCTGCACTGATAGTTGGTATGTTTCTGGCTATATCATTTACTATTGTCACTTCCCGATCCCTCATGAGCATATGAACATTTCTATGGGGGCAGTCCCTCAAAAGATGGGGTTCTCCACAGCCCCAACATTTCAAGGGCTCCTTCATTCTGACTGTTCCCTCCTTTTTACTGTCTCCCTCTATTGGTTTTGATGCCACTTGAGACTGTGCAGTTTGACTTTCCTTGGGTTTTCCAAATCTTTTCCGCTGATGATCTCTGCCAAAATTCTTCAAATAGGCTGGTTTCGGTTTTCTCCCTTTGAATTCATTCTTACTTACCCAACTTTTTCCTTGATCAGTTTTTCCTTTGAACTGTTGGTAACACAATCTAGCTTTTCTAACAGCTTCGTCCATTGTTTTTGGGTTTTCAAACTCAATTTTCTCTTTGTATACCATAGGCAAACAATTCAGAAACCTCTGTACCTTTGCCTTTTCTTCCCTTATGTAAGGTACATATCTTAATAGATTGGTAAATTTAGTAACAAACTCATCGATAGTGAGTTGTCCCAATCTAAGCTCATGAAATTCTTTTGCCTTGTCATCATAGTACCGTTCATTCAAGTAGCGATTCTTGAATTTAGCCTGGAAATCTTCCCAAGTAACTGTCTTTTCATCTATGGCATGCACCATCTTTGTCTCCTCCCACCACAAGGTAGCCTTACCTTGTAGCTGGTAGACAGCTAATCTGGCCTTCAGATTGCTTTCATATTCATAAACTTGGAAATACTTAATCATATTCAGCAACCAGGCTTCAGCATCCTCCTCCTTTTCCCCATCATAGGAGGGAGGTTTGATTTTTCGGAATTCCCCTTGTAATTCCTTTTTCTGCTTATTCTGATGTCGAATAGCATCTTCCTCATCAGATTCATCAGTTTTCCTCTTTCCGGAACCTTCGCCTTCTTGGCTGTTCCGTGAGGTTAATTCCCCGATGAGCTTTTCCTGCTCCTCACTGGCTAATGACAATCTGTCATTCTGGCTTTTTATCTCAGCCAATTCTTGTTGCAAATTTCGCAACATAGCCATCATGGCCGCATTGGGATCTGGCTCACCACGCAGATCTACATAAATTTCACCACCTTCTTCCATTCTATCACCTCACTGTACACTACATAGCACAGGTCAGTGAACAGAAAAAACAAAACAAAAAAAACAAAACTTTTGCTACAGCAATAAAATTACACCATGAGTACACAGCAATCGTGAGCACAAAGTCACCAGCCCAGTTTTATAACTTGGGCTCTGATACCATTTGTCACACCTCTAACTTTCACACCCAAAAAAAAAAATTTCTTCATGAACTCAGACTGTTAAGTATAGGTTTATTATGACATTTCACCTTTTTATCATGATGCTTTTCATCATCATATGCTGTGCAATTAAATCCTCTACTCCTACTTCTTACCTTATGTTATTTGCATACCTTATGTTATTTGCATTTCAAGGGTGAACATATTTTTCATGTCTTTGACCTTTACCAGTCTCGCATACCCTTGCGACTTTCACCTTGGTCTTAAGGGTCACCTATTTCATTTATCGAATTATTGAATATAATAGTAAACTCTATGGCACATAAAATAAAGCATGACTTAAATGATCCTTTGATCAAATGTAGGTTCGACCTTTCCATACCATAAGTACGATTCTTCGCCATGTATCTTGGTATGTAGATTGAGGAAATGATTTGTTTCTTTGTTTATATGATTCGACATAGTATTGGAATTTATTGCTTTTTCATTTGGCATTACACCCATATGCGCCGGTTGACATGACACCTATCACGTTACATACGATTTTCAAATCGAGTTCAGATATTGTACTTTTGAATTGACATCAATATACACGTAATGCATATGGTCAAAATGGATTTTATTGCTTTGTGCAACGCTCGCGTTGACATTGCATCCACGTCAGGCTTCATAATGAATAACTGAGTGTTGGATAGTTTGTGTAGTTCACCATACCCCTTCACTCGCTTGTCTGGTGAATCCACGTCAAGGTGCTAGCTCGACTCACGGAATGCACAGTAACCATGTCAATATAGGTACATGACATATCGGCTTAAATTCAGATTTATACTCCATAAATGCGATACGATGGTCTTAAATCACCACTGCTACTCTTGATCCGTGGCTTGGCTTCCACGATCCTACCAAGTGGACGATGGTGATCGTTACTGGTTAGGGTTAAGGCAGTTAACGAAGAATTATATAAGTCTTCAGGGTAGAGCTGAGTCGGGTTTCTGCATTCTTTCAACTCGTGGTGCACCTCTGCGTCTGCAGACTTCTACATTCGGCCGAGGGTTTGTGATTCTCTGTGGCAGAGAAAACCATGGCGCTTCAGTTTTACCCTCAAGATCTCAAGTAATTATCTCAGCGCTCAATTAAATTTTATTGTATGTTTAAATGATTTTCAGGATGTTGTTCAACTCTGGTCATACACTGGTTCTGAGTATGCATTCTATTTTTAGTAATGGAAATGCCTCTTATTTCAGGCTATGCGAGTCATACTCTCAACGCAATTGTTATTGAGTTCCTCTTCAGGGTATTATCGTCAACCCTACTTCTGTCGGGTTCATAGGATGATACTAATTCATTTTATGCCTCTAGTGTAGTGGGCTTCGCATCCTTTCAAGCAGACGTCTACCATTTCATGGATTTTTATGAGGTAGGTTCTGGTGCGTCTCGCCTCTTCTTTAATTTGTAACTTCCTCCCTATTCCCTTCGAAGAGGTTGCGTATTAATCCCTCTCTGTATACAAATTTGATTTCGTGGTTTCCACGTATCCTGAGACCCTTGTGCTCACGTATATTGTTTTAACCTCATGACTATTTTCGTCCTTCACTTAATTCCCTAAGCTATTACAAGTTGACTAATTCCCTTTTGTTTTGTTTGCATTTGTCGTTACAGGTAACCGAATGGTTACGACATTTTTGTAAACACAGAACGTAATATTTTCAATCGTTAGGGTTGCTAACGTGGACCTCTTGGCCATCCAGGTCGGTATTCTTATGGGGTTTATTTCTCCTCTCATGTTGCGTCGTTTTCATGGGCGTCGAAATATAATATCGACCTCCTATGCTGTTGCGCAGAAGGGCACTTATTTAGATTGGTTCTGTTGAAATAGGGGTTGCAAGTTTTACACCCCAGCCTGATAGGCTCCTTATGTATTTTGACATTTTGGGACATATATATATTTTCTATGCTGCTAGAGGGAATTTCAATATACTATGCCACATTATAATTTTACCGGGACTATATAAATCGTGTGTAATTTTTTTTCTATATATATATACTCCATGAATTTTGACTTTGTTTAGCGTGTTCGCCAGCACAGAAAAAGGATGTTGGTAACACTATTATGGTTCGAGTCCATCAGAATTTTCAGGAAGATTTTATATAATTTCTATCCCTTCTTCTGTTATATATTAATCTTATTGTGTCAAATGACAGTTTCTCTGTTCATGGTCATTTTGAACTTGTCTAGGTAGATGAATGGCATGCTGGAATTTATGAGTCCATTTTTTTTCCTAAACATAGGGTAAGATTTATGGAAGTCTAGAGATTATATTCTCCTTTTTTCCAGAATTGTATGCATAACTTTCTCTTCTTTAGTTTCTTCTAGTTTTATTATATCTAGTTATCCAGCTCTTGCATACCTGTGTACATGGTAATAAATGTTTTTGAAGGCTGGTTATGGGATTAGAACCCATTCTTTTTTTCCTCTTGATTAATGGAAATAGTGTTTATATAAATGCATTGTACATACTGTTGCAATAATTTAACTCTGTGCTACTGTAGTTCTCCACTGCTTACTCATAATTTATACCTTACATGAAATCATTTTCATTGATATGATATCAGAGTAGTTTTTAGGAGCCATAATTTCTAGTACATGGTGTTTATAATTAAGTACTCCTTTCCTCTCCTAGACCAAGTGACTCATGCACAAACTGGTTGATCTAAACCAATTAATTTTTTGGAATTATAATAGAATTTCTTGGCTGAACCTGAGATCAGTTTATTGAATCTCTCCCTCTGTTCTTTCCTAAACAGTTCAAGTTTTAATTTATATCCTGCTATGGTTCTGGTGTACTATAGTGAATTTCATTTCTCTCTATAGTAACTGTCATAAAAATTATGCTAGGAAACAGAAGCAGATTAAACACAATTCCACAGGGTTTCCTGAAAGAACAAGGTTTCCTCAGATTTAGACCCACCCGGGGTTTAAACATTCTGTGGAATTCTACTTTACAGGATGTTATTCTACAACTATACAGAATGATGAGGTTACTACCTGGTGATTACATTCTGTTAAATGTAGACTAATAATATGAACTAACTTAGAAATAAATTTTGTTTTTATATGTAGCCAATTCATACTATAACAAACAATAAGACAAATTTTCTCAGAGACATACCACTCGTGCAGTAGACCAACCTCCCAACCTTAGAGTTCTTCTGTCTCCTAGAACTTACCCCCGAGCTGAGATCACCTCTTATAGCAGATTAACCTCTAATTTGTACAAGAGAAGCTTATTTAAGCTATTGTTCCCCAAAGCATGTTTCTAATTCTGCGTCCAGAATCTCAGGATGCTTTTCTTCCTGTTTGCCTAGGCTTCCCATTTAGGGATTCTTTAAAGTTGTTTTATGCTTTTCCTCAGCTTTTCTAGCTTTTTACCTCTTCCCAACTACTTTCCTCATCATTGGGGAAATTCAGATTTTTCCTCAAAAATCTAAATTTAAAACTTACTATCTTCCAAGGATTTTTTGAAAGATTGTGGAGAAATATTTGCCTCATCCATCCTCACAGATTTAGCAAGTGATCTCATCATCTCATTTTTGGTCAATTTTCACCACAATAATTTATTCATTTCCTCAATTAAATGTTTAATTACATTCACAAAATAATTATCCTTTGGGGTCCACTCCCCTTAGGATGTAAAGTTCAAGTATCTAACTTTAAAATGCAATCACATGAATTGGGGTGTTACAAAGGATGTCTTTATATGATACATGATATAGTGCAGTAAATGAACATACATGTGGTGATAAAAAAATTTCCCAAGGCCACAAAAGAGATCGCTGCCTCCATCATGTAGATTGGCCCAATAAAACTCATGGAGCAATGTGACAAGCTTGCCTTCTTGTGAAGCAATGCAATGCATGAAAATAGTTAAAGTGTGCAAATCAATGAATGTATATACAAACTTCTCACAAAATTCTTGAAGTAAGATGGTACATGGATCCATGAATGAGTCCTACATAGTGTGTTGGCATGCTATGAAGAAGACTGAACCATGTGCTGCAAAAAGATAATCCTCCTAATGCTTGGAAATCCAAGTCAAGAAGAATATGCCATAGATGTCTCTATCATCATTACCTTCTCTTTGTTCATCAAGTGCAACAAATATGAAGTGATCATGGGACCTATGGGTTATAGATCCACCATATCTCTGCTAGGTACAATTCATCCATAAGGTTTTTCTCCAAAGTGACAGTGCTGTGAGCTCATGCAAACAAGCTCGGTTCTTTGACATGCTCCTTGTCAAAGAATCCTCTAATAATGCTACAAAAAATATGGAATACCTCCCAAGATTTAAGTGCTTACCAATCATCATAAGAAACCAAGGATATAGTGCCATCCCATCTTCCGGCAACATCATACAAAGTGTGAGAGAAAATTTTCCCTTGCTCTCCCAGAAACAAACAAAGCAACAAGACATTGTGTTGCCTCCCCATACCTCCATCATACAAATTATGTGATGAATACAAAATGAATGATATGAGTATAATATCAACACCATGCATCCATACTCTATGTTTCTCAATGATGCAAGTATCCAGCCATCTTTTCCTCTTCCTCCTACTCTTAGGAAGAGTGTTTTCCAAGTGATGGCCAAACTCCTTCAAGAGTAACCAGCGTAGCCAAGCCTCCTGCTGCCCAGTATCATAGATCTGAAGGTAGCCTCCTAGCTCCTTTCTCATCAACCACATCCACTCAATCACTTGTAGATGCCTCCTTCTTCTCCTCATCCTAGTACTCCTCCCATGAGGGCTACCATCCTCCCAAATCAAATTCCTGTTTTTGCACTTTATGGGATTTTGAAATGTAAGCTTCTCAATGATCAATGAGACCCTATCAAGAATGAAATAGGTGGTAGGAAAAAACCTCCCATCATGATGTGTATGGCTCAAGGGATGTCCAACACAAGCATGAGTGATGTTATCCATCCTAAGATGTCCTCCATCTTCTATCTGCTCTTGTGAGAAGGGAAGAAAGTCATTGCATCCCATGGTGTGTCGAAGTGCATCTCCAGTGACATCTCTCCTTGAGACATCCCCTTCAGCCATAGTATTCCAAAACGAATGAGGTCTTGGATCTAAAAGTAGAAGTTCCTCTTTAAGCTGAGAAGATCTCATTGAGAAAGTGTCATCTTGAAGGGAGAAAAGGTTTCTTACTCCAAGATGTCAACCATCAATCTTCAAGGCTTGAAACCCCAACCTCCAATGTGATGTACAATCCAACAGTGGCTCATGAGAATGATGGTTTGATTCCTCCTTGAAATTTTTCATGTTGCATAGCACAGTGCAACCAAGCTGCTCTATGGTAGCAATGGGATTTGACCCTTGGACCTGCAAAAGTAAAACTCCACAATTTTCAAAAGAAGTTACTGCAACAATAGTTTGTGGAAGTTATTTTATACCTTGATGTGTGTTTGGAACTTCTTGGAGGGCTGCAAGAGTTCCTTCCTCACAAGTGTTGGCTGCCCCAACTGTTGATGCATGTGGTTGCTCCTCCATGGGTGTGAGAGCGTTATCACAAGCCTCCTCAGGAGGTGTTGTGATCTCTTATTTCTTTGCTCTTTCTCCATCAAAGGTTTGGATCAGCCCTTGATTGAACTCTGCAAAAGTCTCCACCGTTGCATGGCTCAAGTGGCTACACCGCCAATCATAGGCTTCACCCTCCAAATGCAACGCTGCGATTTCAACAGCTTCTTCCCCTGCTACAGGATGTAGTAGGAAAAATGCCTCCAACTTTCTCACCCAAGTTCTTGCATTAGATGACCCATAAAAATTAGACAACAGAAATCTATTGCCTTTGATTCTTTTTTTCTCCATGGCCTTTTCTCTTTTTTCAACTGGATGAAATGAGGAAAATATAGAGTCTCCCTGAAGACTCTAGGTTGAGATCTACACTCAACAAGGTAATCACTCTGATGATCCAAGTATCTTTCATGCTCAATATCTTCTTCTTGATGAGAATAGGAAGTGCATGGTACTTCCTCTTCTTTTTCTTCAATCTTCTTGACCTCCTCAATGGTCGGTGCATTTCCTCTGATTCTGAAAATAGATGAGAATAAACTCATCTTTTTCACCATTCCAGTTTTCTTAGGCCTAGAATCACAAGGACCAGTGGATATCTCATAAATGGGAAGAGGTTTACTCTCAATGGTATGTTGAAACTCTGAGCTTTGCATTCTATATCCTCCATTGTTCCATTTGCTTTCATCCTACCTGAGCTGACAGTAATCTTTGGAAGGCAAAGCTGCTTTGAAATCTTCCCCCTTGAACTGCCATTCTTGGAAATAATCTCCAAAGGTTATATTATCATGCTGCCTCTCTTTCTCACTTGGTACTGGAGCTAAAAATTTAGGCATTGTGATATTTTCCACACGCTAAGCCAGAACTATGCTCGGATACCACTGTAATATCCCGAAAATGGATTTACCAGCAAATCATGCCTTAATAATGAATTATTCAGGTATTATGGATTTATATACCATAAAATATTTCTTATAATTAACATCAACAAAAAAAAATAACATCAGCACTCTTTACTCAGCTTTTATGGGAAAAAAGGTGGGGAAAAGTGCAGATTTTGGCCCTAAAATGAGTGTATAAGAAACTCTTCATAAAATTACAGGTCAAGGTTCTAGAATATATTATATTATGTCAATAGGGACTTCCATGTCTAATTTAAGCTCAAAAAAAGGCTTTTTTCTGTGTTAAAAAGTTCCTCCTTCCCGACTAGTCAAGAAAAACCCTGATTTCCCATGACTTTGAGTATGCAGAAATTTATTGAAGCAAGGGATGAATATTTTCGGAAGTTATAAGATGTAAAATAGTATGAAAAACTAGAGAATGAGTTTAGGGACTTGGCATAGGCATTTAGCAAGGTTAAACAACAATTTTACATAGAAAACCCCTCAAGAACGAGGTGCCGCAAGACAAGAGAGTTATCCAGAAACCCTTCAGAGTTTTCTCCAGGATCTGTGAGACAAGGAGATGAATATATAGCAAATACTGATGTATAGAAGCAAGAGAGTGTACAAGCCTTGAGGAAACAACCTCTCAAGAAAAGCAATGCAAGCCTCAATAATACATGTACATGAAAATGAAAGAACACTGCTATTTCTACATAAACCCATGCTATGAAAAACATATTATATGATAGAATACTACTCCAGAATGATTTCAATACATAGATATGACAATATATGGCCCAAATACAATAGGGGAGCAAGGCTCTAACCCTTAAAAACGGTAATAGATCAATCCTCCAAGGGATTGGCTGAAATACACAAAATGGAAAAAATGCTTCTAGAGTGTACACAGTCCCCATCCTCTACGTGGTGTTAAGCCCCCCTTGACTCCCACTTAATTCACAATGTTGTGCTACTAGGTGGATGTCTTATTTCTCTTAAATGAGTTTTTCCCTCTTCACTCACTTTTTATTTATTTACCAACTATAAATAGAAAAATAAAAAAAATAGAATATTTGAATTAGCTGTTGCTAATTAGGAATATTACAAACATTTTAGGAAATTTAAATTTTTTCTAATTTTAATTTCCTATACAGCGAACAGTATTGAAAAATACAACTGTGAACCATAACTGAACGGGAGGATATGTATGTAGATCTGGGTGGTGGAGAAAACATGCTATATCCAAATGCTCCACCGATGGCTATGTTTCATAGAATGCAACGAGAAATGGCACAAATTAAAAGCCACAATGACAGGTTATCTTTAGCCAGTGAGGAGCAAGACAGACTCATAAGGGAATTGACTTCTCAGAACAACTAGGAAGGGGAAGGTTCTGAAAGGAAGAGAAAGGGAAGGGTCAGTTTCTAAAAATATTTTGATGAAGATGATGCCTCTAGACAGTTGTCTAGACAAAAGAAGGAATTACAGGGTGAATTCTGGAAAAGAAAGCCTTCCTCCTATGATGGAGAGAAGGAAGAAGATCTTGAGGCATGGCTTCTGAATATGATAAAATACTTTCAAGTTTACGAATATGAAAGTAAATTAAGAGCCAGATTGTCTATTTATCAACTACAAGCTAAGGATACCTTGTGGTGGGAGGAAACAGAGATGGTTCATGCCATTGATGAGAAAATGGTGACTTGGGAGGATTTCCAGGTCAAGTTTAAAAAATGATCCCTGAATGAATGCTGCTATGATGACAAGGCAAAAGAGTTTCATGAACTCAGATTGGAACAACTCACAATTGATGAGTTTTTAAACAAGTTCACAAATCTGTTACATTATGTACCTTATATTAGAGAAGAGAAGGCAAGGGTACAAACGTTTTTGAACTTTTTTCCTATTGTTTATAAGGAGAAGATATAGTTTGATTGCCCAAAAAAAATGGATGAGGTAGTATGGAAAGCCATATTATGTTACCAACAATTCAGGGGTAAGACGGAACAAGGAAAGAATGGGTCAAACAAAGGTGATTTCAGTGGAAAGAAACAAAAACTAGTCTATTTGAAAATCTTTGGTAGGAATCACCAGAGAAAGAAATTTAGTAAAATGAGTGAAAATAAAACTGCTCAATCTAAAACTGGGTCAAAACCAATGAATGGGAATAATAAGAAGGAATGGATTGTTAAAATGAGGGAGCCTTAGAAGTGTTGGGGTTGTGGGGAACCTCATTTATGGAGGGACTTCCCACATCAAAATATTCAGACAGTACAAGTACTGCAAGAGGCCACTACAGTTAATGACATAGCAAGTAACATCCCCACCATCAACGCCGCCCTAGAAAACTGGCAAGCAGAACACCAATCTACTATGGTTGAAATGGAAGGTATGATTACTAACCGATCTATTACAATTTTAATAGATCCAAGTGCATCTTTGAGTTATATCAGTCCTCAAAGAGTAGAAAAATGTAAATTAAAAATAGAGAAGTTTCAACATTCTTGGTTAGTCCAGTTAGCCACTGGTACAAAACGGAAGGTAACTCATAAGTTACCTCAAACAACCATGAATTTGAATGGATATCAAACAGAATTAAATTTAAACATTCTGCCATTAGGGTACTATGATGTGTTGATAGGGATGGACTGGTTAGAAAAACAGAAAGCTATGATGAATTGTTTAGACAAAACTCTACAATGTATTGATAAGGAGGGAAAACCAGTAATAATCAAAGGAAAACCTAAGCCCATATCTGTGAGGCAGATCTCAGATCTTCAATTAAAAATAACTGCTAGAAAAGGATATCAGGTGTATGTGGTACATGTAGAAGAATTAGAACAACAAACAGAAAAAAAATTGCTAGAAACATTATCAATGATAAGAGAATTTAAAGAAGTAGTTCCTGATGAAATTCCTCATCTTCCCCCAAAGAGATAAATTGATTTTTCAATTGATTTAGTACCTGGAGAAACTCTAGTTTCTAGAGCCCCATACAGAATGAGCACCCCTGAATTATTGGAGTTAAAAATTCAACTACAAGAGTTTCTCGACAAGGGTTACATTAGACCGAGTGCATCTCCCTGGGGAGCGCCGGTACTATTTGTGAAAAAGAAGGATGGTACCTTGAGAATTTCCATTGATTACCATCAATTAAACAACTGACAATAAAAAATATATATCCATTATCCAGGATAGATGACCTTTCTGATCAAGTTAGAGGGACGATCGTGTTTTCCAAGATTGATTTAAGAACTGGTTACCACTAGTTAACGATTAAAGATGAAGCCATCAACAAGACAAAATTTTGAACCTAGTATGGACACTATGAATTTGTGGTCCTACCATTTGGGTTGACAAATGCACTGGCCACTTTTATGTGTTTAATGAATAGTGTCTTCAATAAATAATTAGACAAGTTTGTGATCGTATTTACTGATGACATTTTAATGTATTCAAAAAGTGAAGCAGAGCATAAAGAACACCTCAGAATCATGTTGCAGACTCTCAAATAAAATCAGTTATATGCTAAGTTTAGTAAATGTGAGTTTTTTAAGGATAAAATTCCATACTTGGGCATATAATATCAGAACAAGGATTGGTTGTAGATCCTGAAAAGGTAAAAGAAATTAGTGAACGACCTGTACCTATTGATGTATCATCAGTAAGATCCTTTATGGGAATTGTGGGATACTATTGAAGGTTTGTATAAATATTTTCCACTTTAGCCTATGCCATAACTTCATTACAATGGAAAGGAGTAAAATTTGAATGCACTAAAAAATGCCAGAATAGTTTTGAACAATTAAAACTAAAACTTACTACACCACCTATTCTTAAGATTACAGATCCAAATCATGAGTTTGTAGTATGTACAAATGTTTGTGGAGAAGGATTAGGGGGAGTAATATTACAAGAAATTTTTTTTATAGCTTATGAGTCTAGAAAACTTAAGAAACATGAAAAAAATTACAGTTTGTATGATCTTGCGTTGGCTGTTGTAATACATGCTCTCAAGATGTGGAGACATTATCTTCTACAAACGAAATTTGTAATGATGACAGGTCACATCAACCTAAAGTATTTCTTCACTCAGCTCGACTTGAATGCTAGACAAGCTAGATGGCTATCTTTCCTAAGTGAATTTGACATGGAAATAAAACACATCAAAGGTAAGGAAAACAAGAGTGTTGATGCATTAAGCAGAAATTCTTGACAAGGTATAAGTATCATGGAGAGTAGTGTCAACTTTGAATTGTAGGAATTGGTTCAAAGGGTAGTAGACCAAGACCAGAACTATGAAAAACTTCAGACTAAAATGATAAAAAAGGAATTAAAATGGTATACACAAAATTAGAAGGGAATGATTTGTTATAGATATAGACTGTACATCCCTAATGTAGAATCTTTGAAGAAGGAAATTTTGGATGAATATCACAAGAAGCATTATTCTGGACATCCTGGTTACCAGAAAATACTCACATCTTTCAAAAAGAATTTATTTTGGTCTGGAATGAAAAAGGATGTAGCAAGTTACTTGGCCAGATGCATTTAATCTCAACAAGTAAAATTTGAACATCAACATCTAGCTGGGTTGTTAAATCCTTTACCGATTTCAGAATGGAAATGGGAAACTGTTTCTATGGAGTCTATAATTGGGTTACCAAGAACCAAATATCAGTGTGACTCTGTGATGGTAGTGGTGGATAACTTGACTAAGGCTTCTCATTTTATACCTGTTCAATCCACCTTTGAAAGAGCACAAAGTAGAAAATGTGTTTATGAAGGAGATTGTAAGGCTACATGGGGTTCCTAAAATGATCATTTGAGATGGAAACGCAAATTTCACTGCATATTTTTGGAAGAGCTTATTTAGAAGCATGGGTATTGAATTGAAATTTAGTACTACCTCTCATCGCCAAACGGATTGTCAAACCGAAAGGACAAATCAAATTCTAGAAGACATGTTAAGAATTTATGTGATGGACAGGCCAACCAAATGGAAAGACTATTTACATTTAGTAGAGTTTTCCTATAACAATAGCTACCAAACTTCCATAAAATGAGTTTGTTCGAAGCAATTTATGGTAGAAAGTGCCACACTCCCTTAAGTTGGAGCCAACTCGAGGATAAATTAGTACTTGGCCAAGAAGCTTTGCAAGAAATGGAAAGAATTGTAAAAAAGATTCAGAAAAATATGAAGATAGCTAAGGATTGAAAAAAAAGTTATGCAGACAAAAATAGAGTTCACCAAGAGTTCAGTGTGGGTGATCATGTATATCTATGGATTAAGCCTAAGAATAGCACCTTGCACACTGGCAGTTCTGCAAAATTAGCTCCCCGATATTGTGGACCATTTGAAGTATTGGAAAGAGTGGGACCAGTGGCCTATAAATTAGCCTAACGCATTCATATTAAGGCTCATGATGTATTTCATGTTTCTTTATTGAAAAAATATGTACATGATTCTGCTCACGTTATTTATTGGAATGTGATTCAGGTGGAACTAGAAGGGGAATTCCTTCTAGAGCCACTTCAAATCTTGGAGCGCGAAGAAGTTGAACTTAGGAACGATACCATAGCCCAAGTAAAGGTGCAATGGGAGCACTTTAATAATGAGGAGGCTACTTGGGAATGAGAAGATAAGATGATGTAAAAATATCCATCACTGTTTACATAGTGAATTGTTTAATTTTATTTTGTCAACACTGAGGACGGTGTTTTGTTTTAGAGGGGAAACATGTAATACCCCTAGTTTCTATGGTTTTAATGGACATTTGAAAAGTTACAAAGGGGAAGTGGACCCCAATGGAAAACTAGTATGTGGATTTATGCTATTTTTAATTAATAAAATTAAATGGAAATGTTATGTGTGTAATGTCTAGAAAAAGAATTGAGATCTGAAACCTAAATCCATGAGGATGTGGATAAGGGTGATGAGACTTTCCCACAACTTCCATAAATCCCTGGAAGGAATATTAACAAAATTATATTTTGATATAAACATCTAATTTCCCCAATAGAGAAGAAAGTAATTGGGAAGAGGAAGAAAAGGATGGAAAAGTGGAAAAGACAGCTTTAAAGTCCCTCAATGAGGGAAAGCCTAGGAAAAGCAGGAAGAAAGCATCCTGAAATTTCTGCACACAGAAATTGGAAACAGGATTGGGAAAGCATGGCTTAAATAAGCTACTCAAATATAGACAAAAGGTGGCTATCTATCACTGGAAGTAAGGGTCTCAGATCGAGGGTGAGTTAAGGAGATAGAACTCTACGGTTGGGGGGACTGGTCTAAGAAATTGGTATGAACACAAAACTAATATATTTCAGAGTTATATGAAATTTCTTATGTGTAAATAAAGCTTTTTATTTAGCTAGTGAGTTAAATTTTAACATGCTGAGTTATTTAATACCCATACATTTAACAAATTTTGATGAGGTTGAATTAATTCAAATCTGTATAGTTGTATGGGAGTAGTCTGACGAGAGCCATCTGCCATAATGTCTAAACCTATAATAGGTTTAAATCTGGAGATCGGTGTCTCACAAAGAAAGTATTACTTCTATGTAGTAAAAGAGAATACTATTATTAATTTTCTTAGATAGTACATATACACGTTCATGAGAAATGTAAAGTAATATGCAGAACAAAAATTTACTATCTATAAGTTAACACTGATATATTTTAATTGTGGTCCTACTATCATAATTATTTTGTAAAAAATACACTGTTAATAAAGTTAAGTGATATAAGCCATTTTAGTACATCAGAAAATATCTGTGATGTAAAATACAGAGGGAAGGTAAAAATAGTACTGCACTAAACATGTAGAATTTAACCATATATGCTGAACAGAAAATGCAAGTAGTATAAACCTATAATTCTCCATTTTAATTAGGAGTAGATATTTGATGTATAAATTGTGTTTTATTTACTGTGATGGAAATAACACGGATGTATCAAATTTCCATATGACAAACTATAAATAAACTATCATGAAAAAAATCTGATATATATATATATAAAATCAATGTAATGGAAATGATTTCATTAAAATCTGATCACTACATTTTCACAGTAAGTATTTTAATAAACAAAATTTAGGGACTGATATATGATTTCAATACTACTCTAAAAGCCGGTAGTTACAGATAATATGTATAGAGTGAATAGAAAACTAGAATATGAGTTCAAATAGTTACGTAAGCTTGTTCAATGTCAATATATCATAAATTGCAGAAGTGAGATAGGCTTATCGTTGAAGTAGATACAATCTTGTGAAAGAAAAATTTAGTGTATATATGATTTAAAATAGTGAAGTGAGATATGTAGGAGTAGTAGTTGAACCAATGAAACCATGCTAATCTCGGAATGAAATAAAAAATCACAGTCCACTTATATACATGACAGGATATCAACCTGCTGGTTAAAAATATGTTTCAGTTTTTAAATCAACTTCACACTAGCCAAAGAGGCCAAGATAATTTCATGAACCCTAAAATAGAAGAATATAAAAAAATTTAGGAATTCGAGTTAGAACGAGGGAAGCACCGCACTTTGCACAAAATGTGGAAGACCAACCTGTGTAATAGCAGAAAATTAGGTTCGAAAAAAATTAAGAATTCCAAAGGCAGAGTGCTAAATCTGATGTGAGAAAAATGAGAGAGGTTTATTACTTGCCCATTCACAAACGGGAAGGATTAGCACAGTTCCTAATTCATAATTGGATATAAAAGAAAAAAAAAATCATTATACTTACAGAAGAAAAATAGAAAAATTACCTGTAGAGAATTAGGTTGGGAAAACTGGGATAGAGGTCGAAGTGTTTGATTTTCCATACTGGGTTGAGTAGCAGGCCTACGTTATCCTCGAACCCAACAGAATGAAAATGAGAAAATAAAATCAAATATAAAATAAAAAAGTTATGGGATATTATTATGAGAAATAGAAAATCGATTTCAAAATATTATCATTGGGATTATTAAAAATTTCCTAGAAGAAAAATCGGATGGTTGTAGAAATCTATGTGAAAACCTTACCTTGAGTTACCATGATTCATAAAAATCAGTGGCTGTATTTTCAACCATTCATAACCTGAAGTCGAATCTACCACAGAGGGAAATGTTAGAGAAAACGAAATAATTTCTATTGTGAAGTAGTGGTAACACAAACAAAATTTGTATATTCTCAGCAGAACGATTTCCTAAACGATTAAACTATAAGGTTTAAACCGAAGAAAAATATTTACACCAGTGCTTCACGACTGAGTAATAAAAATTCAAATCTGACAAGGCATAAGCCAAATAGTGTAGTAAACCATGGCAAAATAAGCATAAAGTTACAGTGATAAGTCATACCTGCCGCAAATAAGGCAGAACCCAGTTGGTGAAGGGTGGAATTTCTCCACTCTACATAACGCTTGAATAAGAGTTGAAAACCCCAAATTGGAGAGGGTGGAAAGAATAAAACTCATATTGAAAATTTGCAATTAAAACCTTCTCCATGGGAAAACCCTAATTCATCAGAACCATAAAAGTGTCGCCATATGAATGCCCATCATGTGGATCGAGAAATCAAAGGGGAATAAACCAAGATCTGACAAATGCATAGACCATGAATTTAATAAAGGGTATCGATCATATAAGTTATATAAACGTTGGGAGTACTCTCATATCTGCGTGGAATAGCATTGGGCTCGAAAAAATCCACTTTAATATATTACTTCAGTTAATATCTGCTAACCTTGTCATAAGAGCTCTGACCTACCGTAGAACTCTTGTACAAAAACAATGTCACGTCATATCAAGGATCACACTTCGATCTATCTCGGGTTGTGTGGGTAGATCTTATCTGAAACGTGTCTTAAGTGTTCCATGTAAATATTTTAATAACCCCAAATTATAAACCATAATCCATATCAAATGAATGCGCTATTACTTAGGGGATAGTAGTAATAGTTAGGTTAATATAAAGTTTAGAAATGATTCAATTCATATAGGTGAAATTTTAAATAATACCTCCGAATAGAAAAAAAATATTGTGAAGGAGAGACATTACATATAAAAACACATTCATTTTGAATAATTTTAAATTAGCTATCATTTGGCGTGTAGACATTTATTTTATATATAATACATGTTCTTTAGTACTTTTCTAGATATGGTATAAGGGAAAAATTGAAAAACATTTATTTGCTTAAAACATTATTTTAATGTTAAATTAATCCAAGTATTGTTACATTATTTTATAAAAATTGTTGGATATATATATATATATATATATATATATATATATATATATATATATATATATTAAAAAAAAAATAGTTGTATTATGTAATAACAAATTTAATATACTATGATAACGCAAAATTATCTTAAAAATTAAAAATGATTTGTTTTTTTATTTTCTCTATTTAAAGAGAATTTCACACTAAAATATAGATAGGTAAATTTTCATGTTTTATGAGTAGTTATATCCGAAAATCGTTTTAAGTTTTATATAACATGATGGTATTCACATTGATAGCACAACATAAGCAATATTATTATCTAGATAAATGTCTTCGGATTAATCACATCATAATCATTTCAAGTTTCAAACCATCTAGTGTGGTTAATCCTCATGATAAGGTGAAGAAAATAATCGACCTCAATGAATAATGTGGATGAATCATTACCAAGAGATTGTCGATGAACACTAGTCATTAAAAGCTAGCCATTATTAGTTAGTTAGTAAGTTAGAAATAATTTTCTATCTATTAAGAATACTTAAAATGAGGGGCTTTAATGAATAAATTATTTTATTTTAATAGGGTAATAAAAGTAATAAAGGTAATATTAAAATAATATTATAAATATCACGTTAATATAAGATATACTATAACTAAATAAAAAAAAAGACTAAGAAGAGAAATATATATATATATATATATATATATATATATATATATATATATATATATATATATATATATATATATATATATATATATATATATATATATATATATATATATACTAAAGAAGAAAAAGAAAAAATATAGTAAAAAAAATGATTAAAATTTTATTAATATTACAATAGGTAAAAGTAATTTAATGATAGCTATCTATAAAACGTTAAAAAAAATTATTTTATAGTAATAAAAATATGAAGAAATGTAACACCCCCCAATTTATGTGTTTGAATTTCAAAGTTAGACATTTGAATTTTAAATCCTAAGGGGAGTGGACCCCAAAGGACAAGTATTTTGAGAATGTAATTAAGTAATTGAATTTGGAGAAAAGTAAATAAAATGATTGTGTGAAGAATGCCCAAAATGAGATTTACTAGATCACTACTAAATCCATGAGGATGGATAAAGAAAATACTTTTCCCCAAAATCTTTCAATAATCCTTGAAAGAAATTATTCCTAATTTAGATTTTTTTGAGGAGGAATCTAAATTCTCCCAATGATGAGGGAAAGTATTTGGGAAGAGGTAAAAAGCCGTGGAAAAGTTGGATAAAAGCATAAAACAAAGTCTTTTAAAGAATCCCTAAAATGGGAAGCCTAGGAAAACAGGGAAGAAAAGCATCCCGATATTCTAGACATGGCAATTAGGAAACAGGGTTTGGGGAGCCATAGCTTAAATAAGTCGCTCCTGGGCGTACTATTGGTCAGTCTATTCTAGGAGGTGATTTTAGCTTCGAGGGTGAGTTCTGGAGACAAACATGGACTCTAAGGTTAGGGAGGTTAGTCGATCAGTATGAGTGGTATGTCTCTAATTTGATTTGGTGTTTTTACTTGTCAGTGGTATGAATCTGGCCACATATAATCAGCTTGATTGATATATGTTATTAGATTTTATTAATGCTACATTTAATAGGGACTAATCATAGGGCATTCACCTAAAATTTTCAGTGTAGCAGAGAAAATTCCGTCGAGTAGAATCCAACAAAAACTACAGAACCTAAGGGTTGGTTTAAATCTGAGGATACATATTCTCTAAGGATAATTTCATCAGGAATTACTGGATCTATCGCGATACAATTATGATCATGATTAGGAAAATTGAAGAGAAATTCTCCAAAATCTCTAAACCAACCCTTAAGGTAAAAGCTAGAGATTTCTAATATCTCATAATTCACAAATTTGAAACTTTCTTAACTCCAGCTTCAGTGAGAAATGGAGCAGCTGAGAAATTAAGTGCATAGATGTATAGACTAATGTATTTAGTAATTGCTAAGTGATGAGCAGAGGTATAATAATCTCAACAATCGACATATGCTAACAATAATATACTTCTCATTTCCTTTAGTAAGGATTGAATGGAAGAGTAGGAAATTTTAATGTTGTAAAAATTATTTAAGTAGCAAGGGAATGAATCCCAAAACATGATCAGTTTTGTAGAAATAACTAGAACAAGGGATCTAGATATGAAAGAGATGTGAGTAGCTATAAGGAAAGGAAAAGGAGACCCAACTAGAAATATATACAGGAAAACAAGAAGAGCATGGGAACCTACGAGAATATAGTATTTGTATCTCATACATTTTAAATGGATATATATGAGAATGAACACACAAACGTATGCATACAATTGCATGTATATGGCTAGGATATGCTAAAGTAATCTAGTTTGAAACATGAGTATGGGGAGAGTGTTAGCTCACGTACAAATATATAGTACAATTATTTAGAAAATATCTAGCTACAGTAACCAAATTTTACATGTGCAGCACAAAATTTAAAATGAAATATAACTCCCCTGTAAAACCCTCAGAGTCTCTTGTAAGAGTCATGAAAAAACATAAATAGCTAGGAGGCCTTGTAAAATTGAACAACATTAGCTATAGAGAGAATTATATCAAACTGCAACGCATCGCTATGATACAGCAAAAGTAAACGAGGAATAACTCATTTGTGTTAAATTGTATCAACTCATACTAAATGAGTCATTCCATGCGAGGAAGCATGAGGCACCCATAAAATTAAGAACTCGTAGCTTCGTTGAAATTATGGCAAACAAGAATATAAGTGACAATATATACAAAGGTCCCGATACACGCCACAAAAAAATATGAGCCTCGTAGGGGCTAGTGGTCCGATAAATCCGAATCCATAGTCACAATTAAAATTTTAACACATTAAAGAGTACCAACATACGAATGAAAAATATTAACATTCCGACTCGATGCAGTCTAGTCCTTCAAAGGACGCTGTAAAAAAATCTAAGTGGAGTAATGATTCTACATAAATAAGACTAACAACGCAACGAGAGGGTGATATTATCCCACGGGCACTATACCGACTCAAACGCCAAGGAATACGTAATTAATATCCAGAGAAATGGAAGGGCTTTATAGCTGCCTACAAAGGAATACGAATGAGTCTACGTTACCCGTGGAAAAAACATAGTCACGATAGGAAATAAGTTAACAGAGCAAAAAGAAAAAAAAATCGTTCGAATAGAGAAATTACTCATAAAACATACAACGGGTCGTAAACTAAGACTCTCGTTTCTCTACGACCTCTCCGCATCAATGTTGGAAGAAGAATATCAACTAAATTTAAAACCGAAGGATAATAATAGATGGAAACGAATATATATGTACATAATGAGGAAAAAACAAACCTCACGAAGTCGTAATGGACGATCTATCGTCCTTCCGCGACGAAGCGCGATCAAGTAAATTTTAACTCTACACTGTATGAACAAAAATAAGTTAATTATTAGTTAATCGAAATCGACAAAGGAGCAATGTCGATAATAAACCCGTGAGAGAGAATACAATGGAAAAATATGCACAGCAAAGATATAACGTGAAGGGTTTCAAACGCAACTAAACCCTAAACGTAATCTCTAGAACGAAATGCATTCACCCTCATTAATGCTCGAAGACTTCCTCGAAAAAGAAGTATGAGAAGTTCCCGAGTGACGAACCCGGTCTCCAATCACAAAATGCGAAACGAGTGTATAAAATGATTACTCCGGTAGCGCGTGTGGGTGTAGACAAGCCACAAACTCTCTCATGAACTCGGGTAGAGACCATATGAAGGGCAAATACCTTGCCTTCAATCCAAGTTGATGAGTAGAGGTGAATAGATGAACAAACAAACGATGCAACACTGGAAACCGTCTCTACACAAAAATAAATACTGCATATAATCATCCAAGAACCCATAAAACCTAATACGAAAGGATCACAGCACGATCCACTTTGAAAAATCACAAGAGGAAAAGGCAAACTTAATCAAAGGGTTGACAGTGAAATTACACGAGTCGTGTAACATTAATGGTGCCAAGATACGAAATGAAATTTAGACATCCTGTTCTATAAGTGAAGCTGCGTTGTAAACTCGAGCAAGCTCGAATGGTGTTTCTACAGATCGATGTGATATACCACGTGAATGGAGAGAATGGGATGAAACCCAACATAACCCATACAATGCAACCGGAAGTAGTATAAAAATCTGACGTGGAGAAGACTCTATCCTCCCTAATATATAACACATCACCTCAAGCCGATTCGAACCTTATGCCTATGGGAAAACTAAATGAAAACATATTCAAGTTTCACATTTAATGTTGATCTAAGCCTCATGTACCATGAGATGTGAAGATATCAACTTTGTATTTGAAAACAAATATGAATGCCACCATCTCCCTGACCACCGTAAACACGAAATAGCCATTCATATAATATTATGAAAATTAAATTCAATTATGCTCGCAACCAAAGGTATAGGAATATATGTGATGGGAAAGTTGAGGACATATAAATTGTAAAGGGGTACAGAATGCCTCGTGGGTATAACCAACTTGAATCCATGGTATATAATGCATGAAAATGGGTCGAATGGCCAAGAGCCATAACCACCAAAGTGAAGGTTAACCATAGGTGCTTGATGCGACCTTCATATAAAATGAAATGATATAAACTACTCCACACTTGGAGTTATAATAACATCAAAACAAGTTACAGAGGAAGTAATAGAGATTTACTTGGGGTTATGGTATTATACTAAAAATGAATCAGTATGGGGGAAAAATAGAATATGATTTCACTAGTTAGAGAATTTAGATTTTGATGGTAGGTGTGAGAAATGGTATCATGAGCCCAAGTTATAAAACCGGGTCAGCGACATTGTGCTCACTGTTAGTGTGTGTTCACCGTATAAATTGATTTCTCGTGGGAAAAAAAAATTTATTATTTTCACCGATTTGTGTTGTGTAGTGTACAAAGGGTGTTGGAAATGGCAGAAGGTGACGAAATCTATGTTGATCTGCGTGATGAGGATAATGCACCAGATCCCAATGCGCCCATGATGGCTATGTTGCGGGAATTGCAACAAGAATTGGCTGAGATAAAAAGCCAGAATGACAGATTGTCATTAGCCAGTGAGGAGCAGGAAAAGCTCATCAGAGAATTAACTTCACGGAACAACCAAGAAGGTGAAGGTTCCGGGAAGAGGAAAACTGATGAGTCTGATGAAGAAGATGCTGTTAGGCATCAGAGTAAACAGAAAAATAAATTACAGGGGGAATTCCGAAAGATTAAACCTCCCTCCTATGATGGGGAGAAGGAGGAAGATGCTGAAGCCTGGTTGCTGAATATGATTAAGTATTTCCAGGTCTATAAATATGAAAGAAATCTGAAGGCAAGATTAGCTGTTTACCAGCTACAAGGTAAGGCTACCTTGTGGTGGGAGGAGACAAAAATGGTTCATGCCATTGACGAAAAGACAGTCACCTGGGAAGATTTCCAGGTTAAGTTCAAAAACCGCTACCTAAATGAACGTTACTATGATGATAAAGCCAAAGAATTTCATGAACTTAGACTGGGACAGCTCACTATTGATGAGTTTGTCACTAAGTTTACAAATCTGCTGAGATATGTACCCTACATAAGGGAAGAAAAGGAAAAAGTACAGAGGTTTCTGAATTGTTTGCCTGCTGTATACAAAGAGAAAATCTAGTTTGACAACCCAAAAACAATGGACGAAGCTGTTAGAAAAGCCAGATTATGTTACCAACAGTTCAAAGGAAAAACTGAACAAGGGAAAAGCTGGGTAAATAAGAATGAGTTCAAAGGGAGGAAACAGAAACCAGCCTATTTGAAAAATTTTGGCAGAGATCATCAGCGGAAAAAGTTTAATAAACCCAAAGAAAGTCAAACTACTCAGTCCCAAGTGGCTTCCAAACAAATAGATGGAGACAATAGGAAGGGAGGCCCAGTGAAAATGAGAGAACCTCTGAAATGCCGGGGATGTGGAGAACCCCATCTGTTGAGAGATTGTCCCTATCGAAACATTCAGATGATTATGAGAGATCGAGAAGCCACTACAGTAAATGACATAGCCAGAAATATACCAACTATCAGTGCAGCCTTGGAAAATCGACAAGCAGAACATCAAGCTACCATGGTGGAAATGGAGGGTAAGATTTCTGACCTATCTGTTACTGTTCTGATTGATCCGGGTGCTTCTTTGAGTTACATTAGTCCAAAGATTGTAGAAAAATGTAACCTAAAAACTGAAAAATTTCAGCAGTCATGGTTGGTACAGCTGGCCACTGGAACTAAGAGAAAGGTAACACATAAACTGCCCCGAACAGTAATCAAATTAAATGATTTTCAAACAGAAGTAAATTTGAACATTCTGCCTTTAGGTTCATATGACCTACTGATAGGAATGGACTGGCTGGAAAAGAAGAAAGCTTTGATGAACTGCTGGGATAAGACTTTGCATTGTGTAGATGAGGAAGGGAAACCTTTTATTCTCAAAGGAAAACCAAAACCTATCTCTGCAAGATAAATATTAGCACTGCAATTAAAAAGAACAGCTAGAAAAGGATATTAGGTTTATACAGTACATGTGGAAGAAATGGAATAGAAAACTGAAGAAAATCTGTTGGATGTATTACCAGTGATAAGGGAATTTAAGGAATTTTTTCCAGATGACATCCCTCATCTTCCCCCCAAAAGAGAGATTGATTTTTCAATCAATCTAGTGCTGGGAGCAGTACCTGTCTCCCAAGCCCCCTATCGAATGAGTCCCCCTGAGCTTATGGAACTGAAAATTCAATTGCAAGAACTATTAGATAAAGGGTATATCAGTTCGAGTGTGTCTCCTTGGGGAGCACCGGTGCTGTTCGTGAAAAAGAAAGATGGCACTTTTCGGATGTGCATTGATTATCGCCAACTGAACAAGTTGACCATTAAAAATAGATACCCTTTGCCTCGAATTGATGATCTTTTTGATCAAGTGAGAGGAGCTTCAGTGTTTTCAAAGATTGAATTAAGAACTGGTTATCACCAGCTTAGAATTAAAGAAGAAGACATCAGCAAAACAACCTTTCGAACTAGGTATGGTCACTACGAATTTGTAGTCCTACCTTTTGGTTTGACAAATGCCCCTGCCACATTTATGTGCCTAATGAACAGTGTGTTAAACAAGTACTTGGATAAATTTGTCCTTGTGTTCATAGATGATATCTTAATTTACTCAAAAAGTGAGGAGGAACATAAAGAACACTTGAGGATAGTATTGCAAACTCTAAAGGAGAATCAGCTATATGCCAAGTTTAGCAAATGTGAGTTTTATAAAGATAAAATCCAATATTTGGGTCATATTATCTCCGAACAAGGTCTTGCTGTTGACCCTGAAAAGATAAAGGCTATAAATGAATGGCCTGTACCAGCTGATGTTTCAGCAGTGAGATCGTTCATGGGGATTGCAGGCTATTATCGCAGATTTGTAGAGAGTTTTTCTGCCATAGCACATCCCATCACATCATTACAAAGGAAAGGTGTCAAGTTTGAATGGACTGAAAAATGTCAAAACAGTTTTGACCAATTAAAACTAAAACTTACTACAGCCCTTATACCAAAGATTGCAGATCCTGATAAAGAATTTGTGGTATGTACGGATGCCTGTAGAGAAGGATTGGGAGGAGTTCTTTGCAGGAAAATTCAGTTATTGCTTATGAATCTAGGAAACTGAAGATACATGAACAGAATTATAGTGCCTATGATTTAGAATTAGCAGCTGTTATCCATGCTTTGAAAATGTGGCGACACTATCTTCTTGGAAAAAAATTTACATTGATGACTGATCATATTAGTCTCAAATATTTCTTTTCCCAAACTGATTTGAATGCTAGACAAGCCAGATGGCTGTCTTTTCTAAGTGAATTTGACATGGATATAAAGCATATCAGAGGGAAAGAAAATAAAATTGCTGATGTTTTAAGTAGAAATGCTTTTCAAATTCTAGGTAGCAGTGGAAGTAGTGCCCAGTTTGATTTATAAGAGCTAGTGAAACAGGCAGCAAACCAAGATCCAAATTATGAAGTACTACTGGTGAAATTACTAAAGGAGAAAACTGATTTCACTCAAAACCAAAAAGGGATGATCTGTTATAAGAATAGATTGTATATTCCCAATGTAGAGTCCTTAAAAAGGGAAATTTTGGATGAATATCATATAAATCCATATGCAAGACATCCAGGATATCATAAAATGTTAACAGCTTTGAAAAAGAAGTTGTTTTGGCCAGGAATGAAGAGAGATGTAGCAGAATATTTAACTAAATGCATGGAATGTCAACTAGTCAAAGTTGAGCATCAACATCCTGCGGGTCTCTTAAACCCGTTACCGATTGCAGAATGGAAGTGGGACACTGATTCCATGGATTTCATAACAGGATTACCCAAAACCAAACACCAACATGATTGAGTGATGGTGGTAGTAGACACCTTAACAAAAGCTGCACATTTCATACCAGTGAAATCTACCTTCGGAACAGCTCAAGTAGCGAATGTGTTCCTGAAGGAGGTAGTAAGACTTCATGGGGTTCCAAAGGTAATTGTTTCTGACCGAGATGCTAAGTTTACATCAGCCTTTTGGAAAGGGCTGTTTGGAGGGATGGGTACTAAGTTTAATTTTAGTACTGCTTATCACCCTCAGACAGATGGTCAAACGGAGAGAACAAACCAAATTTTTGAGGACATGCTGAGAGTGTATGTGATGGATAGGCGATCAAAGTGGGAAGATTATTTGCATTTAGCTGAATTTGCCTATAATAACAGCTACCAATCCTTCATAAAAATGAGTCCGTTTGAAGCACTCTATGGTAGAAAATGTCGTACTCCATTGAGTTGGAGTCAACCAGAGGATAAATTGATGTTAGGGCCAGATGCTTTGCAAGAGATGGAAAGAATTTTCAAACAGATACAAAGAAATATCAAGACAACACAAGATCGTCAGAAAAATTATGCTGATAAGAAGAGAGTGCACCGAGAATTTATAGTGGGAGAGCATGTGTACTTACGTATTAAACCAAAAAAGAGCACACTTTATGCTGGAAGTTGTGCAAAACTATCTCCTAGATACTGCAGTCCTTTTGAAGTATTGGAAAGGGTGGGACCAGTAGCTTACAAACTGGCCTTACCACCCCATGTTAGAGTTCATGATGTGTTTCATGTTTCGTTATTAGAAAAATATGTGCATGATGCTTCTCACATAGTTGATTGGAATGTTGTACAGGTGGAACCAGAAGGGGAGTTTCTGCTAGAACCGCTTCAAATATTGGAGCGGGAAGAAATTGAATTGAGAAACCAAACGGTAGCAAGAGTAAAGGTGCAGTGGAAGCACTTTACTGCTGAAGAAGCTACCTGGGAAAGAGAAGCTGAAATGATGGAAAGATATCCATTTTTGTTGGAAAAATGAACTCTAGTAGTTGAATAATAACACCGAGGACGGTGTTTATTTTCAGAGGGGGAATATGTAACACCCCCAATTTATGTGTTTGAATTTCAAAGCTAGACATTTGAACTTTAATCCTAAGGGGAGTGGACCCCAAAGGATAAGTATTTTGTGAATGTAATTAAATATTTAAGTTGAGGAAATGAATAAAATGATTGTGTGCATATTGACCAAAATGAGATTATGAGATCACTTGCTAAATCCATGAGGATGGATAAGGCAACTATTTCCCCACAATCTTTCAAAAATCCTTGAAAGGAATTATTTCTAATTTAGATTTTTGAGGAAGAATCTAAATTTCCCCAATGATGAGGAAAGTAGTTGGGAAGAGGTAAAAAGCTGGAAAAGCTGAGGAAAAGCATAAAACATCTTTAAAGAGTCCCTAAAATGGGAAGCCTAGGCAAACAGGAAGAAAAGCATCCTGCTATTCTGGACGCAGAATTAGAAACATGCTTTGGGGAACAATAGCTTAAATAAGTTGCTCCTAAACAGATTAGTGGTTGGTCTGTGGTGGAGGTGATCTCAGCTCGGGGGTGAGTTTTGGGAGACAGAAGAACTCTAAGGTTGGGAGGTTGGTCGACTGCATGAGTGGTATGTAATTAAATTGAATTGGTGTTTCTATTTTCTGTGGTATGAATTGGCTACATATAATTGTTTGATTTTATGTTAGAATTATTGAATGCCACATTCAACAGAATAAATCATCAGGAATTCACCTTCATTATTCTGTATAGTTGTAAGCAAGAAAATCTGTGGAGTAGAATCCAACAAAATCTCTAACCAGTGTTGGTTTAGATATGAGGATACATAGTTCTCCACAGGAAAATTGGTGAATTAATTTTAACCTGTTTCTGATTATTAGAATGAGTTAATAATATACATACATAAGAGAGAACTATATGAGAAATTATGTACTGCAATTTAGAGTAGTAGTATATGAACTGTCATATAGACTGAGTATCAAAATGAAAAGAAAACTTTTACAGACTACCTTCCAGGAAACAGTACACTATCTTTACATGAATAGGATTACAGTAGTCAGTTATGTCTGCATATAAATAAGCAATTCTACATCAGAAGAAAATAACAAATTGCATGGGACTGTCTATTAATATTTAGTTGCCATGAATTACACTCATAGTATGAGTTAAAATCCACTATGTGAAAGAAGGATAAATAAATAATTTAACATGCAGATTTTATAACTGTAGACCATAAACAAAATCTACTCTATTATGTGAACAAGATACCAGGAGGTATAGTGTTATATTACAAACGAAATTGTTTCCAGACACAGATACACACATACATATTAGCACATCACTTGTAGGTATTCGCAAAGCCTAAAGAGATATGATGCAAATCAATTATCAATTTCAATTTAGTACTTTTTCTTTCAAGACTGAATCTTTGGAAAGAGCATAGCTGACAATACTTGGAAATATTCCACCTATTGGGAAAATATTTAGGTCATTGTTATTGTCCAATTACCATCTAGATAAATAGGAGAAATATACACAAAAATGCATTGGAGTACTAGCATAATAGTGGTAATGATAGCTGAGACAGAATAATCACTGGAAAGCTACAATAAAAAGGATGAAGTATAAAATTTTATGCAACCAAATTCACTCTGGCAGAGTACAGTTAAGCTGTTAAATAACATAGTCACTATTTGCAGGCATATAATTCTAACCTATGAATGGCTTGTAAGTATTATGGCAACAAAATACAACTGAGTGGGAATACATGTAGCTGCTCAATAATGCCATAACTAAGTATAAACCTGAACTCAAGCTAGAAGAGTAAAGAAATGCCTTGTTGCAGATACATAAGATTAACCATAAGCACAATTTATAATAGGAAACAGACAGAGTTATATAATCAACAAAATTCAACGATTCAAGTCCACTGTGGCATGAGGACATGGTCAAGGTCATAAATGTTTCCGAAATTGAAATAGTAAATGAGTCAGGGTCGAAACCCAGAAAAAGTAGTAATGGCTAAAATTATACAACGACATCAATTAAAGTTATTAAGTTGTCGAAAATGTTTCAAGAACGAGGTGAGGAGAACTGGTTCCTTCAAACCAGCGTTCGACGAGTACCGACCTGGAAAGGATCAAAGAAATTTATATTAGTGCTGAAGGGAACTACGATTTTCGTGGGTCGAGAGAGAAAGAGTAGGAAGTCGATTATCAATACCTGCAAGAGTCAAAAACCCCAATATGAGTACGAATTAAAATGGAAAAGAACGCTATCAAAACAAAAAATTTGTTAAATGAGGAACAACCAATTACCTGAGGCTCGAGCAACTCTAAGCTATCGAGGACCTGGCATATACATAGAGGAACGACAGAATTAAGCATACGATGGAGAGTGGACATTATCACAGACATAAAATAGTTGTATAAACAAACAGTAGAAATTATTACCTATACAGGTTAAGAAAAGAGCGAATGATTCACATTCTTCTGTCGCCATGCGAAGGACGTAGACAATCTTGCGATATGCTTAAGGGAGAAGACGAGTATTTTTCGAGGACCATCAATACAACACAATGGTTGTGTCTCGTTCTTAAGAATGCATATAGAGCAATATAATAACCAGAAACTTAAACCAATGAATCAAATCATTGGAAGCAGCGGAATCCAGCCCACTGCAAAAAGAAACAAAATTTTTCATTAAGCGAAGTAGCAGACAGAAATCCATCTGTATGGAACGATGGTAAACAATCCAAACAAATCCAAATCGCAGTGACTAGTCGAACACATACGCGTTACCCTAAACGAATAAGGATACACTTCATAACCTCAGGAGTAGACATACCTGCGTGGTTCAATGAAGCACTAAGACTCGTAGAATGAATGGATAGATGCACTAAGAACTCAATGGTGTCGGAAATGCACTGTTACGAGACCAATCAAATAAGAATGAAGAGAAAAGAACCGGAAAAACCAATAATACTGAGATTTATATGTACAAAACCCTGACGCATCGTTACATCCACATCGTCCACCTGGCAAGATCTTAACGATGAAGCCACAGATCAAAGAGTGGGATGCGTAATAAACAATGAATACGTTCAGCGTTTAATGTGATTTGAAATATCATAAATGTCAATACAGGCCGGCCGTGCCATCGAAATTACAATCGCACCAAGGTAAGCTAGCGTGGAGGGTTCCAGAGTTGCGTGGAGCAAACCCACGTGACCGCCAATCAAATAAGACTCATTCCAAACTACACATTTACACCCAAAATCGTCTACAGACTTACGTGGATAACGAATTCAAGTCGCAACTTAATTAAATCACATTCTAATCCATATGACGTGGATATCCGAGTAAAGGAGTTTGGTTTAATATAAATGCTGACCAGAACTCAACGAATGGCCAGGAGAGCCTGTACGCACAGATAGCCACATGAATACATTACATCAAATTATAATTCATACTTTGTAAACAAACGGGAATAGGTGAACAATCTTCACTGTTTCATATAAGTCGATCAAATTATATCGAGAGGGTTATTGTGCGCAAAGGGAATGGGTTCCCCACTATCTATTAAAAGATTATAGTCGATGACCCAAGGTTCATTTCGACACAAACAAGGTGGTGAGATATAACCGTGGAGTTTTGATAAACTAAACCATTGGGTGGTATTTTAAAAATAATGATGGTTGGCAGTATTAATATTATTATATCCCATTTGAGGTTGGATATAGTTGAGATGGGAAAATGGAACATAATTAGGTAAACAATTATGAATTGATTAAACCAACATAAGTATAGTATCCTTCCAGAATGAAATGGAAAAGAGGAAGGCTTGAAATAAAAACAATTTTTTTTTTTGGTTACGTAAATTGCAAATGGTATGAGAGCCCAAGTTATAAAACTGGGCTGTTGACATTGTGCTCACTGTTGCTATGTATTCACTGTATAAATTAAATTCTGTGGAAAAAAAAAAAAAAAAAAAAAAAAATTAATTTACATTGATCTATGTTGAGTGTGTACAGTGGTGCTGAAATGGCAGAAGGTGACGAAATCTATGTTCATATGTGTGATGAGGATAATGCACCAGATCCCAATGCGCCCATGATGGCTATGTTGCGGGAATTGCAACAAGAATTGGCTGAGATAAAAAGCCAGAATGACAGATTGTCATTAGCTAGTGAGGAGCAGGAAAAGCTCATCAGAGAATTAACTTTGCAGAACAGCCAAGAAGGCGAAGGTTTCGGGTAGAGGAAAACTGATGAGTATGATGAAGAAGATGCTGTTAGGCATCGGAGTAAACAAAAAAAGGAATTATAGGGGGAATTCCGAAATATTAAACCTCCCTCCTATGATGGGGAGAAGGAGGAAGATGTTGAAGCCTGGTTGCTGAATATGATTAAGTATTTCCAGGTCTATGAATATGAAAGCAATCTGAAGGCAAGATTAGCTGTTTACCAGCTACAAGGTAAGGCTACCTTGTGGTGGGAGGAGACAAAAATGGTTCATGCCATTGATGAAAAGACAGTCACCTGGGAAGATTTCCAGGTTAAGTTCAAAAAATGCTACCTAAATGAACGTTACTATGATGATAAAGCCAAATAATTTCATGAACTTAGACTGGGACAGCTCACTATTGATGAGTTTGTCACTAAGTTTATAAATCTTCTAAGATATGTACCCTACATAAGGGAATAAAAGGCAAAATTACAGAGGTTTCTGAATTGTTTGCCTGCTGTATACAAAGAGAAAATCGAGTTTGACAACCTAAAAACAATGGACGAAGCTGTTATAAAAGCCATATTATGTTACCAATAGTTCAAAGGAAAAATTGAACAAGGGAAAAGCTGGGTAAATAAGAATGAGTTCAAAGGGAGGAAACAAAAACCAGCCTATTTGAAAAATTTTGGCAGAGATCATTAGCGGAAAAAGTTTAATAAACCCAAAGAAATTCAAACTGCTCAGTCCCAAGTGGATTCCAAACAAATAGATGGAGACTATAGGAAGGAGGGCCTAGTGAAAATGAGAGAACCTCTGAAATGCTGGGGATGTGGAGAACCCCATCTGTTGAGAGATTGTCCCCATCGAAACATTCAGATGATTATGAGAGATCGAGAAGCCACTACAGTAAATGACATAGCCATAAATATACCAACTATCAGTGCAGCCTTGGAAAATCGACAAGGAGAACATCAAGCTACCATGGTGGAAATGGAGGGTAATATTTCTGACCTATCTGTTACTGTTCTGATTGATCCGGGTGCTTCTTTGAGTTACATTAGTCTTGAAATTGTAGAAAAATGTAATCTTAAACCTGAAAAATTTCAGCAGTCATGGTTGGTTCAGCTGGCCACTGGAACCAAGAGAAAGGTAACACATAAACTACCCCGAACAGCAATCAAATTAAATGATTTTCAAACAGAAGTAAATTTGAACATTCTGCCCTTAGGTTCATATGACCTACTAATAGGAATGGACTGGCTGGAACAGAAGAAAGCCTTGATGAACTGCTGGGATAAGACTTTGCATTGTGTAGATGAGGAAGGGAAACCTTTTATTCTCAAAGGAAAACCAAAACCTATCTCTGTAAGACAAATATCAGCCCTGCAATAAAAAAGAACAGCTAGAAAAGGATATCAGGTTTATGCAGTACAGGTGGAAGAAATGGAACAGAAAACTGAAGAAAATCTGCTGGATGTATTACCAGTGATAAGGGAATTTAAGGAATTTTTTCCAGATGAGATCCCTCATCTTCCCCCCAAAAGAGAGATTGATTTTTCAATCGATCCAGTGCCGGGAGAAATACCTGTCTCCCGAGCCCCTTATCGAATGAGTCCCCCTGAGCTTATGGAACTGAAAATGTAATTGCGAGAACTATTAGATAAAGGGTATATCAGACCGAGTGTGTCTCCTTGGGGAGCACCAGTTCTGTTCGTGAAAAAGAAATATGGAACTTTTCAGATGTGCATTGATTACCGCCAACTGAACAAGTTGACCATTAAAAATCGATACCCTTTGCCTCGAATTGATGATCTTTTTGATCAAGTGAGAGGAGCTTCAGTCTTTTCGAAGATTGACTTAAGAACTGGTTATCACCAGCTCAGAATCAAAGAAGAAGACATCAGTAAAACAGCCTTTCGAACCAGGTATGGTCACTACGAATTTGTAGTCCTACCTTTTGGGTTGACAAATGCCCCTACCACATTTATGTGCCTAATGAACAGTGTGTTAAACAAGTATTTGGATAAATTTGTCCTTGTGTTCATAGATGATATCTTAGTCTACTCAAAAAGTGAGGAGAAACATAAAGAAAACTTGAGGATAGTATTGCAAACTCTGAAGGAAAACCAGCTATATGCCAAGTTTAGTAAATGTGAATTTTATAAATATAAGATCCAATACTTGGGGCATATTATTTCTGAACAAGGCCTTGCTGTTGACCCTGAAAAGATAAACGCAATTAAAGAATGGCATGTGCCAACTGATGTTTCAGCAGTGAGATCATTCATGGGGATTGCAGGCTAATATCGTAGATTTGTGGAGAAGTTTTCTGCCATAGCACATCCCATAACATCATTACAAAGGAAAGGTGTCAAATTTGAGTGGACTGAAAAATGCCAAAACAATTTTGACCAATTAAAACTAAAACTTATTACAGCCCCTATACTAAATATTGCAGATCCTGATAAATAATTTTTCGTATGTACAGATGCCTGTAGAGAGGGGTTGGGAGGAGTTCTTTTGCAGGAAAATTCAGTTATTTCATATGAATCTAGGAAATTGAAGATACATGAACAAAACTATAGTGCCTATGATTTGGAGTTAGCTGCTGTTATTCATGCTTTGAAAATGTGGCGACACTATCTCCTTGGAAAGAAATTTACATTGATGACTGATCATATTAGTCTCAAATATTTATTTTCCCAAACTGATTTGAATGCTAGACAAGCCAGATGGCTGTCTTTTCTAAGTGAATTTGACATGGATATAAAGCATATCAGAGGGAAATAAAATAAAATTGCTGATGCTTTAAGTAGAAATGCTTTTCAAATTCTAGGTAGCAGTGGAAGTAGTGCCCAGTTTGATTTAGAAGAGTTAGTGAAACATGAAGCAAACCAAGATCCAAATTATGAAGTACTACTGGTGAAATTACTGAAGAAGGAGAAAACTGATTTCACTCAAAACCAAAAAGGGTTGATCTGTTATAAGAATAGATTGTATATTCCCAATGTAGAGTCCTTAAAAAGGGAAATTTTGGATGAATATCATAAACAGCCATATGCAGGACATCCAGGATATCATAAAATGTTAAGAACTTTGAAAAAGAAGTTTTTTGGCCAGGAATGAAGAGAGATGTCGCAGAATATTTAACTAAATGCATGGAATGTCAACTAGTCAAAGTTGAGCATCAACATCCTGCGGGTCTCTTAAACCCGTTACCGATTGTAGAATGGAAGTGGGACACCGTTTCCATGGATTTCATAACAGGATTACCCAAAACCAAACACCAACATGATTCAGTGATGGTGGTAGTAGACACCTTAACAAAAGATGCACATTTCATACCAGTGAAATCTACGTTCGGAACAGCTCAAGTAGCGAATGTGTTCCTGAAGGAGGTAGTAAGACTTCATGGGGTTCCAAAGGTAATTGTTTCTGACCGAGATGCTAAGTTTACAGTAGCCTTTTGGAAAGGGCTATTTGGAGGGATGGGTACTAAGTTGAATTTTAGTACTTCTTATCACCCTCAGACAGATGGTCAAACGGAGAGAACAAACCAAATTTTGGAGGACAGCTGAGAATGTATGTGATGGATAGGCCATCAAAGTGGGAAGATTATTTTCATTTAGCTGAATTTTCCTATAATAGCAGCTACCAATCATCCATCAAAATGAGTCCGTTTGAATCACTCTATGGTAGAAAATGTCGTACTCCATTGAGCTGGAGTCAACCAGAGGATAAATTGATGTTAGGGCTAGACGCTTTGCAAGAGATGGAAAGAATTGTCAAACAGATACAAAGAAATATCAAGACAGCACAAGATCGTCAGAAAAATTATGCTGATAAGAAGAGAGTGCACCAAGAATTTACAGTGGGAGAACATGTGTACTTACGTATTAAACCCAAAAAGAGCACACTTTATGCTGGAAGTTGTGCAAAACTATCTCCTAGATACTGCGGTCCTTTTGAAGTATTGGAAATTGTGGGACCAGTAGCTTACAAACTGGCCTTACCACCCCATGTTAGAGTTCATGATGTGTTTCATGTTTCGTTATTAAAAAAATATGTGCATGATGCTTCTCACATAGTTGATTGGAATGTTGTACAGGTGGAACCAGAAGGGGAGTTTCTGCCAGAACCGCTTCAAATATTGGAGTGGGAAGAAATTGAATTGAGAAACTGAACGGTAGCAAGAGTAAAGGTGCAGTGGAAGCACTTTACTGCTGAAGAAGCTACTTGGGAAAGAGAAGCTGAAATGATGGAAAGATATCCATTTTTGTTTGAAAAATGAACTCTAGTAGTTGAATAATAACACCGAGGACAGTGTTTATTTTCAGAGGGGGAATATGTAACACCCCGTGCAAAACTATCTCCTAGATACTGCGGTCCTTTTGAAGTATTGGAAATTGTGGGACCAGTAGCTTACAAACTGGCCTTACCACCCCATGTTAGAGTTCATGATGTGTTTCATGTTTCGTTATTAAAAAAGTATGTGCATCATGCTTCACATAGTTGATTGGAATGTTGTACAGTGGAACCGTAAGGAAAGCCTCGCCGTAACCGCTTCAAATATTGGAGTGGGAAGAAATTGAATTGAGAACCGGAACGGTAGCAAGAGTAAAGGTGCAAAGTGGAAGCACTTTAGAGCTCAAGAAGCTACTGGGAAGGAGAAGTCAATGATGGAAAGATATATCCATTTTTGTTTGAAAAATGAACTCTAGTAGTTGAATAATCGAGGATGCTGTTTATTTTCGTAGGGGAATATGTAACACCCCCAATTTATGTGTTTGAATTTCAAAGCTAGACATTTGAACTTTAATCCTAAGGGGAGTGGACCCCAAAGGATAAGTATTTTGTGAATGCAATTAAATATTTAATTTGAGGAAATGAATAAAATGATTGTGTGGAGATTGACCAAAATGAGATTATGAGATCACTTGCTAAATCCATGAGGATGGATAAGGCAACTATATACCCACAGTCTTTCAAAAATCCTTGAAAGGAATTATTTCTAATTTAGATTTTTGAGGAAGAATCTAAATTTCCCCAATGATGACGAAAGTAGTTGGGAAGAGGTAAAAAGCTAGAAAAGCTTGGAAAAGCATAAAACAACTTTAAAGAGTCCTTAAAATGGGAAGCCTAGGCTAACAAGAAGAAAAGCATCATGTTATTCTGGACACAGAATTAGAAACATTCTTTGGGGAACAATAGCTTAAATAAGCTGCTCCTAAACAGATTAGTGGTTGGTCTGTGGTGGAGGTGACCTCAGCTCGGGGGTGAGTTCTGGGAGACAGAATAACTCTAAGGTTGGGAGGTTGGTCGACTGCATGAGTGGTATGTAATTAAATTGAGTTGGTGTTTCTATTTTCTGTCATATGAATTGGCTACATATAATTGTTTGATTTTATGTTAGAATTATTGAATGTCACATTCAACAGAATAAATCATTATGAATTCACCTTCATGATTCTGTATAGTTGTAAGAAAGAAAATTTGTGGAGTAGAATCCAACAGAATCTCTAAACGAGTGTTGGTTTAGATCTGAGGATACATACGCTCTTCACAAAATGAAAATTGGTGAATTAATTTTAACCCGTTTCTAATTATTAGAATGAGTTAATAATATACATACATAAGAGAGAACTATATGAGAAATTTTGTATTGCACTCGAGAGTAGTAGTATATGAACCGTCATATAGACTCGAGTATCAAAATGAAAAGAAAACTTTTACGTACTTACCTTCCGTAGAAACAAGACACTATCTTTACATGAATAGGATTACAAGAGTCGGGCTATGTCTGCATATAAATAAGCAATTCTACATCAGAAGGAAGCAAATAAAAAATTTCATGGGACTGTCTATTAATATTTAGGTGCCATGAATTACAATGATAGTATGAGTTAAAAAAATCCACTATGTGAAAGAAGGATAAATAAATAATTTAACATGCAGATTTTATAACAGTAGACCATAAACAAAATCTTCTCTATTATGTGAACAAGATACCAGGAGGTATAGTGTTATATTACAAACGAAATTGTTTCCAGACACAAATATACACCTACATATTAGCACATCACTTGTAGGTATTCACAAAGCCTAAAGAGATATGATGCAAATCAATTATCAATTTCAATTTAGTACGTTTTCTTTCAAGACTAAATCTCTAGAAAGAGCATAGCTGACAATACTTGGAAATATTCCACTAATTGAGAAAAGATTTAGTTCACTATTATTATCCAATTACCATCCATATAAATAGGAGAAATATACAGAAAAATGTATTTGATTACTAGCATAATAATGGTAATGATAGCTGAGACAGAATAATCACTGGAAAGTTACAATAAAAAGGATGGAGTATAAAATTTTATGTAACCAAATTCACTGTGGCAGAGCACAGTTAAGCTGTTAAATAATATATTCACTATTTTCAGGCATATAATCTAACCTATGAATGGCATGTAAGTATTATGGCAACAAAATACAACTGAGTGGGAATACATGTAGCTGCTCAATAATGCCATAGCTAAGTATAAACCTGAACTCAAGCTAGAAGAGTAAAGAAATGCCTTGTTGCAGATACATAAGATTAACCATAAGTAAAATTTATAATAGGAAACAGACAGAGTTATATAATCAACAAAATTCAACGATTCAAGTCCACTGTGGCCTGAGGACATGGTCAAAATCGTAAACGTTTCCGAAATTGAAATAGTAAATAAGTCAGGGTCGAAACCCAGAAAAAGATTTAATGGCTAAAATTATACAACGACATCAATTAAAGTTATTAAGTTGTCGAAAATGTTTCAAGAACGAGGTGAGGAGAACTAGTTCCTTCAAACCAGCGTTCAACGAGTACCGACCTGGAAAGGATCAAAGAAATTTATATTAGTGTTGAAGGGAGCTATGATTTTCGTGGGTCGAGAGAGAAAGAGTAGGAAGTCGATTGTCAATACCTGTAAGAGTCAAAAACCCCAATATGAGTACGAATTAAAACGGAAAAAAACGCTATAAAAACAAAAATTTGTTAAATGAGGAACAACAAATTACCTGAGGCTCGAGCAACTCTAAGCTATCGAGGACCTGGCATATACATAGAGGAACGACAGAATTAAGCATACGATGGAGAGTGGACATTATCACAGACATAAAATAGTTGTATAAACAAACAGTAGAAATTCTTACCTATACAGGTTAAGAAAAGAGTGAACCCGAGTATTTAATGATTTACATTCTTCTGTCGCCCTGCGAAGGACGCAGACAATCTTTCGATATGCCTAAGGGAGAAGACGAGTATTTTTCCAGGACCATCAACACAACCCAATGGTTCTGTCTCATTCTTAAGAATGTGTATAGAGAAATATAATAACCAGAACCTTAAACCAATGAATCAAATCGTTGGAAGTAGCGGAATCCAAACCACTGCAAAAAGAAACAAAAATTTTCATTAAGCGAAGTAGCAGACAGAAATCCATCTGTATGGAACGATGGTAAACAATCCAAACAAATCTGAATCTCAGTGACTAGTCAAAAAAATATGCGTTACCCTAAACGAATAAGGATACACTTCATAACCTCCAGAGTAGACATACCTGCGTGGTTCAATGAAGCACTGAGACGCGTAGAATGAATGGATAGATGCACTGAGAACTCAATGGCGTCGGAAGTGCACTGTTACGAGACCAATAGAATAAGAATGAAGAGAAAAGAACCGGAAAAACCAATAATACTGAGATTTATATGTACAAAACCCTAACGCATCGTTAGATCCACATCGTCCACCTGGCAAGATCTTAACGATGAAGCCACGGATCAAAGAGTGGGATGCGTAATGAACAATCAAGACGTTCAGCGTTTAATGTGATTTGCAATATCATAAATGTCAATACAGGCCGGCCGTGCCATCGAAATTACAATCGCACCAAGTTAAGCTGGCGTGGAGGGTTCCAGAGTTGCGTGGAGCAAACCCACGTGACCGCCAATCAAATAAGACTCATTCCAAACTACACAATTACACCCAAAATCGTCTACAGACTTACGTGGATAACGAATTCACGTCGCAACTTAATTAAATCACATTCTAATCCATATGACGTGGATATCCGAGTAAAGGAGTTTGGTTTAATATAAATGCTGACCAGAATTTAACGAATGGCCATGAGAGCCTATACGCACAGATAGCCACAGGAATACATTACATCAAATTATAATTCATACTTTGTAAACAAATGGGAATAGGTGAAGAATCTTCACTGTTTCATATAAGTCGATCAAATTATATCGAGAGGGTTATTATGTTCAAAGGGAATGGGTTCCCCACTATCTATTAAAAGATTATAGTCGATGACCCAAGGTTCATTTCGACACAAACAAGGTGGTGAGATATAACCGTGGAGTTTTGATAAACAAAACCATTGGGTGGTATTTTAAAAATAATGATGGTTGGCAGTATTAATATTATTATATCCCATTTGAGGTTGGATATAGTTGAGATGGGAAAATGGAACATAATTAGGTAAAAAATTATGAATTGATTAAACCAACATAAGTATAGTATCCTTCCAGAATGAAATTGAAAAGAGGAAGGCTTGAAATAAAAACAAATTTTTTTTTTGGTTACGTAAATTGGAGGTGTGACATTCAATCATAATATATAATCTTATACATATTAAATTTTTTTAATATGAGCGCATTAGGTAACTAATAAAATTTTAAAATTAAAATGACCAGAAAAATATCAGACATATTTAGCATATATAAAATTATTATATTTATATTATCTCTATTTACATATCATTGATAAAATTAATCAAATGTTCGATAGATTTTCCTTTGCCGCAAACGACTGAAAGCAACCTAGATCCATCTTAATTCTGGATCTATTAAGCACTGAGAGGGATCAAATCTCTTGAGGTGCAAACCTTTCCTCAAGTTTTGCACTAAAAAAAGAGAGGTTTGCACGTCGAGAGATTTGATCCCTCTCGGCGCTTAATATATCCATAGTTAAGATGGTTCTAGGTTGGTTACTGGTTATAGTGAGCAGTCAAAATCTTACAAATTGTATAACCCTGTCACCAAGAAGACAATCATTAGTAGAGATGTTGCGTTCAAAGAACACGAGTCATGGAATGGGACTTTAGACACACTAGCTGATGCACAAATACCATTTATGGAAGAGGATGATGTAGAAGAAAAGGAGCAGCAAGAACCAAGATAGCAGACACCAAACGGAGTCAAACCAGTAAGGACTCCAAGAATTTCAGAGAAACATGGATCTTCAAGCAGATCAACAGACCAAAATTCTCCAAGTAGACAATCAAGTAATGAATCAAGCGATAGTAAGAAAAATATGAGAAGTTTGAAAGATATTTATGATGATTTGGATGTTAGTTCAAATTTTTCATTGTTTTCATTCCAACCTTCTTCATTTGAAGAAGCAATTAGAGATGAAAATTGGGTGCAAGCCATGGATGAAGAGATGGATACAATTGAAAAGAATGATACATGGGATTTGGTTGATTTACCAAATGATAAAAATTTCATTGGTGTGAAGTGGATGTACAAGATAAAGGTGAATGATAAAGTGATATTGACAGATTTAAAGCAAGAATTGTAGCAAAAGGATTTTCGTAGCAATCGGGAATAGACTTTGGGGAAAAAATTTCTCTGGTAGCCAGATTGGATACTCTAAGAGAAGTTCTAGCGACAACAACTCAGAACAAGTGGAAAGTATATCAGATCGATGTCAAATCAACCTTCTTGAATGGAATTCTAGAAGAAGAAATTTATGTTTAGGATCCTTGATGATATGAAGTTGAAGGTAAATAAGATACAATTTACAGATTGAGGAAAGTGCTCTATGGAATGAAGCAAGCACCTAGAGCATGGTATAACAAAATTGAAAATTACATGATTAAGAATTTATTTTGCAAAAGAAGCATTGAACCTACCTTATACACAAAGGTAAATGAGCATGGACAAATTTTGATAGTTTGCTTATATGTTGATGATATGATTTTTACAGGTGATATTGAGTTAGATGAATTTAAAACAACAATAATGAAAGAATTTGAGATGACATATCTTGGTCTCATGAAATATTTTTTTGGCATTGAAGTTGAGAAATCTGAAAAGGGAATTTTTATTTTCCAAAATAAATATGCCAGAGATTTGTTGAAAAGATTCAGGATGGATAATTTCAAACTTGTACCTATTCCAGTTGCACTAGGTACAAAGTTAAGTAAAGATGATGAAGGAGAGGATGTCAATCTAACTATATTCAAAATATTGGTTGGCAGCATCATGTATCTCATAGCGACAAGACCAGATATTATGCAAGGAGTGAGTCTGATTTTCAAATTTATGGAGACTCCAAAAGACACATTGGAGTGTTGGAAAAAGAATGCTGAGATACATAGCAGGAACAAGAGATTATGGCATAATGTATGCAAGTACAGAAAAGAAAGAATTGATTGGATATAAAAATAGTGATTTTGTAGGAAGTTTGGATGATCGAAAGAGCACATCCAGTTATGTGATCCATCTTGGTTCAGGTGTGATAGCATGACCATCTAAGAAGTAGCCCATTGTGACACTATCATCAGCAGAAGCAAAATATATAGAAGCAACTTCATCAACATGTCAAACAATATGCTTGAGAAGAGTATTGGATGGACTTAATGAGAAACAATAAGGATCAAAAGAAATATATCGTGACAACACATCAGCGATTGCACTATCCAAGAATAGTGTGTTTCATCAAAAGAGAAAGCATATTGATACTAGATATCACTTTATTAGAGAACTTGTGAGAAATGGAGAAGTTCACTTGAAGCCTTGTAAATCTAGTGATCAATTGGCTGATATATTTACAAAACCATTAGTAGTATATTTGTTTGAGTTTCACAAAAGAAACTTGGGTGTTGTAAACCTAGCCATGACATAGACCAGCAGACATAGTTGAGTTGTCATGAGTTATGTTTTAGTTTAGCAGTCATAATTAAGGGGGATTGTTGAAATATGTAATTACCCCCCGCATGCATTGTTAGACAATCAGTTAAGTGAATTAGTTGAGTTGAGTGATAGATATATTTGGTGAGTGAGTTAGAGAGTGAGTTAAGTAAGAGTTGATCAAGTTCACTTATGTGAGATTGTATGCATGTCAATTTAGGTTAAATACCCTTCACCGGGTTTATTGTATTGATTGTGATTTAGAGTGATTGAAGATTAATTGAAGAGCCACAACTCATTGTTTCGTGTGTGAAATACTTGTGTTATTTGTGTGTTTAAATCCTCTTCCTATCCAACAGAAAATGTAATAATGGAATCCTTCTGCGCATTATCAAAGGCCTTTTGATCGTGTATATGGAGGTATGAGGATGCGAAATCATTACATGAATGAGAAGAAAAGCAAGAAAAGAAACAGCTGGAATAATCAACTGCAATAGTCATGGGGTCGATGAAATGAAGTTCACAAACTTCATAATCATCGACTGTTGTGAAATCTATGGTCTCCATAGATGTTTCGTAGGTGTTGCAGAATATGAACTTTAAAGAAGATGTTGGAGAGCTCATGCTATCTGCAAGTCGAGGCAGCTGTAAAAAAACCAAAAATGGATTTCTCTACCCTATTGCTTTTATTATCCCTAATCATCTCTATTCTATCTGAAAATTAGGTTAAATTAGATTTTTTTTTTATCACACCATGATAGGCAGGCCCATACAGAAAATAATGATCTTTCACATGCAAAACTTTGCAATTAGCTAAAATAAATTAGATGGCATGAAAGATGGGACTTTACCCAAACCTAAACAATGTTCTACATTACAGGTTTTTTAATGGAAGCCATGAAAAAGATAAAATTCTGTCTGCAAATAAAAAAATAAATGGGGCTGTTCATAGTCATCAATATTTGCTAAAAATATTCCCACCGTGCTTCAATTCTCAGAAGACATGGACAATCACAGAATAAATCTCAACGTGCTTAATCACAGAATAAATCTCAACCTGCTTAAATTCTGAATGACAATTACGATCAAAACATAGATGCCAAAGATGTCCCATTTTTTAAGTCGCGGTTCGCGGCCAATCATAGAGAGCAAAACAAAAGTAATTCTTGCGTAATTATTTTATTTAATTTTTTAAAATCTGGGTAAGAAAATTTAGATGAAATTGTAATATTTTCTAAAATATATTTTTAGCCATATAAATTAAATTTTCATTTTAAAAAATATACTAAATTTGAATGAATCACAATAATTAGACATATAATGTGAATATATATTTACCAAATTCCATTTTAATTAAAAGTAACTAATTAAATTTAAAAAAAAAACAAAATTAAAAAAATGATTTAAATATGTGGTAAGTCTCTGTGAATCACATCAATGAAATATATATATATATATATATATATATATACTAAATTCCATTTTATTTAAATTAACCAATAAATTTTCAAAAACATATACATCCTTTAAAACAATTATACTAGTTGCTATTAAAATCTATTTTTAACTGTATAAATAGATTCTTATTGCACAACCCAAACTTATAATTTAAAAAAAATTACAAACTTAAAAGAATAAACTACATTTATTTTTAAAATGTATTTTTTTTTTGTGAGTTTGATAGTACTTTTCATTTTTCTCATTTTTCTCTTTTTTTTCTTACTCCATCTTCATCAAAATGTCGAGATAAGTCACCTCAGGAAAGTGAATTGAGACTCTGATTAATGCTATAACAAGATGCCTCATCACCATTTAACTAAGACCCGACGAATTTTTAAAATGTATTTTTAACTATATATATAAATAAATTCCTACTACACAACTAAAATTTATAATTTTAGTACATATACTAAATTCCATTTCATGCCAAATTAGCCTAAAATAAATATATATATATATATATATATATATATATATATATATATATATATTATAAACATCATACTTTAAAAAAAATAATAGAAAGTGTTCTTTAAATTGATGTTGCTATTAACAAGTTTGGCCATAAACACAAGAAAGTTTCCTCTAGATTACATTAGGGAATTGTCTATCAATGCAACAAAATAACCTAGTTGCAGTGTTTGAATAGTTTTTTTTTATAGTGAAAATGGATTCAACGCCTTCAAAAAAAAATTTGAAACACTTGAAATCCTTAAATTTAACACCTCTAACCCAAACTTTAAAAAAAATTGCAAATTTTTTTTTATAATTTTATCAAAATTTGTAGATTATTTTATGAATTTTTTAGACTAAGCATTATATTAGCATGTTTTTCCATAAACACACAATAGTCCAGGTTCACGGAATAATTTCTTCCTTATTAAATTCTCTTCATTTCGGAAATTTAGGATGAAAAAAAAAATAGGGCTATTGAGAAAATAAATCCAACACGAAGAGAGATTCGGTCATTTCTAAAATTCATGGAAGGCTTTCCATCACATTTGTAGAGAAAATTATAAAACAGTATCACACTTTTCTTATCAGATATAAATGCTCCTATATGCATCAACGATGGATTTCATCACTTAAGTGCAGTAAAAACAAGTTTATTCTGAAAACAACTCCAACACATTTTTAGAGAAAATTATAACACAATATCACACTTTTCTTATCATAGATAAATGCTCCTATATGAAACAACTATGGATTTCATCAGTTAAGAGCAGTAAAAACAATTTTATTGAGAAAAAAACTCCAACACATTTGTAGAGAACATTATAACACATTCTCACATTTTTCTTATCAAAGCTAAATGCTCTTATATGCAACAACAATGGCTTTCATCAAGAGCAGAACAAACAAGTTTATTCAGAAAACAACTCTAGCACTGAGGGAGATTTGGAAGTAATTGTTGAGGTGATGAACATGTCTTGCTCTATGGTGTTGGATATTGGGCATAGATTTCTTGATATTGAATACAATAATGTAAATTTTCATGTAGCTTATACTACATTAACCATGAAATTGTCAACATTTAGGGCACACTTTCCATCACATTTGTAGAGAAAATTACAATAGAGTATTAAAAATTTCTTATCATATCTAAATGTTCCTATATGCAACAACTACCTTCTGCCTCATAGTTTAAATTTGTGCAAGGAGAAGGAGAGGAGGAGTGTCAAGGTGCAAGCTAGAATAAGAAGAGAAAGAAGAATCTATTTTGAGACTTGAGATAGATTCATTCTCTGCACATCTAGAGTAAAGCTTAATAAAACAAAACTCACCATACTTTGAATTGTAAATAAATATCTTAAAGGTTAGAATATCAATTTAATACATTTTGCTCAATAACACATTTAACAATATTCATTTAAAAAATACTAATACAAGTTACTATTTTAAATAAACTATTTAAATAAAAATAGTACATAAATAGTTATTTTTTTTATAGTATTTTTTATCCATTTAATTTAAATTAGTTGGTTTGTGTGGAGTTTAATTTTATGATATAAATTTTATTTCAATATAAAAAATTTGTAATAACATCATTCAAACTTAAATGTCACCAAAACATAAATACTTATTAAAAAGAAAAAAATACTAACATTATAAAAAATATATATAAAACTATTTAGTTATGGATTTAATGGCCTAAAACATTTCAATCCTCTAACATTTGATCCAATAGCTTAAACATAGACACATTGGCAACTAAGAGAGTTGTTTTCAAATAAGAACACTTTAAAACATAAATATCATAATCATACAACTCTTCTATTTACATTTTAATCACTTATATCATCATAAAAGTATTAACATTACTCCTATGAATAGAATCATTTATCTAAAATATTTCAAAATTTACCATTAACATAATAATAAACACAAATATAAACCAAATTTATCCTTTACTAATTAAAAAAGACAAACAAAAACAATCAATCTTCAAGAAATTTGTTTTACTGTTACTGTTTCTGATAAATATAAACTTAAGTTCCATCTGAAAAGAATTTAACCATATGGAATACTAAATACATAAGGGAACTTTTTTTTTGAAAAAACCTAAATATTAGACAAAAGTAGAAGAAATAAAATATGTTGAGCGAGCAGAATATCCCATTGTATTCACAGAAGCAAATTAAACGTTATAAGTGAATGTTGTGAGTAAGACGCAATCTGCTAATGCAGTGAACTGATGATCTATGTCAGTGATGATATCTCTAATAATAACGCTTCCAACTCTCGATTCCGTTGCTCCAGTTGTTGTATACGTTCGTTCAGCTGAATCACGTAATCTTTCGTTTGAATTATCCGCAGTAGTTCTGCCCGCCTTCTATATCACACAGCAGTTGACGATTAATGAACAATTAGAAGCACTTGTAACCAGTCACAGAGCCAAGATCTAACCAGTTGCAGCACCAAGATCTGAAGTAGGGAAAAACGAAAACAGTTACCAGAGAAAATTACCTTTGGTTTCACTGGCACTATAGCCCGTAGAGCAGAGAATATATCACTCATCTCTCCTCGCCTCTTGCGTTCAGATACAACATGGTGGATTGCAAGCTTGTCGGAAGTATTGCGAACGGTCGTGCTGCCATCACCGGAGTTATTCTTAGACAGCAGCGGTGCAATTTTATGGTTGTTGATATCATGCAGAAAACGGATACAGCGTTTCTGCAAGGATGGATATTTTAAGGGCTGGCCAGAACGTGGTAGATTAGGGTTTCTATCCTTCCACTCCACAAACGCGCTGTTTCTTTTCTGGTTAAATGGTAAACCCTGCCAATTAGGGTCGGTCCCTTCAGAGGAAACTGTAATAACGGAATCCTCCCATTGCACTGAGGGCTGAGAATTATCAAAGACCATCTGGTCATGTATAAGGAGATCTGAGGAATAGAAATCATTACATGACTGAGAAGGAAAACACCAGAAGGAATAATCAGCAGCAGCAGATTCAAACGACTCTGCTTGCCAGTTGGTCATGGGGTCGATGAAATCAAGCTCACAAACTTCATAATCGTCAACTGCGGTGAAATCTATGGTCTCCATAGAGGTTTCGTAGGTGTTGCAGAATAACAACTTTGAAGAAGACGTTGAAAAGCTCATGCTATCTGCAACTTCAGGCAGCTGTAGAAGACAAAGACTGGATTTCTCTACCCTATTGTTATTATTATCCCTAATTATATCTACTCTATCTGTAAATTAGGTTAGATCAGGTCTGTTTTTATCACACCATGATGGGCAGGCCCTTTGAGAAATTAATGCAATTAGCTGAAAGAATTTAGATGGCGTGAAAGATGGGACTTACAGGTGAGATGTTAGCCAGAAACCTAAACATTGTGGTACTCTACCGGATTTTGAACGAAAGCCACGAAAATTATACGAGCCTGTCTGCAAATCTGAGCAACCATCGGTCAATACTCCTATAAAAAAAAAAATGGGGACTGTTCATACTCATCAATATTTGCTAAGAGGATTCCAAAAGTGCTTCGTTTCTCAGAAACCTGGACAATCACAGAATAGATGCCAACGTGCTTCAATTCCTAATGACAGGTACCATCAAAACATAGATGCCAAACGTGCCTGAATACAAAGCACAAGTAATTCTTGCGTATGGAAATTCTTTTAAAATGATCGACGTGACATTCATTTAAATTCAACACACAAGTGGGAGATCGTGCGTGACTTCCGGTATCACGACAAGAAACTCCCAGTCTCAGGTCCTCCATTTTCTTGAGGAGCCGTTCTGCAGTGAAATACCTTTTCAAAAACAAATTCTCTCCGTTTTGGAAAATGTTGAGAAACAAAATCCACCGTCTTGTAAAAATGAGGTCGCCACAATTATACTTTATGTAAAACTGAGGTAGCCACGATTATGTTTTAAGCAGAAATCTAGTTGTCACAAACACAACTACTAGAAGTACGAGGGAAGTCTAGAAAGAGGGTAGGGTGTATTAAATAGCACTCAAATTCTAAAAAAAATATTCATTGTATTAACTTCCTTTGCCTTACCTAAGTACAAATAAAAAAAACTTTTACCACGTTATCAATATGTGTGCGGTTCCTTTTGCATGAACAATTAGTAGAAAAGTAATCCTCTCTTAGCTTTACTTAATATCTCTTGAATTTTTAGTTAGACTGAGAGGGGGTGAATCCGTTTAACACATACATGAGTTTTTTAAACTTTTCATCAAGCTTATTTACAACTTAATTTTATAACCAACTTTAATATGTTAACAGTCTTAATATGTAATAACAAATATTAAGTTAATGTGACACCAAACTTATTATGAGAGCAATAAACATTAAGTAGATTGGATAGAACATATCAACACATAGGCAACACACACAGAGACAACACATATAAGTGGAAACCCATAAAGGGAGAAAACCACATCTTATTATTGTTGTGATGCAAAGGCAGGCTCCAACTCCCTCTCACCATTGATTTTCTGCAGGCACCAAGCTACAGGAGGCTCCAACCTCAGCCAGCTACAACTGACATCTATCAAGCTTCAACTTGATAGGGAAGCTCCAACTTCCTCCTTTAGTCAAAAGAAAATATTTGCTGATTTACCTCAGATATCAGCTCTCTTCTGTAGCATCTCTTTCTGCTCCTCTTTTGCTTATCTTCTCTGCCTCAATTCTTCATTCTCTGCATTCTCTAACCTCTTTCTGCATATCACTGTGATATGCTTTATACAGTTTGCCACATAACAGTTCGTATTCCTCAGGGAATTCAAAGTGAACAGCCCTAACTCTTTGCCTTTTTCCTCCTCACTTCTTTATCCAGCTCATTCAGAAAATCTCAACAATTTATAGAACTTGCAGTTTTACAGTGGAGTTTTATTTCCTACGGAGACTTGCCAGTGCATCACAAACAATATAAACCAATCAAAAACATTTACATTGAGTTACAATATGGATTACAAATCAACCCATTCAGTTTTGCATCACCGTGTGTTTGTCTTTTCTGTGACTGTGTCTGTTTTTTTTTGGCTCTGCTTGCTCTCCTGTTCACTGCCATGGTGTAACTGTTGCATATATGTAACTGCGCTTTTTATATAATGCACTTCAACTCTCGGCATAATAATAAAGGTGTTTTAACAAAAAAACCGCTCTTCCAATATAACAAAAATGCTTCTCGGTTATATAATCATAATGGACCCTTTTAATAAAAAAAAAAAATTCTGTTCAACTAATCGATCTTCACTTAAGTTCCGATGCGATTACGCCTCTTGGGAAAGACCCGATGCAATAATCGCAATCACAACTTTCAATAGAATCCTCTGATGTTCTGTTCTCCTCCGATGCGATTAATCACTGTTCACTTTACTGTGCCGATGCGATTAATCATTGTTCACTTCACTGCGCCGATGCGATGAATCGCTCCGGTGCACTTAGGCCAGAACTCAAACAAAATATGAGAATCATCATTTAAAACATATTGGGTCCGCAATCGCCATCGAAACTTTTGTTAACATGTTCCATTGCCATAAGTTTATCCGATGTGATTCGTGACGGTCCCACCTTATGGTATTTCGTATATAAAGCGCTACACACACACACACACACACACACACACACACACACACACATATATATACTTTTCCGCTTGGGTTAAGATTCTGGGAATAGCGTTTGTGTATCCTTCAGCTTGGGTTAAGATTCTCGGAATTTTATGTAGGGGGTCCCACACTACATATAATATCCTTCGTCAACATTATATTAAGTCTTTGGCTCAGACTTAAGCTCAGCACTAATATATGTAGTAATATAGCATTTCGGGCTCCAGAGTTATTTTAACTCACCTTGTTTATAATGATATAATGCATTGCCTAAAGTTTGGGTTACCTCTTCGTTAATCTGCAACATAGTCGGGATTCACATTTAATATATATAAACATATCAACCATTCAACATTTTCTCCAATGGTTAATCACTAACCATTAACGTGATACTTCAACTGGGCCCACCGCAACTTATATCACCTATAGACTGTTTTATATGCCTTGTGTTATAATCTTGGTCCGCATTTAATACAACGCTCATACTATATTGAACCCCTTTGTGATATTTCATACTCTCAATACTGTATTTGCATATATTACCTCCTCCATCATATTTCAAACATTATACCATGGCTTTGAATTAAAGTTGACCATCGGGCCCACAATGCATTGTGACTTACCATCAGCCTGTTAATTTATAATACACATAGTACACAGGACTTCATATAATACTTGGCCCCCACAGAAATGAATGTAGGTCCCACAACATGGTTTATACAATATATATCAACAAACTTTAAAAACCATCATAGCACCCTTTGAATGTATAACGAATAATCCTCATAAGATTTTGGCTTTAAAATTTGTTTTTTATTTCAATTTTCAACAAACGCTTGACTTGGACCCACAGTGCTTTGCCTCATTAACCTTTGTTCATTGCGCAAGTGTAATCATTGTTGATCTCCCAGCCTTGGAAATCGGATGGACACTGTTGATATCACATTTTTCTTTGGGTCGAGGGTTAACACTCAGAAATTACGCAATGTAAGTGGTATCCAAATACCACCTAAGGACACGTGTCCATCAGCGACATAGATCGCGTTCAAAACGGTGAATTCAGCTTACCACTCAGGGGCAGCACGATATAGGTTTTTCTTCCGCCGAAACCGCCGTCACTATTCCTCATGGTTGTGTCTATGACTCAGGGTTCTGGTATTTTATAATTTCGCGTCAATTGTTTATTAAACCTCCATTCTTCATTTAAATGTACAGATTGTGCTTTAACCCATATACACATAACCCTGTTGTTATTGTGCTTTTCGGTTCCGCCCTTACTTGTTCCATCTCTGTTATTCTCTGTCTCTGTCATTCTCTGTCTCCGCCTCTGTTATTCTCTGTCTTTGTTTCACTGTACTCTCTGCAGCCTCTGTATTCTCTGTCTCTATTGCACTATACTCTCTGCAACCTTTCTCTGTTGCTCGACCATTTCATCTCACAGCTCTGCCTCTGTATTTGTTTATTTGTTTATCCCTCTCTCAACTCTACTCTGTACCACTAGATTTCTCCTATTCTTTTTCTCTTTTCTTCATGTCTCATGGTCCCTCTTCTTGCCTCTCTTTCTCTGCTTCTTGTTTGCCACTTTGTGCTGCTTTGCTTCTCTTTTTGCTACCTCTGCTACTCTGCTATGTTGCTTCTCTTAGTGTTGCCTTTGCTACTTTGCTATTTTGTTTCTCTTCTTTGCCATCAATGAAAACATTTCCAACAGTATCCCCCTTTGGAATTGATGGAGATTCACTTCCTCTGCTTTCCTTTTGGGACCCTTTCTTCTGTTGCTTGCTTTTCCTCCCCCTTTGACATTAATGGCAAAGGGTTGCTCATTTCCCAGTGTGATTTTAGATCTCATCCATGTTACTCTGATCTTGAGGACCTGTTTCATGCTATGCTTAGTTTCTCTGGCTCTTTTGTGACTCTCTTTGTTGACTGATCTCCCCCTAGAATGATGTCTTCTTTTCTGTTCTCACCCTGGAATGAAACTTTCTTTTTCTGTCAGAGAGTAGTATCTGAAGACACTACCCCTAGTTTGTTTCTCAGAGATTCGAATGGCTCTCTAGCAAGAGGTTTTGTGAATATATCCACTGTTTGTTATTTTTTTGGCACATATTCGAACTTCACTACCTTCTGTGCTACTTGTTCTCTTAGGAAATGGTACTTGATTGGGATGTGTTTAGTTTTTGAATGAAGTACATGATTTTTTGAAATACTCATAGCACTTGTATTATCACATTTGATAGAGATAGGTTCATCAATGCTTACCTTCATATCTTGGAGGGTTTTTTTCATCCACATGACTTGTGTGCAACATGTTTTTGCTGCTATGTATTCTGCTTCTACTGTAGATAGAGAGATAGATGTTTGTTTCTTGCTTAGCCATGCCACCAGACTTTTTCCCAAGTAGAATGCACCTCCACTTGTGCTTTTGCTGTCATCTACACAGCTGGCCCAATTTGCATCTATATATGTTGTCAAAGTGAAGCTCTTTCCTTTTGGATACCATATCCCATACTGTATAGTTCCTTGTAGATATCTAAATATTCTTTTTACTGCTAGAAGGTGATTTTGTTTTGGTGTTGCCTGATATCTAGCCACAAGTCCTACTGCCAACATAATGTCTGGTCTTGATGCTGTTAGGTATATCAGACTTCCTATCATGGATCTGTAAAGTCTTTGATCTATATTAGCAAATCCATCATCAGCACAAGTTCACAGTCTTCCATTTTGAACTTTTTCAACATCTCTTTTAAATATTTTTCCTGTGAGATGAATGTACATGTGTTCTTTTGCTAAATTTGAAGTCCTATGTAGAAGGTGAGCTCTCCAATCATAGACATCTCAAACTCTGATTTCATCTCTTCAGCAAATCCTTTTGCTAGCTCATCTTCGTTGCTTCCAAACATAATGTCATCAACATATAATACAACAATCAGGAGTTCATTTTCATGGGCTTTTATGTATAGATTGTTGTCTATTCCTCCTATCTTAAAGCCTTGTTTTTGCAAGTACTTATCCAGCCTTAAGTACCAAGCACGAGGAGCTTGTTTCAGTAATTATAGAGCCTTCTTTAGTTTGAACACATAGTCTTCTTTGTCTGTTAATGAGAATCCTTCTAGTTGTTCCATGTAGACTTCTTCTTCTAGATCTCCATTCAGAAATGCAGATTTCACATCCATTTGATATACCTTGAAGTCACGGTAGCATGCAAAGGCCAGAAACATTCTGATAACTTCCATTCTGGCTACAGGGGAAAATGTTTCATCGTAATCAAGTCCTTTGATTTGTGAATATCCCTTGCAAACAAGTCTGGCTTTATTCCCGATTACCTGTCCTTTCTCATTCATTTTATTCTTGAATACCCATTTTGAGCCTATGACATTTTTCTCAGTGGGTCTAGGAACTACTTCCCAGGTATTTTCTTCTCAATTTGGTCCAATTATTCATTCATAGCATTCACTCAATACTTTTCCTTGTTGGCTTCTTCAAACTTCTTTGGCTCTAATTGTGATAACATAGCTATGTATACCTCTTCTGTTTGTTCAGTTAGCTGCCTTCTTGTCTAGATTCCTACACTCTTGTCCCCAATGATTTGATCTTCTAGATGGTTCTTTTGAGTGTATCTTGAGGGGGCTTTCGAGCTCAGTTCAACATCTTCTATTGTCTTTCTTATTTCATCATCATCTTGGTTCTCTTCTTCATATTCTTCTGGAGGATTGCTGCAACCTGTACTTCTTGTCTTGTTTGGCAGTTCTTCATCAAATTTTACATCAATGCTTTCCATAATTTTTCGAAGAGTCTTTTTGTAGCACCTGTAACCTTTACTCTTAGAAGCATATCCTAAAAATATCCCTTCTTCTGCTCTTGCATCAAACTTCCCCAGATTTTCATCATTATTCTTTATGTAACACTTGCTTCCAAAGACTCTAAAGTGCTTGATTGAAGCTGGTTTACCATGCCACAGTTCATAGGGAGTCTTGTCACTGATTGGCCTTAAATGAGCTTTGTTAAGGATATGCATAGCTGTGTGTACTGCTTCTGCCCAAAAGGTTTGAGGAATGTTACTCTCTTGCATCATGGCTCTGGCAATTTTTTGTATAGACTTGTTTTGTCTATCTACCACTCCATTCTGCTGAGGTGTCCCTGCAATATTAAATTGTTGCTTTATCCCATGTTCATTGGATAGGTTTGCAAAGTCATAGTCTGTGAATTCACCTCCTCTGTATGTTCTGATGCACTTTAGCTTGCATCCTGTTTTATTTTCTGCCAATGCCTTGAATATTTTGAATTTCTCAAGTGCTTCTGATTTGTATTTGAGAAATGCAAACCATGTCATTCTTGAGAAATCATCTATGATCAGCATGAAGTAGGATTCACCACTTGGCGTTTGAGTTCTTGAAGGTCCACACAGGTCCATGTGTACAAGATGAAGTGGCCTACTTGTTGATAGCTCGTCTTTAGTCTTAAAGGATGTCCAGGTCTGTTTGTCCAATTGGAAAGATTTGCATATGGTATTTGAAGGCCTTTTTATTGCTAGCATATCTCGAACTGATTTCTTCTTGCTCAGTCTGATGTTATGGTCGAAGTTAAGATGTCCCACTCTCCTATGCCATAACCATGACTCCTCTAGTTTGCTAAGGTGGCATGCTTCATTCTCTTCTTTTACTATGTAGACATTAATCTCGGTTCGAACACCTTTGATCAGAGTATTCCCTGTGGTGCTTCATATGACTTCACAGTCTTGTGCTCTAAAAAGAACTTCACAGCCTTTGTCACACATTTGACTGACACTCAGCAGATTTGCTTTCAGCCCATCCACAAATAGTACATCTTGGGCCTTTCCTCTGCCATTATCTAGGCTGACTGTTCCTTTTCCTTTGATTTTTCCTGCTTTATCATTGCCAAAAGTAACATTTCCAGATTTCTTTTCATCAAAGGTTATGAACTTGCTTCTATCTCCAGTCATATGTTTTGAGCAGCCACTGTCTAAATACCATTGGCTCTTCAGGTCTTGAGCAGTTAGAGCCAGGTCACATTTATTCAACTTCTTTTTCTACTGGAAGCATCCTTTTGTTTGGTACCTTTTGTGAGATGATGAATCACATTCTCTGAGAGGAAATTTGGAAGGCATATGTCCAATTTTATTGCATACACAACATTTGATCATAATTTTTGTAGAATTGTGAGTATGAGTAAAATCTCCATGATTCATAAACCTCCTTGAGGTGTTGAACATCAATATTTGTCCATATTTTATGCATTCAATGATTTTATGGCCAAATTCCTTATAATAAAAACAGTAACCATAGAAACAATTTGCATACCTGATGTGAGGTTGTCTTCTCCATTTGTTTGCTTGAGACAGTCTCTTCATTGTTTGCATCCTTTGCTAGTTTGAATTACTCCTCCTTGTATGATAGTATGCAACAATATGTCCCAGCTTGTGGCAGGCATAACAGGTGGCATTTTTCGTAGGAGGGAAGAATCTCCTTTAATGGCTTCCAAATTTGACATTCTCGAGGGTATATGAGCCATTTTCTGTTGGCTAAGTATTTATTTCATTCTTTGTTATTAGAGGTTCCTTCTAGTTTCTGTCTCCTTCATTGCATGTTTCTTCTTTTGTAGGAATCATTTGAGCTACTTCATCAGCCTTATTTTATTTTACAAAAATAATATTTTTGTTTTCCTTTTCTTTGCCTTTACTTGATTCTCCTTCACAGCCTATTTTATCAGAGGAGATCTTTGAGCATCCAGTATTTCGTTCAACTTACCAGAGCTTGTCATTCGAGAAGAATCTATAGACACCTTCCTTTGGTCATTTTCTAATTTCTTCCTCACACATACTACTTCTTCTTCCAAATTCTCTTGTTCCTGAGTTTTATCCTTGATTTGCTTAAGTAACATGTCTTCTCTCTTCTTGGCTTCTTCAAGATCTACTTTCAGCTGCATGAGGACTTCTGAATTTTATTCTTCTCTTACATACTTGAGGAGAATATCTTTTTGTTTTTTGCACTTCAGTTTGAGTCTGTCAATCTCCTCCGGGGCACTTCTTAGCTCCCCCTCAAGATCAACTTCACCTTCTTCTTCTTCATCTTCTAGAAAGAGTCCTTCAAGTTCTTTTATGGCCATCAATAAAAATTCAGAGGTTCCTTCTTCACTTGAGGGTTCATCTGAGTCTTTAGATGCACTGCTATCTTGTTGAGCATAGAAAATTTTTCTATTGAATTTCTTTCCTTTCTGCGAGTTCTTTGATGTATTTTTCTCTGATTCTTGAGCCTGATTCCTTGCTTTGTTATGAGGAAACTTAGCAGCATAGTGTCCAACTCTTCCACAGTTAAAGCATTTGAATGGAAGTTTACCTTTATATTTACCCGAGTCTCTATCCAGTTTCTTGACAAATTTGGCCTCTTCTTCATCACAACAAGAGCATATATCTTCCTTTTCTTCTTTCTTCTTTTTTGTTTTAAAAGCTGCCTCCCTGGAACTTGGCTTCTTCTGTGGGAGTCTCATCTCATAGGCTGTTAGATTTCCAGGTAACTGGTTCATGGTCAAGGTTTCTGAATCAGCTATTTTCTCTATGGCAGAGACCTTGGGGTTAAAACTGGGTGGAAGAGATCTTAGAATCTTTTGTACAATCACACATTCTAGTATGGTTTCTCCAAGAGCTTTCATATTATTAAAAATTTCTGAAAATCTTAAGAAGAAGCTGCCAACATCTTCATCGTCATTCATTTTTAAATTTTCAAATTGAGCTCTATATATTTGAAGTTTGGCGGTCTTCACCTTTTTGTTTCCCTCATGGATATTTTCAAGAGTATCCCACATGTCTTTGGCAGTCTTTTTGTGCATTACTTTGATAAATTCAACTTCATATAGTCCATTTAAGATTGCATTCATGGCTTTTGCATTCGCTACAAAGTCTTGTTTAGCTTCTTTGTCTGAGTCAGTTGCCTTTGGGGCATATGCAAATTCCACAGCAGCCCAAAATTCTATTCCTAGAGACATTATGTATGCTCTCATTCTGATTTTCCAGAAGGCATAATTAGCGCTGGTGAAAAAAGGGGCTTTATTGGTTGAGCTTCCTTCTTGACTCGCCATCTTGGGGACCTAGGATCTCCTTTCAGTGGTTAAACTGATACAAAAGGAACTTGGCTCTGATACCAATTGTTGAATCCTTAGTTAAACTGAGAGGGGGGGGGGTGAGTCAGTTTAACACATACATGAGCTTTTTAAACTTTCCATCAAGCTTATTTACAACTTAATTTTATAACCAACTTTAATATGTGAACAGTCTTAATATGTTGCAGCAAATATTAAGTTAATGTGACACCAAACTTATTATGAGAGCAGCAAACATTAAGCAGATTGGATAGAACATATCAACAAATATGCAACACACACAGTGACAACAGATATAAGTGGAAACCCATAAATGGAGAAAAACAAATCTTATTATTATTGTGATGCAAAGGAAAGCTCCAACTCCCTCTCACCAGTGATTTTCTGCAGGCACCAACCTACAGGAGGCTCCAACCTGCATCAGCTACAACTGACATCTATCAAGTGTCAACTTGATAGGGAAGCTCCAACTTCCTCATTCAATCAAAAGAAAATATTTGTTGATTTACCTCAGATATCAGCTCTGTTCTAGAGCATCTCTTTCTACTCATCTTTTGCTTATCTTCTCTGCCTCAATTCTTCATTCTCTGCATTCTCTAACCTCTTTCTGCATATCACTGTGATATGCTTTATACAGTTTGCCTCATAACAGTTTGTATTCCTCAGGTAATTCAAAGTGAACAACCCTGACTCTTTGCCTTCTGCCTCCTCACTTCTTTATCCAACTCATTCAGAAAATCTTAGCAATTTATACAACTTTCAGTTTTACAGTGGAGTTTTATTTCCTACAGAGACTTGCTAGTGCATCAAAAACAATATAAACCAATCAAAAACATTTACATTCAGTTACAATATGGATTACAAAGCAACCCATTCAGTTTTGGATCACCGTGTGTTTATCTTTTCTGTGACTGTGTCTATATTTTTAAGCTCTACTTTCTCTCCTGTTCACTGTTGTGGTGTAACTGTTGCATATATGTAACTGCGCTTTTTATATAACACACTTCAACTCTCGGCGTAATAATAAAGGCGTTTTAACACAAAACCTTCTCTTTCAATATTACACAAATGATTCTTAGTTATATAATCATAATGGACCCTTTTAATAAAAAAAACTTTTTTTGTTCAACTAATTGATCTTTACTTAAGTTCCAATGCGTTTATGCCTCTTGCGAAAGACCCGATGCAATAATCGCAATCGCAGCTTTCAATAGAATGCTCTGATGTTCTGTTCTCCTCCGATGTGATTAATCACTATTCACTTCACTGCGCCGATGCGATTAATCGCTGTTCACTTCACTGCGCTGATGCGATTAATCACTATTCATTTCACTGCGCCAATGCGATGAATCGCTCTGATGCACTTAGGCCGGAAATAAAAAAAAATATGAGAATCATCGTTCAAAACATATCGGGTCTGTAATCGCCATCAAAACTTTTGTTAACATGTTCCACTGCCATAAGTTTCTCCGATGCGATTCATGAGGGTCCCACCTTATGGTATTTTCTATATAAAGCACTGCATATATATATATATATATATATATATATGTGTGTGTGTGTGTGTGTGTGTGTGTGTGTGTGTGTGTGTGTGTGTGTGTGTGTGTGTGTGTGTGTATACTTTGTCGCTTGGGTTAAGATTCTCGAAATAATGTTTGTGTATCCTTCAGCTTGGGTTAATATTCTCAGAATTTTATGTAGGGGGTCCCACACTACATATAATATCCTTCGTCAACATTATATTAAGTCTTTGGCTCAGACTTAAGCTCAGCGCTAATATATGTCGTAATATAACCTTTCAGGCTCTAGAGTTATTTTAACTTGCCTTGTTTATAATGATATAATGCACTGTCTAAAGTTTGGGTTACCTCTCCGTTAATCTGCAACATAGTCGGGGTCCACATTTAATATATATAAACATATCAACCATTCAGCATCTTCTCCAATGCTTAATCACTAACCATTAACGCGATACTTCAACTAGGCCCACCGCAACTTATATCACCTATACAATGTTTTATATGCCTTTTGTTATAATCTTGGTACACATTTAATACATCGCTCATACTATATTGAACCCCTTTATGATATTTCATACTCTCAATACTGTATTTTCATATATTACCTCCTCTGTCATATTTCAAACATTATACCATGGCTTTGAATTAAAGCTGACCATTGGGCCAACAATGCATTGTGACTTACCATCAGCCTGTTAATTTATAATACACATAGTACACAGGACTTCGTATAATACTTGGCCCCCGCAGAAATGAATGTAGGTCCCACAGCATGGTTTATATAATATATATCAACAAACTTTAAAAGCATTATAGCGCCCTTTGAATGTATAACGAATAATCCTCATAAGATTTTGGCTTTAAAATTTGGTTTATATTTCATTTTTCAACAAACACTTGACTTGGACCCACAGTCCTTTGCCTCATTAACCTTTGTTCATCGCGCAAGTGTAATCAACGTTGATATCCCAGCCTTGGCAATCGGACGGACACTGTTGATATCACGTTTTTCTTTGGGTCAAGGGTTAACACTCAGAAATTATGCGATGTAAGTGGTATCCAAATACCACCCAAGGACACGTGTCCATCAGTGACATATATCACATTCAAAAAGGTGAATTCAGCTTACCACTCAGGGGCAGCACGATACAGGTTGTTTCTTCCGCCGAAACCACCGTCACTATTCCTCATGGTTTCATCTTTGACTCGGGGTTCCTGTATTTTATAATTTCACGTCAATTTTTTATTAAACCTCCATTATTCGTTTAAATGTACATATTGTGGTTTAACCCATATACACATAACCCCGCTGTTATTATGCTTTTCGGTTTCGCCCTTACTTGTTCCATCTTTGTTATTCTCAGTCTCTGTCATTCTTTGTCTCCACCTCTGTTATTCTCTGTCTCTGTTTCATTGTACTCTCTGCAACCTCTGTATTTTCTATCTCTATTACACTGTACTCTCAGCAGCCTTTCTCTGCTGCTCGACCGTTTCATCTCATGGCTCTGCCTTTATATTTGCTTATTTTTTTATCCCTCTCTCAACTCTACTCTGTACTCCCAGATTTCTCCTATTATTTTTCTCTTTGCTTCATGTCTCACGGTCCCTCTTCTTGCCTCTCTTTCTCTACTTCTTGTTTGCCACTTTGTGCTACTTTGATTCTCTTTTTTCTACCTCTGTTACTCTGCTATTTTGCTTCTCTTGTTGTTTCCTTTGCTACTCTGCTATTTTTCTTCTCTCCTTTGCCATCAATGACAACATTTCCAACAATATCTTCAAAATAAAGTTGGAAGATAAAAAAGATAGTTAGAGTCGATAATAAATTTGAATAAGAATATTATAACCTAAAATTAAGTGATAATTACATAAATAACTCAAATATTCAACTTCCAATTTAAGTAGTGAATAAAATCTCTAATAATACGATGAAATGTCAAAGCATAAGGTTTTCTAGACATCTAATAATATGATGAAATGTTAAAGGATAAGGTTTGTTAGAATAAAAAGAATGGTTGGATATAGTTTTCAATAAGCTTTGTCTCCAAAAATAGAAAGGAAGAGTGTACTTGTCTATAAGGTGAAGAAGGATAAGGAAGTGCATGCTAATGTATATGAAATATCCATGTCACTACTTAGTCTATTCCTAGAGTACTTGTATAGATCTTAATTACTGATTTGAGGAAATACAAATTAATATATATAAAATAGCCATGTCACTACCTAGTCTATTTACAAAACATCTATTTCTAAAAATAGACACTATAGATAGTAACCACTATAAATAGAATAATAGCATGAAAGATAAGAGATGTGGGGTAAGTAATATGTATGTACTCCAATAATTTCAACTTTGAAACTAATTATATTACATTAATACAACTTACACACTTTAGAATTTGTTACCACCTAAAGAAAGCTAGTTTTAGAATCAGATATGGGTCCCATTTCAAGTGATTCTTATTTTGTCTATCACTGCACAACCTCCCAGTCATTCTTTGTGTCTCCTAGAGAAAGAATGGTCAGTAACTATGACAGCCTCATTAAGAGTTAGTTAGCATAAATAAGCTGAAAAGACAATTTTTTTATTTTATTATTTGTTTACTTTATTTTATTTTGGTAAAAGAAACTCAAAAAAAAAAAAAAACATCATTTTACTTGGAATTACTGAGTTAGTAAATGAAAAGAGAATCTCTTAAACTGTTGGTAAGTTTCTAAGAATAGGGATGGTTGGGAACAGTTGGAAGACAGTTACCTACCCTCCAAGGATAAAATAAAATCCAAGGAGAGGGATAGGGGTTTTGTAAGTTTCTGGAAAAGTGTAAGGTGCAGTATTCTCTAAAGCTGGGTGGAAGACTAGTTGAGAACAATTTCTGCAAACCTTGTAGCCAGTTTGTCTATCTGTGGCTGGATTGATCATCCCGAGGTCACGATAGAAGATTTATCCACTGTTTCCGTGGCACCCACTGATATTCTGGAGATAGGGGCAAGAGGAGGACGTCATTGCCTCCCTTGATGGTTGGGAGGACCACACTTTAAGAGGTATTATTCCCTACCAGATAAGTACTTCAGAATGACTTAAATTTTATGTTACTAAACAATTAATTATTGTGCTAGATTTCGCTGAGAAAATTTAGACTACTCTGATTCTCAGTTAACTAACTAGGGAAGATTTTCTGCAAGCAGACTCTGTATGCGAGAATTTTATTATGGTATCTGTTCAATAATAATAAAATAGTTTGAAAAGTGTATTTATTGTGGAATTATACTTTTCTATGTTGTGAAATAATCTCGGTATAGATATTAGGAGAAATGTGAAGAAATGTGTATACCTTGTTTATTCTAGAAATTTAAAAGAAGGTACGACAAGGGTTCTTTATAGGAATTTTTAATAGCAATGGCATAAGAACAGACATCGAACCATAGTTAATCACTTTAGTATGATAAAAGAAAATAAATAAATGCAATAGTTGAAATGGATATTTACGCAATAGAAGCAAGAATTTATGTATTTCCATACAGTGATACTATTCAGACATAGCAGGGTTGAAAGAAAACACAAACCGAACTTGTGGAGTTGAGTTGGGTTGAAAACCCTACTCTACTCTTGTTCCTCTACAAATAACTATACTCGGCCTTTGGAAACTGGCAACCGGTACCGCAAGACTTAAACATAGTGTATAGGAAAATTATATAACAGAGATAGTTGTGATGGTCAGAACCCAAACCCGCTGTCTTGAATCATATCATACTGACATCTCCATTACTTGTTTACAAGAGCCGTAACATCACTATGAAAATTATTGACAGATAAAAATAGATGTCGATTTAAAATGAGGTACTCTTCAAGAAAAATCATACTCATCTCAGGTCAACTGTAGCATAGGGTTTCACGGCCTGTCAAGACTTGGCTGGGGCCGGTTGTTAGTTTAACCAAGAGAAAGCGAAAAAATCACGGAGTCTTGTGCGCAACCCTAGCAGGGAAGAATGAGAACCAATATTCTAATAATAACCTTTTGTTAGTCTCGGTTTACATAATTCGAAAAAAGAAAAATAGCCCAAATAAGATTTCTGGCAGTTTCATTTAAAACCCATAACAAGAACACGCATAAGAAAATAGTAAACAAATCATGTATATAGATAAGATCGATAACAGTAGAAGGAAGGGTCTGTTCATCGAACAACAAAGAAAACTAAATTATCATAGCACAGTGAATACTAGTGTATCAAATCGATGGCCCAGAGTCGTGGCCATAACATTGGTAATGAAAGAATAAATTCGTTGTTCCTGAAGTAGGACAAGTGGCTAGAACTCATTATATAACACTGAGTCAAGGCTGAAAGGAGAAATAGTAAAAGACTCTATGTGGCTAAGATAAACCCTGGGTATAGAATCTCAGTAGTAAAACGATACACTGCCAAAGCACACGCTTTGACATCATGCAGTCATGTGCGTCGGAATACCTGAACAAGGAGAAATTAGTCATTTCGGCACTAGAACAAGCTGAGACTTCGCACAATCTAAAGAAGGAATTCAGCGAACACTCTCACCTGTAATATGAACAAACAAACCGAATCTGAGCCAGATTGATATTGAAAGATTACCACCCTTAAGGGAAGGCTAAGATATATTAAATGATGCGAAAGGCGGTCTTCCCTGCCAAAAGCTGTCGGAATTGTTTGAAGGAACCAAGCCGCGAGTAGAAGATTTAATCCAACTCCATGAACTCGTCAGGGATAACTTGAAAAACAGAGGAGCACACAAAACTTCATGCCTTAGAGCTACGCACAGAGGAATTGTTGAAAACCAAAGAAAATATGTAGGCATTTTTATAACGAAACCCCTGCAAGAAGAACGATAGATAAGATGGAAACATCTACCTGTAAGCCTGGAAAAGCCGGATAATCAGAAGGCCGCCGAGTAGATTGGCACGCGAGGAACGAACAGGCCACTAAATGAGTCCAGGTCGAGTGGAAGTATTTCCTTCGGCGGTTTACCCTCGCTTTTTTCCAGGGGATCGAGGTTCGAGGGTACAACTGGTTGCAGAATTAAAAACCCACGTACAACCACGCGCCTGACGGATGACACTTGTGCCTTGCATAATGGAGCAAGGTACCACATGCTAGACGTTCAAATTTTCAATGGGATTCACATTTAAGAGTATAGATATGATAAAACATGAATAGACTTAATTGACGAAAGGCTTGCATAAATGACGACTGTTTGAGTTAATAAGTAGACACCACGTTGATGTTGTAATTGAATGCTCCTTTAACATCACTGACAAATTAAACTATGCATATGATTATTCCATAGTCAAACAATGAAAACATGTGATATGTGAATCTTGCATTTCAATTGTCGACGTTGCCATGTCATATAATTGTTCTTTTATTTATTATTAATTTGTATAAATATATGGATTAGAATGCTGTGAAGTGTGGGAGCATGTAAGATTAAGTAATTTTTTTTTTATTTACGATAAATAGAGTAGATGGAGGTGACATTAACTTTCTACCATCTACCATGAGAGGAAAATTGAATGCATATTTTTTACACTTAACTCCTAAGCAAAGTATATATGCATATTAAACAGAAATCATCACGTGTGATAGCTCTAATATATTAACCTGTAGGTACATCATATTTTCTCCAACAAATGTTTTTTTATTAGTTTTATCATCTTTCTAGCATTTCCAACAATAGGAAATGACCAATGGAGATATCCTCTTAGCAGTTGATAATCAATTTTTATGACTAGGTCTATTCTCCTTGCAATGTTGTCTTTTGTTGCAACCCTTCCAATTTGTTCCTCTCCATAACATGTATTCTTAAAGTAAGAGTAAAGTGGAGACTTTTTTAATCTAAACTTAGAATGGTTAATGTGGAACTTGAAGACATGCAACCCATGTTGACATGCTTATTCCTATTCCTTGAGATATTTTTTATCATTTATTTCTACACTTAGCTATGTGCCTTATTTTATTATTTCATTTCTTTAAAATGAATGGAAGTAATTAGGATATAAATTTCTAGTTTTTTTAGAATTATAAAAAGTGTTTTAAATATATCAAAAAATTATTAAAGTATTCCTAATCAATCATTTCTTTCTTATTTTTATTGGGATTAATTACGGATGATATATACTCCTCCATAAAAAAGTAGATCACCTCAATTGACACTACTAAAAATATTTCAATAAACTAATGTTTTTAATTGGAATCAACCAGGTTTGTAGGAAAATAGTTTTCAATAGAATAAGTATAAGTAAAGCCTTAAATAGATTTAATTTTTTTTATTAAATCAAATCCTAAAATAATATTCTAACTAATAACATTGCCATAAAATATTTTGGTATGGTGTTAACATCTAAACGAAAAATTACGTGATTCAGCTGAACGAACGTATATAACAATTGGAGCAACGAAATCGAGAGTTAGAAGCGTTATTATTAGAGATATCATCACTCACATAGATCATCATTTCACTGCATTAGCAGATTGTCTTACTCATAACATCCACTTATAACGTTTAATTTGTTTCAGTGAATACAATGTCATATTCTGCTCGCTCAACATATTATATTTCTTCTACTTTTAACCAATATTTTGGCCTTCTCAGAAAACAATTCCCTTTATGTATTTAGTATTCCATACTGTTGAATTCCAGATGGATCTTAAGTTTATATTTATCAGAAACAGCAACAGTAAAAAACAAGTTTCTTGGAAACCGTTTGTTATTTTTTTTAATTAGTGAAGGATAATTTTTTTTTTATATTTTTATGTTAATTGTAAATTTTGAAATATTTTAGATAAATGATTTTATTCATAGGAGTGTAGTTAATAATTTAATGATGTTAATTAATTTTATATGTAAAATTTTATGAATATAAGTGATTATAATGCAAAAAGAAGAGTTCCAAGATTATGATATTTTAGGTAATTTAAAAGGTCAATAAAGTTGGTATTGCAATATAAGTTGGAGCATAATTTTTTCCATGGTATGATGTTTTAGGAATTGATTAATATAAATTTTTACTATTAAATTTATGATAATTTATTTTTATTTTAGTAATGTTGAATTGACTATTTCTAAGTTTCACTATAAAGCTCATCATAATTTTCTCTTATTTTAAGAATGTTCTTTTTCTTCTTAAAATTTGTGAAGAAAAATAGGTATTTTTTCCTTTCTATATTTCAATTGATAATGTCCTAATAATATCTGAATTTCCTTTTTTAGAACAACTCTTTATCACCCCATAAGTAGAAATAATATTTTTAATATTATCATTTAGGGAAAACTTGATTTCTTATGTTATCCCCTCTTGAACTACAGATGGGTATTTTGTCTAGGGTTAGAAGTGATTTTAGGAAACTTTATTGATTCCATGATGTTTAAATTTTGTTATACATTAAATACTTAGTCATCGAAATGCTTTGAATGGTCTAAAGACTTGCTTTAATAAGAATAATAAGAAATGGAGTATTTCCTTCAGTCTTGGGATTGAACGTTATAAAATTCTTTTGAATGTGTTATATCTTCATCCATGACTCTCTAATAAAATAACAAAAGTAAAGAGAGTCTCAAAATAAAGCCTTTTTAATCCTATATACAAAGATTTGTTGACATACAATTGTTTTCAAATCCATAATAAGTTGTGTATCCTCCATTTATCCTTTCACAGTGTTATAATTCCAATTAAGCTTGTGATGAATATAAATTACAAGGTATTTGTATGAAGGAACTTCCTCTAAATATTTGTTGTCGCATCCCGAATGCGGGTGGCATGTAAAGGGAAGGAGGGCCATGGGGCCGCCATGAGGATGCGCACATGGCTACTCCACGTGCTCTGTCCTTGGAAGGGGCACCATCTTAAAGCTTGGCGTGAGGGCGTCATTACTCCACCCTCCGCCACCCTATCGTCGACGTATCAGGTTTGCCTCTTTTTAATGCTGCTCATCATGGGCTTTAAACGCACCACCCTGGCTCTCCATTGCGCATTCGGCTCTGCTTGCTCGTTCTTCCTTCGGCTCTCCGTCTCTGCTTCTCCAGTTCTGGAGCAGTGCCCTGGTTCTTCTAGGACGGAGGCTCCCTCTAGTCCTCTCCCCTCCCGGAAACCTGTTTCCGCCTTCCTCTGGTCTGAAGACTCACCCCCCTAGACTGTCATGCCGCAGCGACACAGGCAGCAATGTCGAAGAGCTGGTGGGCATGACTCGCCTTCCCGCCCTCCCTACCCTCCGATATCGCCCTACCTCTATCGCGACCTGAACTTCTCCATTGATTGGAATGATTTTGACAATCCTCAGCCTTTTGAGCAGCTCCCTGCTTCGGCTCCACAAAAAATGAGCTCGCAAGTCCACAATCTCCCCTGAGCCTGCCTTCACCCCTTGCAAGCTGAAAGCTCTTCTGGTTCGTAGTGCTACCAGTGGGAACAATGGTTCAAGTGATTCTGATGGCAACAACGAAGGAAGCCCGAAGGTGGATGTGGGTGGCAGCTTGCAGTTAAACATTGGCGACTGCCCTCAGCACCATGTAGCTCCTCTGACTACTGATGATGAGGCGACCTTGAGCAACCCCACCTTTCCATGTCGTCCGCAAGATGAACACGCGTTGGACATAGGCATGATGGATGTGGGCTACGTGTGTAGGATCCTCGAAGAGCCTCCAGCCTCCAGTGACAAGCATGCAGGTCTCCCTTAGTTTTATCTATTTAACTCTTTGTAGCATTAGCCTGTGCAATCAAGTTTATCCTATGTTTTTTTGTACATCTCTGCTATCTGTTTTTGTTGGTTTCCCGCCATGGGCAGCAATATTTTTTAACCATCTAAGGACTGGTTTCCCCTTTAGGGGTAGTCCAGTACTTGAAAAACTCTTTGGTACTTTCCCTATGGATTGAATCCGTTCTTTCCACAGGATGCGACCTGTAACTTCTTGTTTCTTATGATCTAATACAATTAGCCTAAATTAGAAAAAAAAAAAATTATTGTAGCATATGAAAATACCTTATGTGGTCTTCCTAAATTTAATTATCATGAATTTAGTCTTGTCAATATTAATAGTCATACTTATCCTAAAATACATACCTTCAAAAATTCTCAATTACTTTCCAAAATCATAATCTTAAAAAATTCTTAATTAATTACCAAAATCATTGCGCCGAGAGGCGCATTCTACAGCCCAGTATGACCCCGATGTGTAAGTATGTCGGAAGCCAAAATAAAATGTCGGCTTGAACAATAGCTTACATAAACATATAAATAAACAATTAAAAATTTATTAAAAATAAATTTAAAGGATATAAACTTAAAATATGAAGAGTTTACTAAAACTCAAAAAAGAGATATGGTAAATAAATAAAATATGGTAAATAAGTAAAAATATAAATAAACCATAGGTATGGTAAATAAATAAAACCTCTTTTTATATTACTCAGGAGGTATGGTAAATAAATAAAAATATAAATAAACTAGAAGTATGGTAAATAAATAAAACGGATTTTTATATTTACTCAATAAACCACTTTATATTTACAAAAATTCAAAAATAGGTTTTATTTAGGTGAAGCCTATGGGACAAATTATTAATAATACCATGGGCCAAATAACATATTTATAAAATAGGTATGGTAAATAAGTAAATATAAAAGAGGTATAAAGAGGTAAGGTAAATAAATAAAAATATATCAAATACGATTAGAAATCAAGATCTAATACATAGAGAGTGAGTAGTGGAGAGAGAGGGGGAGTGACAAGGGAGAGATGAAGAGGGAGTGTGTATGTTTTGGGGTGAGATAAAGAGACAAATAAGGAGATATGGAGAGAAGGGGGGAGAGAAGGAGAGAGAGAGGCATATGGTAACAAAGTTGGAAGGTGAAGATAGAGAGAGAGAGGGGGGTGCGGGGGAGGGCGTGGGTGAATAAAGGGAGAGAGAGAGTGAAGAGAGGTAGGGAAAGAGATATGAAGATGGAGATGGAGAGAGGGGGAGGGAAGAATAAATACATAGAGGGTGAAAGGTGGAGAGAGAGAGAGAGAGAGGAGGAGGAGGAGGAGGGAGTGATAGATAGATAGATATATTGGAGAAAGATAGTTTATGTTTTGGAGTTGATATAGAGAGATAGAGTGAGATATAGATATATATGTAAGGTGAAGAGAAAAAAAGATAGATGGAGAGAGGGAGGGAGGGACAAGGAAATTGATAGATATGGAGTGAGAGAGAGTGTGTGTATGGTGGGGTGAGATAAAGAGAAAAAGAAGGAGAGATGGATGGCTATATAGATATATATGGGGGAGAGAGGGAAGAAGGTTTCCTGCAATAGATGCATTGATTTCAGTGTAGATGGTGATTTCTAATCCTATTTGATTTCTTTCACTAGATGAATTGATTTTGGTGTAGATGTTGATTTATAATGATATTTGATTACTTACACTAGATGGATTTATTTTAATGTAGATGATTTCTAATCCTATTTGATTGGTTGCACTAAATGCATTAATTTCAGTGTAGATGATGATTTCTAATCCTATTTGATTGATTTCACTAGATGCATTAATTTTAATGTAGATTTTGATTTTTGGTTATATTTGATTTTTTTCACTAGATGAATTGATTTCAATGTAAATTATTTTTAATCCTATTTGATTGCTTGCACTGAATGGATTGATTTCAATGTAGATGGTGATTTCTAATCCTATTTGATTGCTTTCACTAAATGCCTTGATTTCAGTGTAGATGGTGATTTCTAATCTTATTTGATTGATTGCACTAGATGCATTAATTTCAATGTAAATGTTGATTTATAATTATATTTGATTGCTTGCACTAAATGCATTGATTTAAATGTAGATGATTTATAATCCTATTTGATTCCTTGCACTAAATGCATTTATTTCAGTGTAGATGGTGATTTATAATCCTATTTGATTGCATGCACTAGATGCACTCAGTGTAAATGTTGGCTTTAAATCCTATTTTCCTACTTGCACTAGACTCATTTATTTGAGTGTAGATGTTGATTTCTAATCATATTTCATTACTTGCATTAGAAGCATTGATTTTAGTGTAGATGTTGTTTTCTATTATTATTTGATTTCTTGCATTAGTTGCATTGATTTTAGTGTATATGTTGATTTCTAATTTGATGTAATTGGATGTATGATGGTACATTAATTTTAAAGCCATTGGATTAATAGTGTGTGTGCAATGATTTCAGTGTAAGCACAAAACATTATTGACAATGTACATTTATTTTTGTGTTACAGTAATTCAACCTATTAATATTGGATAGCAAGAGAGACAAGGTATGATGTTTACTACAACAACTCGAGCTAAATATTTAAATGGTTTACGATTCCAACTGTCCTTTTCAAATAATCAATATGAAAATATGAATAGTTTGAAATCGATCACAATGAATACTATTCGTAATTGACTACATTCTTATTATTCACAGTTTCTATCATTCAATATTATTACATTTTCACTTTGCATTCAAAATTTTATTTCATCATTAAAGTTATTTTACAATATTTATCATCTCAACAAACTGAGGTAACTAATCAAATTTAAAATTAAAATGACACAATAAATCTCAGACATATTTAACATATTTAAAATGGTTATCTTAATAGTAGATGTATTTAAATATTATTGATAAAATTAAGCATATGTTCCTCATATTATCGATAGACTTTCCTTGGTCGCACATGACTGAAACCAGCTTAGATCCATCTTAACTCCAGATCTATCAAGCGCCGAGAGGGATCAAATCTCTCGAGGTGAAAACCTTTCCTCAAGTTTTGCGCTCAAAAAAGAGGTTTTCACCTCGAGAGATTTGATCCCTCTCGGCGCTTGATAGATCCGGAGTTAAGATGGATTTAGACTGGTAATGTCTCATCTTCCAAAAATAAACAATATTATCACCATAAAAGTAAATAAAAACAATTATGACTCTCCGTAAGCATAATATCAACAGAAACTTCAATGTTTCAAATATTCTTCAAACATATCAATTGATAATTGATATACCAAAAAAGATACAAGATAAAAGACGTAGATATTGCATTTAATATCCCCTCCGGTTGGGTTGCTAAATTTTTTACAACGTTTCTGATTTAATTAGAAGAAATGATTAAGATATAAAATAGATTCACATCATCTAATAATCTTAATAAAAATTATTTTTATGGCGGTGATCAACTAAAAACAATATTAATTGAAAATCTTTTAACAGTAGTGAGGCTGTTTGACTTTTTATATGCACCTTATTCTAAAAAAAATATATTTGTATGTAATGCACATGTGTCTTTATAATCACGCAAGTCTTTCTTTTGAGGTATTCTCGCGATACACGAACCTGGACATAGCGGCACGCACCTCTACGTAGGCTTGTTTATTGGCAAACGTGTTGGTCGCACAACCGATATGAAGGAGCCCATGGCCGATAGGTTCATTTTTACAACAAAGCAGAAATTTATTTCCTCCTAAATTTCTGAAATGAAGAGAATTCAATAGGGAAGAAATTAGTTCGTGAACCTGGACTATTCTGTGTTTATGGCCAAGCATGCTAATGTAACCAGTAGTTTAAAGAAAATCTATAAAATAACTTAAAAAATTTGGCAAAATTATAAAAAATATTTGTGATTTTTTTTTTTGAAAATTTGGGTTATAAGTGTAGAACTTTAGGATTTAGGGTGCTTTAGGATTTTTTTACTGCGCGGATATGTGTATTTTATAGTTTACTATGACCCAGATGTGTAAGTATGTTAGAAGCCAAAATAAATAAAAAAAAGTTAAACAATAAAATCTAAATAATGTCACCTTAAACAATAACACATAACCATATAATTAAAAATTTTAAAATTTTAAATAAATTTAAACAATATAAATTTAAAATAGGAATAGGTTTAAGAACACTCAAGAAAAGATATAGTAAATAAATAAAAATATAAATAACTAGAAGTATGGTAAATAAATATAACCTTTTTATACTTACTCCGGAGCTATGGTAAATAAACATAAATATAAATAAACTAGAGGTATGGAAAATAAATAAAACATCTTTTTATATTTACTCCATAAACCTCTATATTTACAAAAACTCAAAAAATAAGTTTTATTTAGGTGAATCCTATGGGGCAAATACCATGGGACAAATACCATGGGATAGATACCATATTTATAAAAGCCGTATGGTAAATAAATAAATATAAAAGAGGTATAAAGAGGTAAGCTAAATAAATAAAAATATATCAAATAGGATTAGAAATCAACATCTAATTATATATGAAATCTATGGCCCAAATACCATAGACCAAATTATTATTAATACCATGCAAAAAAAAACATTATTAACCCTAACATTAATGTTAAATTATTTTAATTTTTTTTTATTGTTAAATCTAATATTCATATTAATATATTATAATATTAATGTTATTAAAATTAATAAGTTTAGATTAATACAATATTAAATTTGCTATATTATAATATATATTAATATATCATTATATATATATATATAGATTAACTCTAGATCTATATGGGAGGGAAGAACAAAGAAATATGATAGAGGTGGAGAAATATGGGGACTTATAAGGGAGAGATGGAGATAAACTGAAGGAGAGGGGAGAGGAGGAATGAGGAGAGAGAGAGGGAGAGGAGTGAGAGAGGTAGAGAAGGGTAATAGAAAGAGGGAGTCATAAAGATGGTGTTTGGATAGAGAGAAGAAAAGAGGGAGGGAGAAGGGGAGAGGATTGGAGGGTAGAGAGAGAGACATAGAGGAGGGGGAAGAGAGAGGGAGGTCGGAGAGAAAGGGAGAGAGAGGAAGGATGAGAGGAGGAGGAGAGAGGGAGGGATAGAGATATGGATTTGGAGGGGGCGAGAGGTAGGGAAGAAGATGTTAGCCTCTTTCATAAAGGCAATCATAAATCCAAAAATACATAAATTAAATAATGTAAAGTTAGGATAAATATATTTATTAAATTAGAATATTTAATAAATATTACAGATACTTAGAATTATAATTTTGTTAGTAAAAATAGGGCTCTAGAATAGAGTTGTTTCCTAGGCTCTAAAATAGGAATAAAGTTAGTAGGATGGTTAGAAGGTCATTTATTGTAAATGGACACTTGTTGGTTTTAGTTTCCTAATTTCATTGTAGTGTGGTAGTGAGAGTTTACGTTTGTAAACTCCTATAATTTGTTATATAATCTTTTTCCATGATTAATAAAAGTATGTGTCTGGGGACACTTCTGAATCTACATGTGGTATCAGAGCGAAGATCCATGACTGGCGATAAATGAAGATTGCCAGGAGGGCGATAAATGATATATTTAGTTCGACATTGGTAATATCACAACTGCTATAAAGCTCCTGGAAACCAAAAGTATTGCACACCCGTATGTATGTTATTTCAAATATGTTCCTCTCATCCTGCGTTCCTGCTTTGATCGAGCTGAGTTAATTATTTTTTCATTTCTGCAATGGGGAGGATTTGTATAGCTTAGTGACTGCTGGCGCGTTGAAAAGGTTGAGTCATCCTTAAAAGTGGAACATTCAAGCATCAAACCTGAATTGTATTGGTGCAACGATTTTTATTGTGTGGATCGAGCAGTATGTAAGTATGTATCTCGGTAGAGTTGATTTTTTTTTTTTTGACATAGTGTAAATATTTAGTGTGTATGGAGTAGTGCAGAGATGCGGATAATGTAGAAGCGATATTTTCTGAAATAGTTGTAAGAGAATGTTGTTGTCTTAGTCACAAAATAAGTCTCTGTGGTGAATTGGTGTCGATTTCCTGAAGGAGAGCATGGATACACATCGAGTGTGGTCAATTTGATCGCTTGAAATCTGTGTTTATGCTTGTATTATAACCGTGCCAATAGAATAGCGTGGGAGCCATTACAGAGGTAGTGTGTATCAAATGGCAGAGTTGAAGCCGATTTTGAACATATCATGTCATGTCGGAATCATAACGAGAACTGTTGAAGTGTTTGCATGAAAATTGAATGGTAATATCACCATTCTGGTAAATTAAAATGCTGCGTGGAACGGTGGAAGATTGGCCTAATCTTTAAATTTGCAGAGTTTAAATTATACGCTCAGAACATTTTGGTCATAACGAATGCTAGATCTTTCATATGGTACTTTATAAACTTATTATGAAATTGTTTTTTTCAACCTGCTTGAATCTCTCCATTGTCGGGACTGTATACCCTGATCCATGCCAAGTTGAAACCAATCCCTAGAGGAAATATTAGTTCATAAAAGTATCTAGTGACGGAATGAATGTATAGATCCATCTACTGGGAGATTGTGAAGTGCCAATTTTCAAGCTGCTCATTATTGCAAGTCAAGTCATAGAAAGGAGAAAGTGCAAAATAATTGAAGACAAGGTTTCATAGATCAAATTTGGCTTAACAGTTTGATGTGCTGTGCATTTGATGCTATTTGAGAAGACACAAAAGTCGATTTCATTGGTATGCAGATCACACAGAGCCATAATATCATCACGTAGAAAGGGGCCCTTCTCTTCCTCTTCTGGCACATCATAGTGGAAACACACAAGTGCACCAGATACAAAATTAGCAAAATAAAAATCCTTTGTCAAATCTGTGATTCTTTTCAAAAGTATAAATGTAAAATGGCACGTCTGGTTGTGCAATCACTTTTTTTAACAGATCCATCAGCACTAAAATTGTTTCTGATGGCTGAAAAGTTTCCTGTATTATATAATCATCTGGAAATTGCACCTTTATTGTTGCCTTAGTTATCTTTACGTTGCAAGCGGCCAGTTCTGCATCACTTTAATCTCGCTGCATGATTTTTTTTTTACGCGGTGAAGGTTATTTGTAGCTTGGTTTACTAAAAAACGTCCCTACCATTTTGAGTTTGGTCTGACATCCACTGAGCCATTTCTTTTTGTTTCAAGCCCATGTCTAGGTAAACCTCCAGAAACCCTCGGGAAGTGTTATCTTCCTCCACAGGCCTCACTTACCCCTGGGTTGCGTCCTTTTTCTTGTTGCGTCCTTTTACTGGCTCTTATGAATGCTGGACAAGAATGTTGAATCCTACTGTGATATTATATATCAACGCTAGAGTTGAATTTGAATAATTGAGCGGTGACATTGCAAAAAAATACTACCGTCGTAGCCATTACGAGAACCTCCATGAAAGTCAAAAAAGATGGATTAATTTTTAAAAGGTACGTGTGAACCTTCACAGTGTTAACATCATGGTAAAACAAATGAATAAAACATATTATAATTGAATAAGACAAAAATGAAAAGTTCCAGAAATTTATGCTATGCTTTAATATTTGTATGGAAATGGGAGGTTAACGTATCATCTTATGGTGTGGAAGAAAGTTTTTTTTTTGGAGTGATAGGAAGATAAGGATTTTGGTGGAGATAAGGATTTTCAAATCCTATGTCATTTAAATTACACCCTTTAAATGGTTCATGAGGATACGTATGAGTATAAAGGTCATGAGAGATAGTAAGTGGGAGGAGAGATAGTGAGTGGAATGAGTGTTTATTTTTTTTATATTTGGAAACATAAGGTGAGTTATGAGAGTATTTTTTAAAAGGTTTGTAATATTTGTAGTGATAAGAAAGTTTTGTAATTTTGGAGATATGAGTGTCTTTTTTCATGCAAAATTGTATGAGTGATCTTTGGGAGAGATTGAGTTGGTGAATATCCAGATTTTGAAGACAAATTGCTTTCAAGGGTTGTGAGCTTGGCATATTCATTACTTGAAGGTGGAGATTTATTATGTACTCAATACTTAATAAAGATATCATTTTTTTGGTGATTATGTCCTAGATCTGCCTGAAATTGAATAAGGGGATCTTAGGTACACCATGTGTGTTTGTGATGGCACATGTTTTTTTATGGCTACATGTTGTTGTTTTTGATTTGTGTCTAGTTGACACATCAATAATTTCATTTAATATCACATACATAAAGCAAGCATAACACATGTAATGAAATAGCTGCAAGATCAACACATGCATTTGCACCACGACAACATATAATTAAATATTGTCTACATTAGCATTCTACATCAACAATCAAATTCACTTAGCCAAGTTAGTGCATTTCAAAGCAAAGTCTACATCAACGTTCTTGCAAATACTTTTAAGAACTTGTAATCAAATTCATTTTTTTAAGTGAATCATTAAAAAATATTTGTTAATGAATTTTTAAGAGGAAAAGTGAAGTCATTGTTTTAAGTGAATCATTAAAATCATTGTAAGCTTTCTTAGGTGCATGTTGACAGTGTTCGACACCCTTCCTTTACACAAAATCAAGTGAATGCAAGAGTTTTTAAATCAAACAAGCAACAAGTTCACTCTCCTGCAAGCGAGTGTGATTATTCATTCAAGCAATTTGCATCAATTCAGTATAAAGATCAAACCTTCAAGAGATCCAGCGTGAAGTTCATTGCAACAACCATCAAAGCCACCAAACAATTTAAAACAATCAAGCAATTTGAGATCAACATCAAGTGAGCATGGCTATTCATCCAAGTGAGCGTGAAGTCATCAAGTAAGTCAAGTGAGCATTCAAGAAAATGCGATCGTCATCAAGCGAGCATGAATTTCAGAGTTTAAGCAAGAAAGTTCTACAACTCTAGCAAGTGTTCCAAGCAAGCGCAGTAAGCAACAAATCAAGCAAGCGTGCTATTCAAGCCACATTGAAGCAAGGATGTCATTCAAGTACCAAAATCAAGTGAAATAGTTCAAAGAATGACATCTACAACAAAGAGCCTGATTTCAAGAGTGCAAGTTAAAATGGCGCAACATCTTCAGTTGTTAAACATTCTTCACCGTTTGATCATTTCCAGTGATGAAGACATGGTGCACATCAACAAAGACACTCTCGCTAATATTTCACGACATCTATGAAAAACACATGAAACCATTGTGTTTCTTCAACTAGAGTTGCAACTTCAAAGGATTGAATTGCAAGAAAAGTGTGATACTTTCAAGTCTTTGAACCATCCAGATGATAAGTCATTCATCCCAACAACTTCAAATGTCGAAGTTGTTCCAGTTCCAATTTATTACAAGCCCATCATCAAGCCCTGGGAAGAAATTCAGAATAACAAGAATCGACGTGGCTTAGGATATGTCAACAATGACACCAACCTGCATATTCCAGATTATTCCAAGCCAATTAATTTCATCAGTGGAGGATTTATTGCACAACTCACCTCAAAAGATTCTGAGAAAGTTGCAGACAACCAGCAATGCACGCAACCAAAAGTTTCATACAAATAGAATTGCACGCAACCTGAAGTTGGAGTCCAACCAAAATTTTCACATTGTCAAAGAATCGGTCATATGGAAGATCATCGTTTTGATTTCCATCCTTGTCGCCATTGTGGAAAGCCCAATCATTCCTCAGAAAAATGTTGCAACCAACAACAATCAGCCAGATTGAAGATACATTATGAATGGATCGACCCTTGGATATGGGTCATCCACAGTCAAAATATTGTCTCAGTTCTACAACCGACTACAATCACACATAGTGCAGCCAATAGTGAAAAGATGATGGTACTCTCATGCAGTTGAACGGGGGAGTACACCAGTGTAATATGCCTACACCTAAAGGGGGGGAGTTTAGGAATAATTTCCAAGAGAAGTGTCTCTCCTTTCAGTTTCCAAAGGGGGGAAAATGTCAATGAAATTGACAGTGGTTGTCAGGCTGAAAGTCTCGACAAAACCAGCAAAAGAAGCTAGTGGGCATCTTCAACAGCCAGTGGGCATCAAAAAATTTGCCAGTGGGCATCAAATTTTTTTCCAGTTGGCAGTTGACAGCAAAGAAGCAGTGAACAATTTTCAGCATAGTAAAAGCAACAATGAGTTGTTTTTGACATCATCAGCCAGTGGGCTTTGAACAAAATTTTGATGCTGATTTCATGCAAAGGATAGATGGATCCTTTTGCAACTTGGCACTTGATGGAGTTTTCAAGCAAAATTCAGAGATGAATCAGACATACAGCTGACTCATGGTCTCTTGAGATTGAAGATTTTTTCAGCATCAACTTGAGAACTTGGAAGATGGTTCCTCGTTCTTATTTTGGATTTATCCTTAAAGGGGGGAATGTTAGCCTCTTTCATAAAGGCAATTATAAATCCAAAAATACATAAATTAAATAATGTAAAGTTAGGATAAATATATTTATTAAATTAGAATATTTAATAAATATTAGAGATACTTAGAATTAGAATTTTGTTAGTAAAAATAGGACTCTAGAATAGAGTCATTTCCTAGGCTCTAAAATAGGAATAAAGTTAGTGTATGTTTTGGGTTTGATATATATATATATAGGGAGATAGAGATATAGATGGAAGGTGAAGAGAAAGAAGAGATATATTGGGACAAGGAGGGAGGGAAAATATATATTGATAGATATGGAGTGAGAGAGAGTGTGTGTTTCACGAGATGTGATAAAGTGACAAAGAAGGAGAGATGGAGGGAGATATAGATATATATGGAAGGGGGAGAGAGGGAAGAATATTTCTTGCACTAGATGCATTGATTTCAGTGTAGATGGTGATTCTTAATCTTATTTATTTGTTTGCACTAGATGTATTGATTTTAGTGCAGATGTTGATTTCTAATGATATTTGATTACTTGCACTAGATACATTGATTTCAATGTAAATGATATCTAATCCTATTTGATTTATTGCACTAAATGCATTCATTTCAGTGCAGATGATGATTTCTAATCGTATTTTATTGTTTGCACTAGATGCATTAATTTCAATGCAGTTGTTGATTTCTAATTATATTTGATTTCTTGCACTAGATGCATTGATTTAAATGTAGATGATTTCTAATCCTATTTCATTGCTTGAACTAAATGCATTGATTTCAGTGTAGATGGTGATTTCTAATCCTATTTTATTTCTTGCACTAGATGCATAGATTTTAGTGTAGATGTTGGTTTTTAATCTTATTTTCCTACTTGCACTAGATGCCTTGATTTGAGTGTAGATGTTCATTTCTAATCCTATTTGATTACTCGCATTAGATGCATTGATTTCAGTGTAGATATTTTTCTCTAATCTTATTTGATTTCTTGCATTAGATGCATTGATTTTAGTGTATATGTTGATTTATGATTTGATGTAATCGGATGTATGATGGTTCATTCATTTTAAAGTCATGGGATTAATAGTGCCATTGATTTCAATTTAAGCACAAAAGCTTACTAACAGTGTATATTGATTTATGTGTTATAGTAATTTAACCTATTAACATTGGATAGCAAGAGATAAAAAGTATGATGTTTACTACAATAGCTCGAGCTAAATATTTAAATGGTTTATGATTCTAACTGTCCTTTTCATATACTTTATATGAAAAGAAGAAAATAGTTTGAGATTGATCACAATGAATACTATTTGTAGTTGACTACATTCTTATTATTCAAATTTTCTATCATTCAATGTTATTACATTGTCACTTTGCATTCAAAATTTTTATTTCATCATTTTTCACCATTAAAGTTATTTTACAATATTTATCATCTCAACAAAATTAGGTAACTGGGAAAAATTAAAATTAAAATGAATTGATAAATCTCGGACATATTTAACATATTTAAAATGGTTATATTAATATTAAATGTATTTACATATTAATTGATAAAATTAATCATATGTTCCTCATATTATTGATAGATTTTCCTAGGATGCACATGACTGAAACTACCCTAGATCCATCTTAATTGCAGATCTATCAAGCGCCAAGAGGGATAAAATCTCTCCTATTGAAAAGCTTTCCTCAAGTTTTGCACTCAAAAAAGAGTTTCGCATCTCAAGAGATTTGATCCCTCTCGGTGCTTGATAGATCTAGATTTAAGATGGATCTAGGCTGGTTTTAACCTTTTCAAACTTCTTTAATAATTCAATAGTCATTATAAACAACAATGTTTCTAGAAAAATAGTTTCCAATGGAATAACTATAGGTAAAGCCTTAAATGGATTTTATTTTTATTTTTATTAAATCAAATCCTAAAATAATATTCTATCTAATAACATTGCCATAAAATATTTTGGTATAGTGTTAACATCTAAATATCCATTCTATTGTAAGGAAATTTATAAAAAAAAGGCTTATGGTCACTTCATAATACACACAACATATATATATAGAAATCCCATGCATACTTCTCCTTGGTAGAAATTATCAGATCTTGATCACTCTCATATCCAAGGATTCAAGTTTTGTTGACTAAAATAAATTGATAGTTCAAAAAATGACTCACACTATCCAATCAACTAAAGCTGATTTCTAGGTCTATCAATCCTTGAATTTCCATTCCAAAATAAGAAACAAGGCATAGTCACTTTGATCATTCATTCTAGAATAAAGTCAAAAGTATGCCATTCTACGATAACAAGAAAAAAGGTGCGAATATTCATTAATATTTGATATTTTAAGGGTTTTGATTAGTAGATGGGATTCCATTGGTTATTTATTATAAAATTTGTCCTTTGATCCATTCTCATAATGTACATTTATATAATTGTATATATAGTCTTAATTTGTTTATTCTCATCCTTTCTAAGCCTAACATGAATTTTTATCATATTTATTACATATTTGGACTCTAATATCCATATATCCTTCTTATTCCTAAAATCTACCATTTATCTAGCCTTAACGACATAATCATAAGAGGTTTTAGGGTCTACCAATTCAGAAAAGGTATAGAGGTGTGCATTGTAGAGAACATATATCAACTCTTTTGTAAGTATAAAATAGTTCTCGCATCTTACCCTTAGGTTAGCACCAAGTTTAGCATTTACGACATAAATTTCCAACTAAGTCAATTACCATGAATGAAATTCCAACACTTGTTATTTTCAAATTATTGAAAATTATTTATTGTTTTTGTTAAGATTCCTCATCGAGTCCACTAAAGTATATTGGTTCAATATACTTTGGATTGTAAACTATTTCCACAAACTATCTTCTAAAAATGTGCTCCATTGACTCCTCATATTTATGGAATTTCAAAAATAATAAATATTCTTAAGCCTCAATCCCATCCTTTTTTGTTTTGAAAGATGAATCCATTTGAGGAAATAACCTAATATCTTTTTAGTTACAAAAATTTGAAACATTTCCTTATAACCTTCTCAAGAATTCATGCATAAATTTAAGATGGTGAATGCAAATAAGCAGGGGTTACTTATAAAATAAATTTTAGAAGAGTTATCATACATGTACATGGGATCCCTATATTACACAATATATTTATCATATTCATTATATTAAAGAAGAACCAAACTTAATCCTTAACAAAATAATCATTAGGTTTATAAATAATATTAAATAATTTATTATTTATTGGAAATAAACTTTTAATAAAGGGAAGATTTGTTGAACCTCACTTTCCTCCCGATATAATTGCACTTTTTTTTGTATTTAATTCCATTCTTGTAGGAATATTATAGTCTTAAGTTTTTCTTTTCATCTAATTTTTATTTTCATCCAACTGTATCTCTTAAGGAGTCTTTACAACATATAAATACATCATTTAAAAATAATATATGAGTGAGGTATCAAAATAGAGATATTTCACACCCCTTTATGTCTCCATATTTTTTTCTTTCCAGATCGTTCTTTTCAAAACATTTTCTAAGAGAACAAATTATAAGAGAGAAATTGAAACCTTATTTGAATGCTCACCTTGGGATAAAAAAATATTGTAAGTTATTGAGTGATAAATACAAAAAATGATGTTAAGGAAATGCATCACATGGTTCAATTTAAAATTAACTGATAGGTCCCTATATTACAAGTGTAATGCCTTAAATTTGTTAGTGTAACCCCCTTATTGTTATTGTTGTACCCATATAACCCCAATATTTTTATTATTGTGCCCTTACATTACTATTCTTAGGTCGGCTAGGATTATATTATGACCCCATGGACTCCTATATATAGAAGGAGGTTTTGTCATTTGTATCATCCAGGAATTGTTCATTTATGTGGCATTCGAAATAAGATTCAGAGGGCTACTGCAAGACCTAATTTCAGATATTGAAGATCCAAAATCACATAGATAATTTGATTTCAATATCGAGCTCCTCAAAAGAAAGAAAAAGGTCTGTATTTTTTTCTTCGAATTTTTTAAGTCTTGTTTGAAAAATCAATTTGAATTTATTCCAAGGGCATATTGTAGAATAGATATCAGTATTAGGTTAAAAAAACGCCCCCTAAAAATAATTCAACGCCCATTAAGCCTTCTAAAGGATCTACTATGAATCATGAAGATGAAGACGTGCAACATGATATATCAAAATTACAAGAGAAAGTGCACCAAATTTTGTTCTCGCAAACAGAAAAAAAAAAAAATGAAATGGAAGTTTCGAAGAAAGGCATGGAAGCTAAGATGGATGGTTTAGAGAAAGGCACGGAAGCTAATATGGATGCCATGGAAGTTGGTATGGAAGCTAGGATGCCTGACATGGAAGCTAAGACCAATGAAAAAAGAAAAGACAACATGGAAAGCATGAAGAATGATGTGAAATAAGACATGGAAGGTTTGAAAAATTTGATATAATAAATTTTTCCTAATGGCGAAAATATAGTAGATGAAACTCATGATGAAAACAAAATAAATTTTAATCGTGATTTCATAAACTCTAATGTTGGATGGAAGAACCACCATTTTCCAAAAATGGATATGAGGAAATTCGATGGAAAGGATCCCATAACATGGATATTCTAGATGGAGCAATATTTTGATATCAATAATATACAAAACACCCAAAAGGTACACATTGCAACATTAAATTTAGAACAAAATGCATTTGTATGGTATCGATGGTTTTACTCCCGTAAAAAAAAATTCACTTGGTCATTTTTTACAGAGGAAATGATAACACATTATGAGGATTCAAAGAGAAACAACTTCTTTAGCCAATTGATAAATTTCAAACAAAAGGGTTCAGTGGTGGAGCAGATTGAGGGATTCCAAAAATTGAATATAATGGTAACTGATATTCCATAGGAACAAAATATTGATGTCTTCATAGGGACTTTAATGGATAACATCCAACATGAGGTTTTCCTTTGGGAACCTGATTCATTGGAGAAGGCATTCAAGGTGGCAAGAAAAATTAAATGTAAAATTATGGCGAAAAGGAAGGCTGCCACTCACATCTATAAAGATGGAAGTGTTGCTACTCCTATACTTCCACAACCTACAAGGTTAACACCACAACAATTGGAATAAAAGAGAGCAAAAGGGAATTGCTACAGTTGTGATAGCAAGTACACTAAAGGTCATAAGTGTGCTCTGAAGAAATTATTTTACATAGATTGTAAAGAGGAGGAAGAAAATGAAGTAGAAAATTCAAAAGAAGAGGATATACACAAGGAACCAACCCTAGAAGAAGAATAAATGAGTCCAAACATATCGTGTAATGCATTGGAAGGAATTACCACTCATCAAACTCTCAAAATAGAAGGACATATCAAGAAGAAAAAGGTAATAGTTTTGATTGATTCAGATAGTACCCATAATTTTATTCATTTTAAGGTAGCCAAGGAATTGAATTTCTTTCTATACCCATCACCAAAATGTCAAGTGATGGTTGCAAATGGAGGAACTATAAATTTCTCTGGAAAATGCCATAATATCAAGCTAACTATGGGGGAATATGTATTGAATAGTCCAATGATTTCCATTCCAATGGGAGGTGTTGATGTTGCACTAGGAGTACAATTGTTACAATCTTTTGGTACATTTTCTTTTAATTTTCAATAAGTTTTCTTGAATTTTTTTTCGGAACGAAAGAAAGTCGAATTACGGGGTATCACAGGGAATCTGGGAATGATAATAATCTCTAATGTCATGACAAATATTCTGAAGAAAGAACAATGAGGTGTAATTGCACAATTATGCTAACTAGAAGTTCCAACATCAAAATCATCTATTTCTGCAGATCGTAAAAAAGTCTTGGACGATCATTCCAAGGTGTGTGAAACTCCCAAAGGACTCCCACCTATTTGTGATCATGATTATGCTATTCATTTGATTCTGGGAAGTTTTCCTCCAAACATTAGGCCTTACATATATCCTTATGTCCAAAAGAGAGAAATTGAACATATGATTGCAGAAATGTTAGAGGCTGGTAGTATTCAACCTAGTCAAAGTTCTTTCTCTGCTCCAGTAGTATTGGTGCACAATAAGCATGGATCATGGCACATGTGTCTGGATTATAGGGAGCTCAATAAGCTCACTATTATAGATAAATTTCTCATTCCTGTAATAAATGAATTATCGGATGAATTACGTGGAGCAATTTATTATACCAACTTGGATCTTCGTTCAAGATATCATAAAATTAAAATGAAGATTGAAGATATTCTGAAAATAGAATTTCGAATTCATGAGGGTCATTATGAGTTTTTGGTCATGCATTTTGGCCTTACCAATCCACCTTCTACATTTCAAGGGTTGATGAATTCCATTTTCAAACCCTTCCTTAGAAAAAAATTTCTAACACTTTTTGATGATATACAAATCTATATCACGTCTTGGAAGGATATGCAGACACATAATTATATTCAGAAACATCCAAATGTTTCTTTGGAGTACAAGAGGTGGAATATCTCGGTCATATTGTATCTCACGAGGGTGTTAAGGTAGAACCTAAGAAAATTAAAGCCATTAAAGAATATAAATTCTCCACAACCATAAAGAAGTTGCAAGGATTTCTCGGGTTAACAGGTATTATGCAAGTTTGTTCAGAATTATGGTAGAACAGCAATACCTCTAACAACATTAATGATTAAATACATGTTTTCATGGATTCCTAAAGCAACGAAGGCCTTTCAACATCTTAAAGTGGCAATGTGCCTAGAACCAGTCTTAGCTACGCCAAACTCCATAAAACCTTTATTGTGGAATGTGATGCCTCAGGAAATGGAATTGGTGATGTTTTAAAGCAAGAAGTAAGACCCATTTCTTTTGAAAGTCATCCAATCAAAGGAAAGTATTTACAGAAAGATATTTATGAGACGGAAATGTTAGCAATACTACATGCACTAAAGAAATGGCGACCTTACCTAATGGAAAGACACTTCAAGGTAAAAACTAATCATGACAGTTTTAAACACTTTTTGGAACAAATAATATCTTTAAAAGAGTAGAAAAAATGAGTTTCAAAGATGTTGGGTTATGACTTTGAAATCATCTACAAAATATGGAAGCTAAATGTTGTTGCAGATGCACTCTCAAAAAAGGATGAAGAGGCGAAAGAATTTCTTTATGACATTTCTATTATCCATCCAGATTGGATAACCGAAGCAACGGATGAATGGAAGAAGGACAAAGAAGTATGGACACTCATTCAAAATTTGCAACAATATCATAGTACATCTGATACATTTAGTTGGCAAAATTATTCCTTATGGTACAAAGATCACTTATATATTTTTAATAATTCCCAACTAAAACAAAATATTCTTTTAGAATTTCACACTTCTCCTTTAGGAGGACACTCGGGAATTTTAAAAACTAACCACAGGGTGAAGAAATATTTTTTTGAGATGGCCTTATATATGAGATTCAAAATTTTTTGGTGGAATACTTGGTTTTCTAGAAAAATAAAGTTGAGACAATAAAGGCCCCGTGTCTTCTACAACCTTTATCCATTCCATGTCATTGTTGGGAGGATATTTCAATATATTTTATCACAGTTTTACCTAATTCCAGAGGAAATGCTGTCATCATGGTGGTAGTTGATAGAATTACCAAGTACGCAAATTTTTTTGCATTATCTCATCCATTTAAAGCAAGTACAATTGCTAATAAATTTATGGAAACAATTCAAATTATACATGGGCACCCAAACATTATTGTAAGTGAGAGAGATCCCATTTTTACTGGAAATTTTTGGACAAAATTATTTTCTTGTTTAGGTACTCAACTAACACATAGCTCACCTTATCATCCTCAATCTAATGGTCAAACTGAGATACTAGTTAATAAATGCTTGGAAGGATACCTTCGTTGTTTTGTATCTGATAAGAAAACACAATGGGTCAAGTGGTTACCTCTCACTGAATCGTGGTATAACACTTCCTTCCATACTGCAGCGAAAATGTCCCCATTTATGCACTTTATGGATATCATCCACCCTCCATGACATCATCATTAAGAGAAAATTATAAGGTTCAAGTAGTGGAGGATCACATCGATCATCAACAAGAAGTTCTCCAACTCTTAAAAGATAACCTAAATTTGGCACAAAATCGAATGAAACAATAGGCATATCAACATCGCTGCGAGAGAAGTTTTGATGTAGGAGGCTAGGTATTTTTAAGGCTACAACCATACAAACAAATGTCCCTCAATCAAGCTAAGAAGGATAATGAATTATTGCCAAAGAACTATTGTCCTTACAAGGTGTTGCAAAAGATTGGTACTATTGCATACAAATTGGGGCTTCCCGCTTCTTCGTGAGTGCAACCAGTTTTCCATGTTTCATGCTTAAAGATGGTTATAGGTGAAAAACTTCCATTTCAAAAAATATTTCAGAACTTGATGAGGAAGAAAAAATCATATTGGAACTTGAACCAATCACGAAAACAAGAACTCGACACCTACAAAATCAATCAATTTCACAGTATCTCATCAAGTGGAAGAACTGACCTACTTAAGATTCTACATGGGAGGATGAAAATTTTATACAGAAGCATCCAGATCTACTCAAGCGTTGAGGACAACAATTTTTTGCAGGAAAGGGGCATGTTAGGTCCCTATATTACTAGTGTAGTCCCTTGTTGTTGTTAGTGTAACCCCCTTATTGTTATTGTTGTACCCCTGTAACCCCAATATTGTTATTATTGTGCCCTTACATTATTATTTTTAGGTCAGCTAGGATTATATTGTGACCCCATGGACTCCTATATACAGAAAGAGGTTTTTTCATTTGTATCATCCAATATTTGTTCATTTATGTAATGTAAAGGAGGTTTCCGCCTCGTTGTGGCTTATTTATAAGGCATCGATCTCTCTTTTCATCTATTTTTGGAGTTGGTTTCATAACATTAACATACTAAAATAAATATCAACCAATGGTAATGTTAATTAGAAATTAATAAATCTATTATAGGCAATTAAAAAATCTCATTTGACAATAGAAAATGGTAAGTTCTTTGTTTTAATTGTATGTGGGCTTTCATGTGCCACCCCATTAGCCCTATAAATTTATCATCGATTATAGAAACCAAATTTCCAAAAGGGATGGATGCAAGGGGTATTTTTAACCTGGTATATTCTCTCTTTTTTTCATTATTTCGTATATATAATTAGATAAAGAAATTGAGCTAAAATAAACATAAGGAATGGAACTAGTTTTAATGGGAATAAAGAAACAAAATATCAATTGTATGACCCTCACACCCTTGCAATAGTTTTAGGCTCATTATCCACCATTATTAAGTACTACTATATGAGATCAAAAAATCAACGGTAAATATGTAATGTGAATCTTCAAAGGCCTTGACCCTTTTACCATTTTAAATGGGTAAATAAAATGATTTAACTATTGAATTTTTAAGTTTTGTAATAATTAATAAAATCATTTAACTCATCATAAAATCCTTTCAATATTTAAATATCCTATTACGTTTATAACAAAACAATAACTCACAAATTAATATATTAAAATATTTAAAATTAATTAATGAAAATACAAGAAAAATAATGAGTAATTTATTGTCATTAATTTTAAAAATAATTAAACAATCCTATGATATAAATTAATAATAAATATAATAAAACAAAATTAAATATTTCAAAAATTATTTTAACATTATAATTAATTAAAAAAATAAATATTAAAATTAAAGAACATTTCAAAATAAATTAATTCATTTTGAATTAAAATTTATTAATCCTTTTAATTAAAATATAGTAAATATACTAATTTAATATAAAAATTTGAAATGCTTTTGTCCTTTAAAAAAACTTTCTCGTGATCTCATTTAACACAACCCTAAAATAAATTTCTCGAAATATTAAAGCTTAAGGTAGATTTGTTTTCCAAACATATATTTTGTTATCCCGATAATGAACTATAGTGGAGGATTCGAAACATCGATTCTAAATCAAAATGAATGGGATAAATTTGGAATATCTATTACAACAATCTAATAATCCAAGAAACCTTAAATAAGAAAGTAACTCATCCTTGTTAACTATCTCTAAAATAATTTTATTTACATTTTGATTAAAAAAAGTAATCTTGAAGTAACCATTTCTTCTTCTTGAGAAATAGAGGCATTGGATGGATTTTAAATAATTTCTATGTTTTTAAATCTCTCATAAGAAAATTTGTATTATTAGAGGTGCCATTTATTCACCATAACTTAAAAATAACCTCTTCACTAAAAATTATGGGTATTCCCTATACCCAAAAATATCTAACCCATATCAATGATAAATGATAATTATATTTCCCCCGGGTGTAGAGAAGATGGTGATATGGTCTTCTATTAAGGTACTCTATCGTGTAAAGGTAATTGGTTCAAAACTCTGTGAGAAAAAATATAGTCATGTTAAGGGTTGGTGTGATCAAAGCTATATTTTAAGGGCTTAGATGTCGCTAATTCACATGTACTCAAGGCACATGTTAAACTTTCTAGTCATATGGGGATTCATATAACAGACAAAAAAATGGTAATTCGATTTGAGACCCCAACTTATTTTTCCTCCATTACATCATAATTAACTTTATAGAAAAATTGATACATTATGGTTACCCCGAATTCCAATAACCCAGGCTATTCCACACAACTTCGTAGTCTTCTCTCCAAACACTCTCTTTTTATTGTTTCCCAAAAGAAACATATCATGAAAACTGGGAGTCTGAAAGGTGAATCATTTCCCTTTGTCCACAAAATGAGGGAAACTAAAAAAAACCATATTTACATTAGAAAATAACTTCTCCAACTTATTCTAAAAATAATAACTCACTTCCTAATTTAAATATTTACAATCTCTTACAAAACAATTAAAAATTCCTCCTAGCATTACCATGTGACCATTCGATCACACTGGCATGCTCTTGTTCAAACTCTAACATCTTGTGCTAGGTCTATGCACATGGATGAGATTTGCAAGGTGAAAAATATTCATGGTATCCTAACCATGTGTTTTTCAAGTGAAACTTCCTTTATTCCAAGCTTTATGTTGTACCTAGTCCATCTCCTTGTAATGTTGTTGCTCCACTATTTTCTTCTATTGTAGTCTTCCTCCTTCTTTGTTGATGAAACCTTTCTCTACCATTTGCAACATGTTATTGTTTATTTTCATATTCTCTCCATACGTTTTCTATTGAGGATTCCTTACTTCTTCAATCTCAATGTTCATATTATCATTAGGCTGACTCAAATCACTACTTCCTTGTGGAACTTTATCACTGTCATCCCTTACTAATATCCTCATGGTTTAAGCTAAGTCCTCTATTCATTCATCTTCCTTGAAGATGATATATTTCTTGTTTAGGTTTACAATGATTTCCCTCTACTAGTTGTTTTGTTTCCTTCATGGAAAATTTGTCTTTCATTCCTCCATAGCTGTTTAAGAAACTTGTATGTATTTCCTCCTGATACCCTTTAGAAAATATATCATTGTACCCTTGCTGAAACATATTTTTCTTTTCATGTATATGTTGCATGTCTTCCTTCTTCTCACACAAATATGTAGAATTTCTATCGCTGCCATATTCTATATTTCCTGATAGCCACTTTTCTAAAAATTCAATTTAAAAAATTGTATTGAGACAAGGGAATTGTTCATCATATTCTGCCTCGATTTCTTCAGGTTTAGTATACATATATATGTTATTACATCTATAAAATCTATTCTCCATCTGTATCCTCTTCCAGCAACTTCTGAAACAACTATTGTTTAGCTTGAAACCTTACAAGTACTTTGTATTTCTCTAGAATATAAACTAGGATCTATTTGTCCTTCCTCAGCTCCAAATTATCATCATGTTCAGCTCCATTACATTGTGCAGGAATTTCTTCAGCTTCTCCATTTATAAAAAAAATCAAATTTTGTCTATTCTTCTTCATATTTGTAACAATCTCCAGATATTTTCCATAATTATTTACTAAACGTGCATTCACACAGAAATTATCAGTTTTAAAATAATAAGGCTTTGCAACCTCATTTCATGCTTCTCACACCCCTTCTCCATGTTGATCTCCATTCTCGAAATGATATGTGAGACTCCTATTGAGCCCGTCATCAACATATGCTTCATCACTATCATACTTTCCAATGATGGATCCTTGTTGCAGTGTACAAATGTACATTGTCTCTTTCTCACATTCTCCAAGAATCCTTTATTCATGCAACACTAAAGCTTCTGGGACACCCATAAAATCTCCATTTTCTTTATCCAATATAGCAAAATCCTCATTAACATCCACACATATTTGTTCATCACCCTTATGTTGTTATTCTATGGTTTTATTTGGCCATGGCACATAGCCTTCATCTTGAGTATATCGTGTCTTCCTTCCAACTGTAACGTCTCTTCCTTCCACCCTAGAATTTTTTATTTTTTTATTTTTTATAATTTAGTTCAGTGCTTCTATTGGCCAAAGCTGTTCAATTATACTTTCAAATTTCGTCAATTATGATCTGTTATGGAGTAGAGTTACTATTCCTCCTATTACTCTTGAGAGTATAGTTTTATTGTTTTCTTCCACTAATGGTTGTGGCTTATGGAATTTACACATATATGTCACCATTTCTATTATATCGTTGCATTTACTCCCATGCTTGACTATCTATACATATTGTAAATTATACATATACTCGACCACATTTATATTGTCCTCACACATGACAATTTACTCATAAATATTCATGCACACATTTGTAGGCTTATTAACTCTACGTTTTTTTATTCAACAACATTCTCTTACGTATTGGATATGGTATTCGATGGGTTTTAAGTCCTTGTATAACTCCAATTATTATCACCCCACAGTTGAATTGCGAATTATTCAAGGTCTATTCATATTTGCCCTCTTGTCAAGGATATAAATTTATTGTGAGCCTGAACATCGCATCGTTTATTCCTTACGTACATATCTCTTATGATGAGTGATGTGGAGATATGCGCATTTAATTTTCAATGCGTTCGTTGTGTCTCGTTGGCATGGTTGACTAAGGTATTTGGCCATGTTAACTTGTTTAACCCTCCTCGTCATTTTCTTCATTGACACTTTGTTGATTTTCAAGTTTATTAGTTCTGCATACGTCCATAATTGAGGATATATGTATCTATATGTTGTTTGTGATATGCCACGCCAGAACGCGCTTTTAATACGCAGGCCACATGATATGATCGATGGTACTGTAGCGTAGATTTCATAGATCGACATTTATGTTTTGAACTATTGTGTATTAAATTCCAATTTCCCAAACTCGATCCGTGGCTAAGCCGTGGATTCGAGGCCACTTGGATGGTGAAGATCATTCCTGTTCATTAGGGTTTCGTCGGTTCTTAGGTTTGGGAAATTTGTATAATTATTTGTGTTATTGTTGAGGCGGTTATTTCTCCCTTCATTCGTTCTACTTGCCTCCCGGTGGCGAGACTCTGCACCTTGGAGGAACTGAGCGTAGACGCTCCCAGGCTTCGGCGTATCCATTCCCTCATCGTATGATGTCTCAGGTATGACGTCTATGCACGTCTCTAGTTTTTAATGTTAAGCTTATGCTCTGCGTTTATATCTTGATATGGATTTTTCTTGCCATATAAATATGCTCTGTTGCTTGAGCGAGAGCTGAGGTTAATGAAAATAAATTATTTTCCATGGTCCCATTTATAGACAAGAGTTCGTATTGGTCAGTTGGAAAACTTTTTGTAGAGATTTTTTTGTCCGAGTATGTCGATTTTTTTGTTATTCCAACATCTCTTCTGCTACCTCATATGTCTTTCTATGAACGATGGGTGGGACTAATGCTCTATCGTTTCTGAATAGAAGTTTACGCCCCAGCGTCCTTCGAGGTTTTTCTGATGTTGTTCGAATGGCGACAGGTGGATTTTACTCATCTCGAGCATTATCCATACCCTAGGAAAGTGATCAATTTTGATTTTATCACAGAAATCGTGGCTTTTCCATTCCCAATTTAAACTCCTGATCTTCAAATTTTTAATGTTATGCCTCTACTTCTATTGCAGGTCGTTTTGAAGGAAATGAGGTTCTCCTTTGCCAGGTAACCATTTATTACTTTGTTATTTTTTTCTCATTCTTGATAGAATTTTTATCAGTTACTCTACTTGTATTCTCACTGTCGATTGTTTTTACTGCAGGTAATTCTGACGCTATACAATTTTCCTTCTCGGTGAACCATGAAAGACGTCATTTCACTAGACACTAATTTCAATGCCCTTGGCGTTTTCAGGTCGGTATCCACAGTATACTGGTCGGTATCCATATTATTTCATGAAATACTCCTGTTAATATTTTTCCTGTCAGTAATGGTCTTCTTAAATTTCATTGAAGAAAGTAATAAGTTCGCTAGTCTTATTTTTACTTTATGTTCCTCCTCATTATAATAGCATAATTAACTATAAGTATCTTTGTTGAAAGAGTTTTCAAGTCTGCAATCTTTCAATGAATGAGAATTTCTCCATTTCCACAGAGTCTGTAATTTCAGATGTATTTTATGAGTCCAACAGTGGACCCTCTTTATACTCCTTAGTTTGGGGTTCCAGTGTACTAGTCACTTGGAATGTTTTCTGCAACTATATACTTATAATTTTTCTTAGCATAACCTTTTCAGTCTATTTAGTTTTAACTACTCTTCTGAATATTATATAGATCTGATGGGGAAATTATTTTTTATCTCTCCCAGTTGTATAGTCTGCATGCATTTTATAGAGGTTCACATGCACAGTTTGTAATTTCCAGAATTTATTAAGTTGTGACCCTTGCTTTGGGAAGGATATTAACACCAGTTTTATATATATATAATTCTCAGACCACATTTGTTTGCTTAATTTGTAAACATATTTAGTCCTGTTCCTTTACTACCTATATATATATATATATATAACACTTGAATTTATAGTACTAAACTATATACTCTTCCCTTCAGTCCTTATTATAGAAGGAAATCTATACATAAACATGCACTGTTGTTTTGTAAATCTATATGCCTGTAATTCACTTAGCTAATTCAACAAATGTATAGCTCTACCCTGTATGTACTTAATTCCTCCTACATACAGGTTTTTTTTTGGGTTTCCCTAATGTTCACTGAATTATTTCTATTTACAACAGAAACAGATTAAAGTTACATAATTATAAATTATGAGATAACATAATCTCCAGATTTAAACCAGGGACTGGTTTAGAGTTTCTGGTTGATTTGTCCTCATATTTATGGTTCCTACAACTATGCAGAACTGAGAGAGTTTAATTACTCTACTATTCTGTAAATGTATGGAACACCAGCACAAAACAAAACATTTTAAATAGTGTGTAGCTATAATAATTAACTTTTACACCTAACAACAAATAGTTTCAATCATTTATAACACTGTGAGCATACCACTTTGGTATTTGACTAGTCCTCCCAACCGTAGAGTTCCTCTATCTCCAGAACTCAACCCCGAGCTGAGATCACTTCCATTCCAGACCAACCTCTAATCTATTCAGGAATAGCTTACTTAAGCTTTTTCTCCCCAAAGCCTGTTTCTAATTCTGCGTCCAGAATATCAAGATGCTTTTCTTCCTGTTTGCCTAGGCTTCCCTTATTTAGGGTTTTTTAAAGCTGCTTTCTGCTTTTCCCAGCTTTTTACCTCTTCCCAACTACTCTCCACATCATTGGGGAAACTAGATTTTCCTCAAAATCTAATTTGGAAATAAATTCTTTCAAGGATTTTTGAAAGATTTTTGGGGAAATATTTGCCTCTTTCCATCCTCATGGATTTAGCAAGTGATCTCATAATTCTCATTTTGGTCCATATGCACAGAATTATTTTATTTATTTTTCATACTTAAATTTTTAATTACATCCACAAAATACTTGTACATTGGGGTCCACTCCCCTTAGGACTAAAGTTCAAATGTCTAGTTTTGAAAATCAAAAACATCAACTAGGGGTGTTACACCAACTTTTATAACAACACGTAGTTATTGTTTCTCTTCTCTACAAAGAAAAAATCAATATTATGTACTTCATCTAGAACAACTCCTACATTCATACACCAATTGTTAAAATAATCATGGCTTGTATCCGCCATTAACACCTCAACCATCATATGTTGATTGTGCTCAAAACTTGTGAGACTCTGAGTTATTCTCTCATCAAAATTTTCTTCACTTTGGCCTTCATTTTCAAAATGGCCAATGAGACTTTCAGGTAGTTTCCTTTCAAAATTATCTCCTTCCTAACTTTACCTACTATAGCTTCTCTTCGAACCATTACTATGACTCTCAGTAGTCACAAATATCCTTCTTCCATGAGCTTCTACATTCCCGATGTGAACTGCATGGAAGCCACTGTACCAAGCTGACTCCATAATTTTTTTTGTAAAAACCATACTACGCCCTTCCATGCCTAGCTGTCTCCTAGTATTTTTGCTTATTCCTTCCTCTAGAATCTTCATATGAGAACTCTCTTCTCTTCTAGATTATGCATGCAATTTACCCACCTTCTTGCTTCGAGAACTTTTTTTTTCTCCCTCACATCTACTACAATGTTCCTAGCCATCATACTCAATGGAAAACATTTATCATTGCTACCTATAGTTAGCAATTAATCCACAAATAGATATAAAAATGACTATTAACTCCTTGTTCAATCTTCACTTGACCACACAACTATTGTTCTCATCCCTTTGGTTTTGAAGAAGTTCCTGTTATTTCAATCAACATCATTCTTAGTCTTGGTTTATTTCTCAATCAACTTGTTATAATGCAAGGTAGATATCCTCCACCATGTATGCACAACACCTCACAATCAACAAACCAAAATTCAATTTAATTTGAAAGAAAACATTCACCTCAATCTGTTGTAAACTCTACTTCCTCCAATAGCTTCATGTATATTTCTCTAAGAGTTATAAAGATAAAATATTTATGTGGCTTTGATACCTCTTGATTTATTTTTGTTACCCCAGCTATAAATGACATTGAATACTCCACACATAGCTTGTATTTAACATCAAATTCAACAACATTTCATGCAACATTAACATATGGAGTCAACTCAAGCATATGAATTTGTTTTGATAAATCCCATGAGAGATATTTTCTCTCACCTTCCACTCTTTTCATCACCTCATCCAATTATATATGCTTTTTTTTAACAAGTAATGAATTTTTCAGGCCAAACAGACATTTAGAAACCGAACACGTAGTCCTCGAAACTTTTCTCTCTTGGGAGCTTCTCCTCTTCTTCATTTTTCCTCTACTGGTCTTCTCTCCAAACACTATTTTCTTATCATTTCCCAAAAGAAACCAATCATGACAACCAAGAGTCCCAAAGGGGAATTGTTTCCCATTCTCCAAAAAATAAAGGAAACTAAAAAAAATTATATTTACATAGGAAATAACTTATCCAACTTATTCTAAAAATCAAAACTCAATTCTTAATGTAAATATTTATAATTTCTTACAAAATATTTAAAAATTCCTCCAAGAATTAGCATGTGACCATCCCATCACATCAGTATGCTCTCGTTGAGACTCCCACATCATGTGCTCAATCAATTCACCTGGATCAAAAATTATCTACCAAATGACCCTGTAAGTGGTATTTTCGACAATATAAAGGAAGCCTATCATAATCTAGAGCTTAGATATAATTTCTACAAATATAGTCATGCCTTAATTGATTTCCACATTAGCTAAAATTTGTACCACTCATCTAGAAAGGATTTGGACGAAATTATCATGTAACCTAAAAAAAACATCCAACTATGAAATATTCCTTTGGGAACTTCAACTAACCATAATTTGAGAGGAAATCCTGGAAAATTAACCCAAAAAAATTCCTAAAATGGTTGAGACAACCTCAATTCTAGTTTTAAACACCAAAAATGATTTCATATTCAATATCAAAATATCATTAGCCTCTACTGTTGACACCTAATCCTATGGATGGGTGTGCACATGTATTTTTGTATATTATTTATAATTAGGAAATAAGGAAGGCCAAGAGTCATTGGGAGCTGAATCCCAATAGCCTCACCTCCCATCTATAAGAGCATGTACATTCTTCAGCTAATACACATTGCAGTTTTGAGGAGTTACCTCCTGGGTTGACATGGTATCAGAGCCAACCCCACATTTGGCATTTCTGCCCTGTGGTGTAACTCCCTACCCTTTGCTCAGTCAATTTTATTAATTGTTTTCTGCTGCTCCTAATTGCTAGACTGTTATTCTGCATTTTTTTTTCCCTATTTAGCACTGACATTTGCAGGCTCTGTCAATCTGCAAATTGCAGGCTCTGCCTGTCCAGCAGTCCTGCAACTGTCTTCTGCAGATTCAATTTCAAATTTTTTATGTAACAGCCCTTTTTGGGCCTCCTCATTCATCCATACGCTCCACTTCTTCCCATACGCATTCATCCTGCGCCCTCACTCCCCCTCTCCCTGTGCCCTCACTCATCCTCACCTTAACTCCCACCCCCTCGCCATTCCACTCCCCCACTCCCTGCGCCTACCCTCTGCAACAGGCAGCGCGCCCTCTCCCTCATCTCTGCAACTCGCTCTCGGGCTCCCTCATCTCTGCACTCAGTCCTACACACCCGTCGACTGTTTGCCTTCCCCTCTCAATCAACCAACGCTCCTACAGCTCCTAACCCACTCCGCCCTCGGCTCTGCATTTACACATACAACTCCACGCTGTTTGTCGACATATATACAAACACTGTGCTTTATGATATATCGCCACGCTATTATACTCAAACACTGTGCTGTCTGGAGGTTCCACGCTGGTGTAGTTTGACAACAGTATTACAACAACGTTCCATATTACAACACATCGTTGTGTTTTTACAACGCTTTGTTTTCTTGACATGTTATATATGCGTTTCCGCATAGTAATATCATTTCCGCACAGTTATATATGCGTTTCCGCACAGTAATATCATTTCCGCACAATTATATATGCGCTGGTTTGAAATTTAAATAACGCGCTGGTTTAAACGCTGTGTTGCGCCCCCCTCCATCACATGTATACACCCCTCGTATGCGCTGTCTCCCTCATTTTAACACTACTTTATTATGTTTAAAAAGCAGTCATACTGCCTTCCCTCTATACGTTGTTTAAAACGCTGTTTGACATCGTTTGATATATTAAAACGCTGTATTTGTTTTAATACCTTTGTGTGGTCCGCCCCTCTCATAACGCTGTCACCTTATTCCGCCCCTCCCACCGTGTAATACTACCTCCCATATAATTTCTATTACGCCCTTTCATATTAAACCACCATTCGTATATATCACTTTGCCATTTCAAATTCCATTCCGCCCCCTTCCCACTCATAATTCCACCCCTTCCCATTCATAATCCCATTTTTTCATATACATTATTTTCCCCAAACAAAAAAAAATACATTTTTTTTATGCAGAATCAGTCTATAGCATAGAGTGTTTTTTAAAAATTCAGTCTTCAGCAAAAGTTTTCTGAGCAGATTTAGTTTCCAGAAAGAGTTTTTAAACTCAGAAAATTTTTCCAGCAAAGAGTTTCTGTCCTTTTTAAACTGAGTGCATTTTCCAGCAAATATTTTCTTGTTTTCACTCCTTCAAGAGAAACTTTCCAGCAGAGTTTTTTTTTCTCTCCTCCTTCAAAAGAAGATGACAGTCCCTTCATCTTCTAAAGAGGCTGCCTACTTGGCACAGAGAGAAAAGAGACACGCTTCAGGTTCATCCAAAGGAAGAGAAGGCAGAAGACGAAGAAGACACTTCAGAGAAAAGGGGGGCAGACAATCTAAAGCTCAGCAGCAAACAAATCAAGACAGAGGTAAAATTGATGACAAAGACAAAGGTAAACCAGTTGAATCAGCTCATTCTATTCTAGCACATTGTAACAATGGAGTAACTGAAAACCTATTTGATGTTTCATTTACTTCATGGAGAGATGATTGGTTGCTAGATTCAGGAGCAACATGTCACATGACATTTAGAAAATATTTTTTTGAAGAATTCACCGACAAAGTTGATGGAGCAGTATATTTCGCAGATAAATCCAAACTCAAGCCATCAGGGCTTGGCACAGTCAGGCTTAAACTGCCTGGTCTTCCTGATCATATCCTACATGAGGTTCTATACCTCCCGAAGTTGAAGAGAAACTTGTTGTCCCTGATCGAAATCCGGCAGCAAGGACACTCAGTTCACTTGTTTGATGGCAAGGCAGAGGTCAGATCAGCATCAAATCACTCACTTGTCATGGAGGGAATAGAAGAAGGGAGACTTTTGAGGCTGAAAGGTTCATCTGCTCATGCTCAAAACTTTTCATTCAGTTCATATCATGATGAAGGTACATTTCCATCAAGTCTTTTATGGCATGCTAGATTTGGACACTTAAATTATGACAGCCTTCGTTTGTTGAAGAAAAATGGTGTTGATGGATTGCCTACAATTCCTAGAAAACCTAAGGAATGTGATGCATGTATTCTAGGAAAGCATAGCAAACAGCCATTTCATGATTCACACTCAAGAGCACATAGAAAACTTGAACTTGTTCATTCAGATTTATGTGGCCCTATGCCTATTGCTTCTGCAAATGGAAACAAATACATGATGACATTTATTGATGACTACACCAGGATGTGTTGGATTTACTTACTGAATAATAAGTCTGATGCTTTTCAAACTTTCAAGAATTTTCATGTATGGATTGAAAATGATGCACAAACACATATTGGCTCTCTACGTACTGATAATGGAAAAGAATACACCTCAAACGAATTTGAAAATTATCTTCGTCAACATGGAATCAAACATCAAACAACAGTGCCATATAATCCACAACAGAATGGTGTAGCTGAAAGAATGAACAGAATCATCTTAAATATGGTCTGCTCCATGTTATTTTTCAAGAATGTAAAATTGATGTTTTGGGCTGATGCAGTTCTATGTGCTGTTTACATAAAGAATAGGTGTCCTTCAAGTTCAATTAGAAACAAAACTCCTTTTGAAATGTGGCATGGCCACATTCTTTCGGTAAAGCATTTCAGGGTCTTTGGGTCCACCTGTTATGCCTTGATACCCAAGGGTCAAAGGAACAAACTTGGTGCTAGAAGTCGCAAATGTATCTTCTTGGGGTACTCCAATACCTCCAAAGGATATCGTCTCTATGATGAAGCAAATAAGAAATTTGTGATAGCAAGAGATGTCATATTTCTTGAATCTTCCAAGAGTGACAAGGTTGTTGAGCGGCAACTTGATCGCCTGGACAGATTCACACATGCAAAGTCTTTCCAAGAGTTTGATAATGTGATTCCACACCTTGAAGGGGGGATTCCGATATTGAATCAAACTGTGGAATCATTTCCTGAACCACACTCTTCCCCACATGAAGAAACAACCACGGATGACACATTGGATGATGTGATTGACAGAATTGGGAGATTGAATCTTGAATCAATCCCAACTCAGTCAAGTGACCAGCCAGGGCCATCTCAGAAAGGTCCCCCCCAATGGCTGACAAAGACACTGGAGGATGTTCATCCCGATGAGGTTGGAAAAACAGGAACAAGAAGTTCCACTCAAGAAATCGAAGGTGATGTAGATAATTCTGATTCCCCTGTTGATATGGATATTGCTTATAACCGTGAATTGAGTTTGTCTACAGATCATGAACCAACTTCCTTCAAAGAATCCGCTTCTCATGATGAATGGAAAGAAGCGATGCAGAAGGAGTATGATGCCTTGATAAAGAATGGCACTTGGAAGCTGGTTGATCCGCCTTTGGGAACAAAACCAATTGGCTGTAAGTGGGTCTACAAGAACAAGTACAAAGCAGAAGGCTCACTTGACAAGCACAAGGCCAGGCTTGTGGCAAAAGGATTCGCACAGAAGGAAGGAATTGATTATGAAGAAACGTTTGCTCCCACATCAAAATGGACCACCATCCGAACTCTCTTTGCCTTAGCAGCTCAGAGTGGATGGAAAGTTCATCAGATGGATGTAAAAACAACTTTCTTGAATGGAGATCTGAAGGAGAAAGTTTATATGTCCCAGCCAGAAGGATTTGTGATAAAGGGTCAAGAACACAAAGTTTGCAAACTTGTGAAATCCTTGTATGGCCTCAAGCAAGCACCATGAGCCTGGTATGAGAAGTTGACCGAGCATCTTCTGAAACTTGATTTCAAACACTTTGATCTTGATGATGCAACTTTGTTTGTTAAGAAAGTTGGAAAACAGTTGTATATCTTGTGGTATATGTAGATGATCTTTTGATAACAGGAAACAATGAGAGCTATATTGCATCCATGAAGAAAGAGTTGAAGAAAGGTTTTGAAATGACTTATTTGGGTCATGTTCATTACTATTTGGGTATTGAAGTAATTCAACATCCTAAATTCATCTTTCTTTCTCAGAAGAAGTACATTGGAGATCTCTTGAACAAGTTTGGCATGGATGATTGTAAACCCTTAGGCACTCCAATGGAACAAAACTTGAAGCTCACATCTGTTGAAGGGAAGGAATTTGAGGATGCAACTAAGTATAGACAGCTTGTAGGAAGTCTTAACTATCTGACCACCACCAGACCTGACATCTCATTTGCTGTTGGAATCCTCTCAAGGTTCATGCAGAAACCTTGTGAAGGACATTGGTCTGCTGCAAAAAGAGTACTAAGGTACTCGAAGGGGACTCAAGACTTTGGACTCAAATATACACAGGTAGGCGACTTCATCTTGACCGGATACTCTGATTCAGACTTTGATGGCGACAAAGAAACAGGCGTGTCTACTACAGGTTACACCATGAGTCTAGGATCAGGAGCTGTCTCATGGAGATCACGCAAACAGTCAGTTCCAGCAGACTCCACGACCGAGGCAGAATATGTGGCAGCAGCTGAAGCAACAAAGGAAATTGTGTGGCTCCGGAAAATCCTGGAAGATTTGCAGATGAAACAAATGTATTCCACTCCACTCATGATCGACAACACTTCTGCAATAAAGTTGGCCAAGAACCCAAAGTTCCAAGATCGAACAAAGCACATCAATACAAAGTACCATCTCATTCGACATCATGTTCAGGCCAAGACCATCCATCTACATCATTGTTCCACAAATGAGCAAACTGCTGACATCTTCACCAAAGCACTTGGAAGAGAAAAGTTTGAAAAGTTCAGATCGATGCTTGGACTCACCAACATCCTTTCGGATTAAAGGGGGGAATGTTGACACCTAATCCTATGGATGGGTGTGCACATGTATTTTTGTATATTATTTATTATTAGGAAATAAGGAAGGCCAAGAGTCATTGGGAGCTGAATCCCAATAGCCTCACCTCCCATCTATAAGAGCATGTACATTCTTCAGCTAATACACATTGCAGTTTTGAGGAGTTACCTCCTGGTTTGACATCTACATTGAAATAAAACCACAACCATGCACTGGATGTATAATGAAAATTTAGAGTGAAATAATCAAGTATTTTACCTCATAACCTTCGAATAAAAATCCAATTTTCATTTTTAAGCATCGATTTCAGGTAAAGCTACCTATGAGGCTCAATTTTCATGTCTCTTAAACCTACTTCAATACTAGGTTTTCCTCTACCACCAAATTAACATCCCTTCCTCAAATGCTAATGTTTTTATTGTTCTCTCTCTATATATTATTATATATACATTCAATGATAGTGATATAGTTATTATTGATACGTAAAAAAACTCTTCTAAAATGATGTTTTTCCCTAAAAACCTTCATGCTAAGTCCAAATTCTAGACTGGACCTTGGACTCCCAAACTCATTAGAACAATAAAGTCATTAAGTGATCTATCAATCTTTAATTAATTTAGACAAGGAAAAACTTCTTACACATCCTTTATAAAGATTGAAAAAAATCCACTCCAATATAAATTAGTAAATTTGGCACTCGAACTTGTGTTTAAAAAACCTTCAACAAATTTTTTTTTGATTGAAACATTAAGAATCAAATTTTTTCTTCAATGATGCATTCAGTAAGGTTGTGCAATGAAATAATACAATATGAATATAAAAATTATTTTCTCCTTCATATTTGTAAAATTCCCCTATGAATCCCACATAAGACTCTCGTTCAATGATCCTACTATATTTCACATGTTAAAGTGATTAGATCTTACAGATGACTAAGGGTTGAGCTCAACGAAATAAACTACCTCTCATATAAGAAATGGTTTCTTCTCGGCTGCTATGCCCTCCAAATACTCACTTCATCACACTCACTTTATCTGACACTTGGTGTTTATAGCAATCTTGAGAATTAAGAATTCACGTATCTTCTACAAAAGCTGAACACTTTTGAAAACGTTTTCATATTTATGAACAATTGTTCCTCTAAATCCATTGATTTCCGTAAGGATATTTTAATAAAAGTTTGAAATAATAATTATAATAAAAGTTTACATGTAAAAATTATTTGTATTATTTTTATAAATTACAATTTTTATTTTTTTTCAAATATTATGTATAATAAAATTACATTATAATTTTTTATTTATTATAAAATCACTTTATTACATTAATTTTTTTATTATTAAATAATATTTAAAAAAATAAAAATACAAATTTATAGAAATAATACAAATAATGGTAACATGTTTTTTGTAAGTTTGGCAGAACTACATTTTCATATATCACTGTGATTTGGGTGGGGAATTGAATGAGGCAGAGTTAAATTTGTCGTCCATTTACCATTTTTGCACTTTACCAGTAAAATAAAATTTATTCTAAAACAAACACATCAAGATTAACTTCCAAATAATTTTGAAAAATGTGAAAGTGACGGATATAAAAAAAAAAATCATGAGTGTGACAGCTACATTTAGTGTTAACTAGTTGTTAATTAGTTAAATGACATTTTATTATTTTTTAAAGAAAAGACCGAGACACTTAATGTTTTTTCTGGAAAATTTGTTTTATTTATTGTTAATTGTGAAAAATAAAATTAGTTATGGAGAATGGTTCCATAAAAAGTAAAAATGCTGATGGTAAATGTTTTCCAAGACCTTAAAGGTGGTTGGACAGTTTGAACAGTTACCTGCTCCTCTGGGGATAAGAGACTGATCCTAGTAAGGAATGGGGGTTCTGTTCAGGGACTAAGGAGAGAGTGGATATTTTTTCCTGAGCTGGTAGAGACCAGTTGAAATCACTCAGTGATCCTGATAAATTTTTTGGTACTGACTGGACAAGGAGTCCTAAGGTCACAATAGAAAAAAACTGTTGTCAACCTGTACCTTTCAGGAGTGGAGCACGAGGGCAAGAGGAGGACGTAATCGCCTCTCTTGAGGTTGGGAGGACCACAGCTACAAATTGGATAATCAAATAAGTATTTGTGCAAGTTCAGTGATTTAAGAATAGTAATACCATTAACTAGGTTATACACAGGTGTTTGTCTACTTGTGACAGAAACAATAATCATAAGATAGACATGCATTGGAAGAGGATGAGACTATTCATTATTATTATTATTTTGTTATGTACTTCAGAATTTATCTTTGAGCTCTGTGAACTTTTTTTAGATATTATAAGGTATAATGGAGTTAGTAAATTCTTGATAATGAAAAATGTCAAAATTTAATTCACAGAAAAATGCGTATTGTATGTATAGTGGAAACTAGACTAAGAGTGTGTATTTCCAACAGAAAAAAATATTACAGAAGCAGTAACATAGTAGAAAATTCTCACTTTAAAAATTAAAATCATATAGAAAAAATGAAAACAAGAAAAGACAGTAAAATTTGATAAAGATTGTCAAAACTCTAGAAGTAAGTCTGGAAAAACTAAAACCGTGGAGGGTAAACTGTTGGTTCTAGGTACGAGGTGGAGCCTCAACGTAGAACACATTGTTCACCCGGTTCAAGCATACATGGACAGAGTTATAAGGTGATCCGGTCACCTAAGATATCTGAATGTAAACTCTGCTATGATAAATTTGAATGATATAAGAACTGAAATAATTGTACAGGGGTAAAGGAAATTTTGTTACCAAATCTAAATATTCTTTGTATTAAGCATGCAAGTGGAAAAAAAATTGAATTTAATTGAAGAACTATAATTTATCGAATATGACAAGGGCTCGGTGTCCAATACATTAAACGAGGAACATTATTCATATATATACAACATATTTTCTGGGAAATAGAGAACCATAAAACTATGGAGAAGCTATACATAATAGAAACTATTTTTCCAAAAAGATAAAATAATTGTTGCGAGAATAAATAGAACAAGATGGATAGAAAACTTGAACACGGACGAGTATATTCATGAAAACCACAAAATTTGTATTACAGAAAATTACAGATAGGATAATGTCTTATCAAAACTATGAAGGTATGGTGCGAAAGTAGACCATTTGATATCAATAAAAAATATGAATTTACGGTATATTATTAGAAGGAGCTCATATAAAAATGTTGATTGAGGCTATTAAGAGCTAATCCAAAACCTAAGCATGAACGGAAAAATATCTAGAAAAATGCTAAAGATTATTATACTAATGACAGAGTCTGGAATCTTGTAGACAAGCTTGCAGACCAAAGATGGTGGACATAGAATACCTGGAGAGGCAGAGAAGAATGTTTAGCCGAGGTCATTTTTCTATGAAATGTGCAACAACATACTCAGTGAGAGCACACCTGTAAAACCCAAAGAGATGAAATATAAATTAAGGGTTTTTTAGTAGTAAAAGTAAAAACTTAGTTTAAGCTTTCAATGAGAATGTGGAAGTTGTAATCATATTCACCTGTAGCGAGAGAATTTGCAAACTTGCATGCCAAGTGATGGGTTGCATCCAAAAGAAAAACAACCGCAGAATCTAGGGTTACAACAAACTTCATAGGCTGAGGACGAGTAAATCTGAAGTTCAAACCAGAGAAGCAGAAGAACAGCCGACATAGTAAATCAGAACTCCGTGGTAAAAAATATTACTTGTTACTGAGAGGCGAGGAGTAGACGAGGAACTAAAGATTGTGCGGGAATCTTGAGAGGATTAGAGTCTAGATTTTCCAATTCTCTGCACTGGGGAAATTGAAAAACATACTTAAACTCACAGAAGTAAAAAAAAATCCAATTTAATGAGTGGTTTCCAAGTAAAATGATTCAAAGAATGGTGGGAACGAAAAGCTACACCAGTTCACTTGGACAAATCTGAGGACAAAGGTTTCAAGTCTATTTTCTCATGGCGGAGCCAACCTTAATGCATAAACCCATTGAAATGACTGAAGATAGACAAGCAACATGGATAACCTAATCCCTTCCTACCAACCCTCATCCACCATAAATTGAGAAGAAGATGGACGAATTGTGAGGGCATGTGGCCTGTACATGGATCCTATAAACAACAAATCACATTGCATTAAGTAGCTAGAACATCGTAAGTTCATGTGTACAGAAGTCTTAAAGAAAAACAAGTGCATCTGTCAATTACGATGGGCAGCTGGTATCATTTTCGAGACCAAAGTTTTAAACTTAGATTTGATAAAAATCTAAAGTCAATAATTGGGTAGAATCCAACTTAAAGTGAAAAATATATTCTATGGTTAAACCATTGAAATATCGGGTTATGGATTATCTTTCCACCTCGAATTTAGGAGCAAGCTTGTGTGTAAAGTGAAGGTTAATACATAGCAAAATGTTTGGCATAGAAGTGTAATATGTTAAACTATATGGTAATTTTTTTTTTTTATAATGGTTGTAATCTTAAGTGTTACAAGTGGTATTAAAGCAACGTTTGTACACTGGGACCCTAAGGGTCAACTAACAATTTAAGATGTGTGTATACTGTTGCACAGAAGAGAAGCATAATAGGAAACATCATGAGAAGGGGATCAACACAACAACCATCCCAGAACACCGGGGAACAACACGACCGGAAGTGGGCCCTGAGATGTGGGTTCAGCTGAGTGTGGATCGGCACCAGCAAACAAGTAATCTGTTGGAGGAATAGCAACACCAAACTAGCATATTGTTGAAAACAATACATAAGCTACAGGAAGAGATGGTGCGGGTTTGAAGTGATAATGAGTGCTTGATGCAAGAGCAAGAAAAGATACTCAAGAGCCTGTCAGACAAGCAGAATTGGGGAATGAAGCAACCCAATGCTAATAGAGACATGCAAGGAGGTAATGAGCAACAAACAAGGAACCACACCACTGACAGAGTGGAAATATACCCTTCACAGCGAAGTAGCAAGAACAAAAACTACAATGAAGCAGAGCATGGCAATTTCGAGGATCAACAAGAAGTTAAGAAATAAAAAGTTAAGCCTTAGGGTGACTTTTGAAAAATAAAAACACCAAAATTTGATGGTGAAGATGAGGAAGTGGCAGAGGCTTGGTTTATAAATATGAATAAATATTTTCAAGTGCACGAGTACAACAGCAACCTAAAAGCCATATTGCCCATATATCATTTAAGGTAAAAAGCCACTCCGTGGTGGGAAGAAGTAAATAATGTTTGCAGCATTGAGGACCAAGATGTTACCTAGGAATCGTTCCAGGAATACTTTAAAGATAAGTATTTAACATAACATTTCTACGATGAGAAATCTAAAGATTTACATGGCTTGATGCTAGGATAGATGACCATGGATGAGTATATTACCAAGTTCACCTCTCTGTTAAGATATGTTCCATACCTCATAGATGGAAAGGCTAAGGTTGAAAGATTCCTAAGTAGTTTGCCAACCAATATGAAGGAGCGAATTGAATTTCTAAATCCCAAAACCATGGACAAAGCCATTCATAAGGCATGAATCTTCTACCAATAGTCTAGGGTAAAAAAGGAAGTGGGAAAAATTTTGCAGCCAAGAAAACGATAGAAAAGCACCTCAAACTTCAAAGGCGCCAGAAATAATAATTTTAAGAATTTTGCACAAAGTTTTGTAAGTAATAAGTTTTGGCAGAAATCATCAAAGAACCCAATGGCCAGCTGTAGAAAGGCCTACAGAGGCATCTAGCAAGGCTTAGCAAGGGTAAGTAACCAAACCACCCCTGTAGTGTTGTGGGTGTGGTGAAGCACATTACTACAAAAAGTTCCCATAGCGAGTGAGAAGTAAAACAATTGCAAATCTACAGGAGGCTTCTACAGTAGGCGATGTGGCTTGAAACATACCTTGTATCAACACAGTGTTAGAGGATTGACAGGAAGATTAAAAGCCAACAATGGTAGAGTTGGAAGGTAAATTACTGTCTCAATCTGTTTCTATTTTGGTAGACCTAGGTGAAATTCTAAGTTATGTTAATCCCAAAATAGTGGAAATATGTAAATTGAAAGGGTAGAAATTAAAAAACCATTGGCTGGTACATCTAGGCACAGGAGAAAAAATAAAATCAACTGCAAAAATTCCAAATTTCACATTGGAAATTGCATAACAACAGTTAAACATCGACCTAAACATACTACCATTAGGGTCCTATGATGTTTTTCTGGGTTTGGATTGGTTAGAAAAACATTGGACCTTAGTGGACTGCAAAGAAAATATCATTTATTACAGCATGAAAGGTGGGACACGCAAGGAGATTTAAGGAATCAAGAAGCCCCTACAACTATGTCCTATTATAGCATCCCAAATGAACAAATGTATGAGGTAGGGATGTCAAATTTATGCTATTCAAGTAGGATATGCTAATTCCAAGGAGAATTCTCCTATGATGGATAATATACCAGTGGTACAAGTTTTCATGGATGTCTTCCCGAAAGACATACCCAGATTACCACCAAGAAGAGATATTGATTTTACCATTGAATTAATGCCAGGAGCATCACCTGTGTCAAGGGCTCCTTACACAATGAGTGTTCCAGAATTAACTGAATTAAAAATGCAGCTACAAGAACTATTGTACAAAGGATATATTTTTCCAACTGTATCCCCTTGGGGAGAACCAATGTTGTTCGTTAAGAAGAAGGACAGACCCATGCGAATGTGCATTGACTATAGACAACTCAACAAGTTAATAGTACAAAATAAATATCCTTTACCAAGGATTGACGATCTGTTCGATCTAGATATCAAAAATAGATCTAAGATCTGGATATCATCAGATCTGAATCAAGGATGAAGATATTTTCAAGACTACTTTCCATACTAGGTATGAGCATTATGAATTTGTGGTGTTACCCTTTGGGTTAGCCAATGCACCAGTGACCTTTATGAGGTTAATGCATGATATATTCCATCCTTTCCTGGATAATTTTGTACTTATATTCATTGATGATATTTTAATTTATTCTAAGAATCAGGAAGAACATAAAGAACATCTAAGAATTGTGCTAGAAATGTTAAGAAAACACCAGCGGTATGCTAAGATCAACAAATGTGATTTCTTCAAAACTGAAATTTAGTACTTAGGCCACATTATTTTAGCAGAAGAGATATTTGTTGATCCAGAGAAAATCAAAACAATTATGGGATGGAGGGTACCCCAGAATGTAGAAGATATTCAATCCTTTATGGGATTGGTTGGGTACTATTGAAGATTTATTGAAGGATTTTCTAGAATTTCTTTTCCAATTTCCTCCTTGCAAAGAAAAGGAAAAGTCTTTAAGTGGACTGTTGAGTGTCAGAACAGTTTTGAGAGGTTAAAACAACTATTGACCATTGTACTAGTATTGAGGGTAGCTGATCCCAATAAAGAATTTGAATTTTGTACAGATGCTTCTAAAGAGGGAGTTGGGGCAGTTTTATCTCAGGAAGGGAAGGTAGTCGCTTATGTGTCAAGAAATTTGAAGGAAAATAAACAAATATATTCAAAATGGTTATATTAATATTAGATTTATTTACATATTAATTGATAAAATTAATCATATGTTCCTCAAATTATCGATAGATTTTCCTAGGCTGCACACGACTGAAACCAGCCTAGATCCATCATAACTGCATATCTATCAAGCGCCAAGAGGGATCAAATCTCTCCAGGTGAAAAGCTTTCCTCAAGTTTTTCACTCAAAAAAGAGTTTTTTATCTCAAGATATTTTATCCCTCTCGGCACTTGATAGATCTAGATTTAAGATGGATCTAGGATGGTTTTAACCTTTTCAAACTTCTTTAATAATTCAATAGTCATTATAAACAACAATGTTTCTAGAAAATAGTTTCCAATGTAATAATTATAGGTAAAGTCTTAAATGGAATTTTTTATTATTTTTATTAAATCAAATCCTAAAATAATATTCTATCTAATAACATTGCCATAAAATATTTTGGTATAGTATTAACATCTAAATAACCATTCTATTGTAAGGAATTTTATAAAAAAATGGCTTATGGTCACTTCATAATACACACAACATATATATATAGAAATCCCATGCATACTTCTCCTTGGTAGAAATTATCAGATCTTGATCACTCCCATATCCAAGGATTCAAGTTTTTTTGACTAAAATAAATTGATAGTTCAAAAAATGACTCACACTATCCAATCAACTAGAGTTGAGTTCTAGGTCTATCAATCCATGAATTTCCATTCCAAAATAAGAAACAAGGCATAGTCACTTTGATCATTCATTCTAGAATAAAGTCAAAAGTATGCCATTCAACAATAACAAGAAAAAAACTACAAATATTCATTAATATTTGATATTTTAAGGGTTTTCATCAGTAGATGGGATTCCCTTGGTTATTTATTATAGCCTTTGTCCTTTGATCCATTCTCATAATGTACATGTATATAATTTTATATATAGCCTTAATTAGTTTATTCTCATCCTTTCTAAGCCTAACATGACTTTTCATCATATTTATTACATATTTGGACTACTAATATCCATATGTCCCTTCTTATTCCTAAAATTTACCATTTATCTAGCCTTAACGACATAATCATAAGAGGTTTTAGGGTCTACCAATTCAGAAATGGTATAGAGGTGTGCACCGTGGAGAACATATATCAACTCTTTTGTAAGTATAAAATAGTTCCCGCATCTTACCCTTAGGTTAGCACTAAGTTTAGAATTTATGACATAAATTTCCAACTAAGTCAATTACCATGAATGAAATTCCAACACTTGTTATTTTCAAATTATTGAAAAATATTTACTGGTTTTGTTAAGACTCCACATCTAGTCCACTAAATTAGATTGGTTCAATATACTTTGGATTGTAAACTATTTCCACAAACTATCTTTTAAAAATGTGCTCCATTGACTCTTCATATCTATGGAATTTCCAAAATAATAAATGTTCTTAAACCTCAATCCCATCCTTTTCTGTTTTGAAAGATGAATCCATTTGAGGAAATCTATAACATAATATCTTTTTAGTTACAAAAATTTGAAACATTTCCTTATAACCTTCTCAAGAATTCATGCATAAATTTAAGATGGTGAATGCCAATTAGCAGGGATTCCTTATAAAAATCAATTTTAGAAGATATTCTGATGCATGCACATGGATCCCTAAGATTGCTAGCAATATATTTAAGATTAATATTCATTATATTAAAAAGAATCCAAATTTAATCCTAACAAACAATCATTAGGTTTTATAAATAATATTAATAATTTATTATTATATTAGAATAAACTTTTTAACAAAGGGAAATTTATTAACTTCTCTTTCCTCCTGATATAATTGCACTTTTTTTGTATTTAATTCCATTCTTGTAGGAATATTATAGTCTTAAGTTTTTCTTTTCATCTAATTTTTATTTTCATCCAAGTGTATATCTTAAGGAGTCTTTACAACATATAAATACATCATTTAAAAATAGTATATGAGTGAGGTATCAAAATAGAGATATTTCACACCCCTTTATTTCTCCATATTTTTATTTTCCAGATCGTTATTTTCAAAACATTTTCTAGGAAAAAAAATTATAGGAGACAAATTGAAACCTTATCTGAATGCTCACCTTGGGATAAAAAAATATTGTAAGTTATTGAGTGAAATATACAACAAATGATGTTAAGGAATGCATCACATGGTTCAATTTAAAATTAACTGCTAGGTCCCTATATTACTAGTGTAATGCCTTATTATTGTTAGTGTAACCCCCTTATTATTATTGTTGTACCCATATAACCCCAATATTGTTATTATTGTGACCTTACATTACAATTGTGAGGTCGGCTAGGATTTTATTGTGACCCCATGGACTCCTATATATAGAAGGAGGTTTTGTCGTTTGTATCATCCAAGAATTGTTCATTTATGTGGCATTCGAAATAAGATTTAGAGGGATAATACAAGATGTAATTTAAGATATTGAATATTTGAAATCACATAGATAATTCAGTTTCAATATTAAGCTCCTCAAAAGCAAGAAAAAGGTCTGTATTTTTTTCTTCGAAATTTTTAATTCTTGTTTGAAAAATCAATTTGAATTGATTCCAAGGGCATATTGTAGAATAGATATCAGTATAAGGTTAAAAAAATTCCCCCTGAAAATAATTCAATGCCCATTAAGCCTTCTAAAGGATCTACTATGACTCATGTAGACAAAGACGTGCAACATGACATATCAAAATTACAAGAGAAATTTCACCAAATTTTATTCTCGCAAAAAGAACAGAAAAAAAAAATGGAATGGAAGTTTTGAAGAAAGGCATGGAAGCTAAGATGGACGGTTTAGAGAAAGGCATGGAAGCTAATATGGATTCCATGGAAGTTGGTATGGAAGCTAGGATGCTTGACATGGAAGCTAAGATCGATGAAAAAAGCAAAGACAACATGGAAAGCATGAAGAATGATGTAAAATAAGACATGGAAGGTTTGAAAATTTTGATACAATAAATGTTTCCTAATGGAGAAAATACAGTAGAGGAAACTCATGATGAAAAATAAATAAATGTTAATCATGATTTCATAAACTCTAATGTTGGATGGAAGAACCACCATATTCCAAAAATGGATATGAGGAACTTCGATGGCAAGGATCCTGTAACATGGATATTCTAGAAGGAGCAATATTTTGATATCAACAATGTACAAAACACACAAAAGGTACAAATTGCAACATTAAATTTAGAAAAAAATGCATTTGTATGGTATCGATGGTTTTACTCCCCTAAAAAAAAATTCACTTAGTCATTTTTTACGGAGAAAATGGTAGCACATTATGAGGATACAAAGAGCAACAACTTCTTTAGCCAATTGATAAATCTAAAACAAAAGGGTTCAGTGGTGGAGCACATTGAGGGATTCCAAAAATTGAATATAATGGTAACTGATATTCTATAGGAACAAAATATTGATGTCTTCATAGGGACTTTAAAGGATAACATCTAAAATGAGTTTTTCCTTTGGGAACCTGATTCATTGGAGAAGGCATTCAAGGTGGCAATAAAAAATAAATGTAAAATTATGGCGAAAAGGAAGGCTACCACTCACATCTATAAATATGGAAGTGTTGCTACTCTTAGAATTCCACAACCTACAAGGTTGACACCACAACAATTGGAAGAAAAGAGAGCAAAATGGCATTGCTACAGTTGTGATAGAAAATACACTAAAGGTCATAATTGTGCTCAGAAGAAATTATTTTACATAGATTGTAAAGAGGAGGAAGAAAATGAAGAAGAAAATTCAAAAGAAGAGGATATACACCAGGAACCAACCCTAGAAGAAGAATAAATGAGTCCAACCATATCGTGCAATGCATTGGAAGGAATTACCACTCATCAAACTCTCAAAATACAAGGACATATCAAGAAGAAAAAGGTAATAGTTTTGATTGATTCGGATAGTACCCATAATTTTATTAATTTTAAGGTAGCCAAGGAATTGAATTGCTTTCTATACCCATCACCAAAATGTCAAGTGATGGTTGCAAATGGAGGAACTATAAATTTCTCTGGAAAATGCCATAATATCAAGCTAACTATGGGGGAATATGTATTGAATAGTCCAATGATTTCCATTCCAATGGGAGGTGTTGATGTTGTAGTAGGAGTACAATTGTTACAATCTTTTGGTACATTAGCTTTTAATTTTCTATAAGTTTTCTTGAATTTTTTTTCGGAAGGAAAGTCAGTCGAATTACGAGGTATCACAGGGAATCCAAGAAAGATAATAATCTCTCATGTCATGACAAAGCTTCTTAAGAAATAACAACGAGTTGTAATTGCACAATTATGTTAACTAGAATTTCCAACATCAAAATCATCTATTTCTCTAGATCTTCAAAAAGTCTTGGACAATCATTGCAAGGTGTGTGAAACTCCCAAAGGACTCCTACCTATTCATGATCATGATTATGTTATTCATTTGATTCTGGGAAGTGTTCCTCCAAACATTAGGCCTTACATATATCCTTATGTCCAAAAGAGAGAAATTGAACGTATGATTGCAGAAATGTTAGAGGCTAGTAGTATTCAACCTAGTCAAAGTTCTTTCTCTACTCCTGTAGTATTGGTGCACAATAAGGATGGATCATGGCACACATGTCTAGATTATAGGGTGCTCAATAAGCTCACTATTATAGATAAATTTCTCATTCCTATAATTGATGAATTATCGGATGAATTACGTGGAGAAATTTATTTTACCAACTTGGATCTTCATTCAAGATATCATAAAATTGAAATGAAGATTCAAGATATTCCAAGAATAGAATTTCGAGCTCATGAGGGTCATTATGAGTTTTTGGTCATGCCTTTTGGCCTTACCAATGCACCTTATACATTTCAAGGATTGATGAATTCCATTTTCAAATCCTTCCTTAGAAAAAAATTTCTAACACTTTTTGATGATATACAAATCTATATCACATCTTGGAAGGATCGTATTCAACATGTTGACAGGGTGCTCAAACTATTGGAGGAGAAATAGTTATATGCAAAAACATCCAAATGTTTCCTTGGAGTACAAGAGGTGGAATATCTCGGTCATATTGTATCTCAGGGGGTGTTAAGGAAGACCCTAATAAAATTAAAGCCATTAAGAAATATAGATTCTCCACAACCATAAAGAACTTGCGAGGAATTCTCGGGTTAACAGGGTATTATCACAAGTTTGTTCAGAATTATGGGAGAATAGAAATACCTCTAACATCATTAATGATTAAAGACATATTTTCATGGACTCCTGAAGCAAATAAGGCCTTTAAACATCTTAAAGTGGAAATGTGCCTAGAACTAGTCTTACCTACGCCAAACTCCATAAAAACCTTTATTTTGGAATGTGATGCCTCAGGAAACGGAATTGGTGATGTTTTAATGCAAGAAGGAAGACCCATTTCTTTTGAAAGTCGTCCAATCAAAGGAAAGTATTTACAGAAATCTATTTTTGAGAAGGAAATTTTAGCAATACTACATGCACTAAAGAAATGCTGACCTTACCTAATGGGAAGACAATTCAAGGTAAAAACTAATCATGATAGTTTTAAACACTATTTGGAACAAATAATATCTTCAAAAGAGTAGAAAAAATGAGTCACAAAGATTTTGGGTTATGAATTTGAAATCATCTACAAAAAAGGGAAGCTAAATGTTGTTGCAGATGCACTCTCAAGGAAGGATGAAGAGGCGAAAGCATTTCTTTGTGACATTTCTATTATCCAACCAGATTAGACAACTGAAGCAACGAATGAATGGAAGAAGGACGAAGAAGTGTGGACACTCATTCAAAATTTGCAACAATATCCTAGTACATCTCATACATTTAGTTGGAAAAATTATTCCTTATGGTACAAAGATCGCTTACATATTTGTAATAATTCCCAACTAAAACAAAAGATTCTTTTAGAATTTCACACTTCTCCTATAAGAGGACACTCGAGATTTTAAAAAACTAACCACAGGGTGAAGAATTTTTTTTTTGAGATGGCCTTAAATATGAGATCTAAAATTTTTTGGCGGAATACTTGGTTTGCCAGAAAAATAAAGTTGAGACAATAAAGACACCATGTCTTCTACAACCTTTATCCATTCCATGTCAACGTTGGGAGGATATTTCAATGTATTTTATCACAAGTTTACCTAAGTCCAAAGGAAATACTGTCATCATGGTGGTAGTTTATAGAATTAGTAAGTACGCACATTTTTGTGCATTATCTCATTCATTTAAAGAAAGTACAATTGCTAATACATTTATGGAAACAATTCAAATGATACATGGGAACCCAAATATTATTGTAAATGAGAGAGATCCCATTTTTACTGGAAATGTTTGGACAAAATTATTTTCTTGTTTGGGTACTCAACTAGCACATAGCTCATCTTATCATCCTCAATCTAATGGTCAAACTGAGATAGTTAATAAATTCTTGGAAGGATACCGTCGTTGTTTTGTATCTGATAAGAAAACACAATGGGTCAAGTGGTTACCTCTCACTGAATCATGGTATAACACTTCCTTCCATACTGCAGTGCAAATGACACCATTTATGCACTTTATGGATATCATCCACCCTCCATCACATCATCATGAAGAGAAAATTCTAAGGTTCAAGCAGTGGAGGATCACATCGATCATCAACAAGAAGTTCTACAACTCTTAAAGGATAACCTAAATTTGGCACAAAATCAAATGAAACAACAGGCATATCAACATCACTATGAGAGAAGTTTTGATGTAGGAGGCTGACTAATTTTAAGGCTACAACCATACAAACAAATGTCCCTCAATCAAGCTAAGAAGGATAATAAATTATCGCCAAAGTACTATGGTCCTTATAAGGTGTTGCAAAAGATTGGTACTATTGCATACAAATTTGAGCTTCCTGCTTCTTCGTGAATCCATCCAGTTTTCCATGTTTCATGCTTAAAGATGGTTAAAGGTGACAAACTTCCATTTCAAACAATATTTCAGAACATGATGAGGAAGCAAAAATCATATTGGAACTTGAACCAGTCATGAAAACAAGAACTTGACACCTACAAAATCAATAAATTTTAGAGTATCTCATCAAGTGGAAGAACTTACCCACTTAAGATTCTACATGGGAGGATGAGAATTTTATACAGAAGCATCCAAATCTACTCAAGCATTGAGGGCAACACTTTTTTGAAGGAGAGGGGCATGTTAGGTCCCTATATTACTAGTGTACTCCATTATTGTTGTTAGTGTAACCCCCTTATTGTTATTGTTGTACCCCTGTAACCCCAATATTGTTATTATTGTGCCCTTACATCATTATTGTTAGGTTGGTTAGGATTATATTGTAACCCCATGGACTCCTATATATAGAAAGAGGTTTTTTCATTTGTATCATCCAATATCTGTTCATTTATGTAATGTAAAGGAGGTTTCCCCCTCTTAGTGGCTTATTTCTAAGGCATTGATCTCTCTTTTCATCTATTTTTGGAGTTGGTTTCATAACATTAACATACTAAAATAACTATCAACTAACAGTAATGTTAATTAGAAATTAATAAATCTATTATAGGCATTTATCAAATCTCATTTCACAATCATAAATGGTAAGTTCTTTGTTTTAATTGTATGTGGGCTTTCACGTGCCATCCCATTAGCCCTATAAATTCATCATCGATTATTGAAACCAAATTTCCAAAAGGGATGGATGCAAGGGGTATTTTTAGCCTGGTATATTCTCTCTTTTTTTCATTATTTCGTATATATAGTTAGAAAAAGAAATTGAGAAAAAATAAACATAGGGAATGGAACTAGTTTTAATGGGAATAAAGAAACAAAATGTCAATTGTGTGACCCTCACAACCTTGCAATAGTTTTAGGCTTATTATCCACCATTATTAAGTACTACTATATGAGATCAAAAAATCAAAGGTAAATATTTAATGTGAATCTTCAAAGGTCTTGACCCTTTTATCATTTTAAATTGGTAAATAAAATGATTTAACTATTGAATTTTTAAGTTTTGTAATAGTTAATAAAATCATTTAACTCATCATAAAATCCTTTCAATATTTAAATATACTATTACGTTTATAACAAAACAACAACTCACAAAAGAATATATTAAAACATATAAAACTAATTAATGAAAATACAATAAAAATAATGAGTAATTTATTGTCATTAATTTTAAAAATAATTAAACAATCCTATGATATAAATTAATAATAAATATAATAAAACAAAATTAAATATATCAAAATTTCTTTTAACATTATAATTAATTAAAAAAATAAATATAAAAATTAAAGAACATTTCAAAATAAATTATTTCATTTTGAATTAAAATTTATTAATCCCTTTGATTAAAATATAGTAAATATACTAATTTAATATAAAATTTTGAAATGCTTCTGTCCTTAAAAAAAGCTTTCTCGTGAGCTCATTTAACACAACCATAAAATAAATTTCTATAAATATTAAAGCCTAAGGTAGATCGTTTTTCCACACATATATTTTTTTATCTCGATAATGAACTATAGTGGATGATTCGAAACATCAATTCTAAATCAAAATGAATGGGATAAATTTGGAATATCTATTACAACAATCTAATAATCCAAGAAACCTTAAATAAGAAAGTAACTCATCCTTGTTAACTATCTCTAAAAGAATTTTATTTACATTTTGATTAAAAAAAGTAATCTTGAAGTAACCATTTCTTCTTCCTGAGAAATAGAGGCATTGCATGGATTTTAAATAATTTGCATGTTTTTAAATCTCTCATAAAAAAGTCTGTATTATTAGAGGTGCCATTGATTCACCATAACTTACAAATAACCTCTTCACTAAAAATTATGGGTATTCCCTATCCCCAAAAAAATCTAACCCATATCAATGATAATTGATAATTATATTTCCCACGGGTGTAGAGGAGATGGTGATATGGTATTCTATTAAGGTACTCTATTGTGTAAAGGTCATTGGTTAAAAACTCCGTGAGAAAAAATATAGTCATGTTAAGGGTTGGTGTGATCAAAGCTAGATTTTAAGGGCTTATATGTTGCTAATTCACACATACTCAAGCCACATGTTAAACTTGCTAGTCATATGAGGATTCATATAATAGACAAAAAAATGGTCGTTCGATTTGAGACCCCAACTTATTTTTCCTCCATTACATCCTAATTAACTTTATAGAAAAATTGATACATTATGGTTACCCCGAATTCCAATAACCCGGGCTATTCCACACAACTTCGTATTTAACACCAAATTCAACAATATTTGATGAAACATTAATGTATAAAGTCAACTCAAAAATATGGATTTTTTTTGATAAGTTCCATGAAAGATATTTTCTCTCACTTTCCACTCTTCTCCTCACCTCATCCAATTACATCCTCTTCAAATTAACAAATAGTGCAATGGGAAATCCAAATGGACATTTAGAAACTGAACATGTATTCCTCCAAAAATTTCTGCACAGTCACTACGAAATTATTTCATATCACTTGTTAAAATATTGTAGGTGTTGCAAAATTGTTTTGTAATTCGCCTTAAAAAAAATGTATTGTGGTTTTTTGAAGGTGAAACAACTTGGATCCCTCTGGAATCGATTTTCCATGGCCTTGAATTGCTTCTTAACGCTACAAACAACCTGCCTTAAATTCATCAACTCATCAAAAAGGTGTTTGGATTGTATCCAACAAAAAACCAAAAATAGAGTTCTGTAATTTTTCTGATGGGATTCGCATCACAGAACCCATACCCTCACTAAACCAGAATGTACAGACTCTTTCCTTCTTGATATTTAATGTTTGTACAACAAGAATAAAATCACAAATCGAAACAACATGACAATGGAAGCTTCAAACCGTATATTTCTAATGAAAACCGACTAAACAAGTGCATAACTTTAAAGGTAAACAAAATGCACGAATAAAATTACAATTTGGAAAAAGTTTATAAAAATAAATCGATTTTCTTTAACATTGGGGTTTTTATTCAACCAAACAACAACAACTTATTGTCCCATTTTCCATATAAGTTCTCCATTCACACATAAAACACTTTTCGGTTCACACAAATTTGAAAGTAAAACAATTTGAAACCTCAGGACTATAGTTGCATAGAGAAACAACAAATTCCTCTCTTTTATCCCTCTCTCTTCTCCACTTTATGGAGATTCTCCTCTTTTTCTTTTTTCCTCTCCTAGTCTTCTCTCCAAACACTCTTTTTTTATTGTTTTCCAAAAGAAACATATCATGAAAATTAAGAGTCACAAAGGTGCATCGTTTCCCCTTGTCCACAAAATGAGGGAAACTAAAAACAACCATATTTACATTAGAAAATAACTTCTCCAACTTATTCTAAAAATTGAAACTCACTTCCTAATTTAAATATTTACAATCTCTTACAAAACAATTTAAAATTCCTCCTAGCATTACCATGTGACCATCCGATCACATTTGCATGCTCTTGTTCAAACTCTAACATCTTGTGCTAGGTATATGCACATGGATGAGACTCGCAAGGTGAAAAATATACATGGTATCCTAACCATGTGTTTATGAAGTGAAACTTCCTTTATTCCAAGCTTTAAGTTGTACCTAGTCTATATCCTTGTAATGTTGTTTCTCTACTATTTTCTTCTATTGTAGTCTTCCTCCTTCTTTGTTGATGACACCTTTCTCTACAATTTGAAACATGTTATTGTTTATTTTCATATTCTCTCCATACATTTTCTATTGAGGATTCTTCAACATCAGCTTCCTTACTTTTTCAATCTCAATGACCATATTATCGTTGGGCTGACTCAAATCACTACTTCCTTGTGGAACTTTATCAATGTCATCCCTTACTAACATCCTCTTGGTTGAAGCTAACTCCTCTATTCCTCAATATTCCTTGAAGATGATATATCTCTGTTAGGGTTTACACTTATTTCCCTCTACTAGTTGTTTTGTTTCCTTCATGGAAAATTTGCCTTTGATTCCTCCATAGTTGTTTAAGACACTTGTATGTATTTCCTCCTGATACCCTTTAGAAAAGATATCATTTTACCCTTGCTGAAACATATTTTTCTTTTCATGTATATGTTGCATGTCTTCCTTCTTCTCACACAAATATGTAGAATTTCTATTTCTCCCATATTCTATATTTCATGATAGCCACTTTTCTAAAAATTCAATTTCAAAAATTGTATTGAGACAAGGGAATTGTTCATCACATTCTGCCTCAATTTCTTCAGGTGTAGTATACATATATATGTTATTACATCTATAAAATCTCTTCTCCATGTGTATCCTCTTCCAGTAACTTCTGAAACAACTATTGTTCATCTTGAAACCTTACAAGTACTTTGTATTTCTCTAGAATATAAACCAGGATATATTTGTCCTTCCTCATCTCCAAATTATCATCATGTTCAGCTCCATTACATTGTGCAGGAATTTCTTCAGCTTCTCCATTTATAAAAAAATTCAAATTTTGTCTATTCCTCTTCATATTTGTAACAATCTCCAAATATTTTCCATAATTATTTACTAAACGTGCATTCACACACAAATTATCAGTTTTAAAATCATAAGGCTTTGCAACCTCATTTCATGCTTCTCACACCCTTTCTCCATGTTGATCTCCATTCTCGAAATGATATGTGAGACTCCTATTGAGCCTGTCATCAACATATGCTTCATCACTGTCATCCTTTCCAAGGATGGATCCTTGTTGCAGTGTACAAATGTACATTGTCTCTTTCTCACATTATCCAAGAATCCTTTATTCACGCAACACTAAAGATTCCAGGACACCCATAAAATCTCCATTTTATTTATCCAATATTGAAAAATCCTCATTAACATCCACACAAATTTGTTCATCACCCTTATGTTGTTCTTCTATGGTTTTATTTGGCCATGGCACATAGCCTTCATCTTGAGTATATTGTGTCTTCCTTAAACTTTTATAACAACACATAGTTTTTGTTTTTCCTCTCTACAAAGAAAACATCAATGTTATGTTCTTCATCTAGAACAACTCCTACATTCATACACCAATTGTCAAAATAATCTTGGCTTGTATCCGCCATTAACACCTAGACCATCATATGTTGATTGTACTCAAAACTTGTGAGACTCTCAGTTATTCTCTCATCAACATTTTCTTCACTTTGGCCTTCATTTTCAAAATGGCCAATGAGACTTTCAGGTAGTCTCCTTTCAAAATTATCATTCTCCCTCTCTTCAAGGTTTACTCCATGTTTAAGTTCACAAGTAACTTCTTCAAAAAATTTCCTTTAGTGCAACTCAGCTACTTTGAGCTTTTCCTCCAATTGATAATCTATATTTTTTTCTAACTCATCGATTTTCTGCATGAACTGATACTTTCATCTCTATCTTACTTCACCTGCAACAAATTCCATTTTACTTTCTTCCAAATTGTCCATCTATAACATTGGTCTTGCTCATGTTTCTGTCGAAGTCCTCTCATCATCTCTAGTTGTATTTTTATTTTAGAAAATTCTCTATCAAGTTTTTCCTAACTTTACCTACTATGGCTTCTCTTCGAACCTTTACTATGACTCTCAGTAGTCACAAATATCCTTCTTCCATGAGCTTCTACATGCCCAATGTGAACTATACGGAAGCTACTGTACCAAGCTGACTCCATCAACTTGTTTGTAAATACCATACTACACCCTTCCATGCCTAGTTTTCTCCTGGTATTTCTGCTTACTCCTTCCTCTATAATCCTCATATAAGAACTCTCTTCTCTTCTGGATTATGCATGCAATTTACCCACCTTCTTGCTTTCAGAACTTTTTTTTTCTCCCTTGAATTCTACTACAATGTTCCTAGCCATCATACTCAATTGTAAACACTTATCATTGCTACCTATAGTTAGCACTTAATTCGAAAATAACTATAAAAATGACTATTACCTCCTTGTTCAATCTTGACTTGACCACACAACTATTGTTCTCATCCCCTTGGTTTTGAAGAAGTTCCTGTTATTTCAATCAACACCATTCTTACTCTTGCTTTATTTCTCAATCAAATTGTTCTAATGCAAGGTAGATATCCTCCACCATGTATGCACAACACCTCACAATCAGAAAGCCAAAATTCAATTTAATTTGAAAGCAAATATTCACCTCAAACTATTGTAAACTCTACTTCCTCCAATAGCTTCATGTATATTTCTCTAAGAGTTATAAAGCTAAAATATTTATGTGTCTTTGATACCTCTTGATGTATTATGGTTACCCCAGCTATAAATGACATCGACTACTCCATGCATAGCTTGTATTTAACATCAAATTCAACAACATTTCATGCAACACTAACATGTGGAGTCAACTCAAGCATATGGATTTGTTTTGATAAATCCCATGAGAGATATTTTCTCTCACCTTCCACTCTTTTAATCACCTCATCCAATTATATATGCTTCGTTTTAACAAGTAATGAAATTTTCAGGCCAAACAGACATTTAGAAAGCAAACACGTAGTCCTAGAAAATTTTCTCTCTTGGGAGCTTCACCTCTTCTCCATTTTTCCTCTACTAGTCTTCTCTCCAAACACTATTTTCTTATCATTTCCAAAAAGAAACCAATCATGACAACCAAGAGTCCCAAATGGGAATTGTTTCCCATTCTATAAAAAAATAAAGGAAACTAAAAAAAAAATATTTACATAGGAAATAACTTATCCAACTTATTCTAAAAATCAAAACTCAATTCTTAATGTAAATATCTATAATTTCTTACAAAATATTTAAAAATTCCTCCAAGAATTACCATGTGACCATCCCATCACATCAGTATTCTCTCGTTAAGACTCTCACATCATCTTCTCAATCAATTGACTTGGATAAAAAATTATCTACCAAATGACCCTGTAAGTGGTACTTTCGACAATATAAAGGAAGCATATCATAATCTGTAGCTTAGATATAATTCCTATATATATATATATATATATATATATATATATATATATATATATATATATATATATATATATATTGTCATAGTTATGCCTTAATTGATTTCCACATTAGCTAAAAATTTTACCACTCATCTAGAAAGGATTTTGACGAAATTATCATGTAACCTAAAAAAAACATCCAACTATGAAATATTCATTTGGAACTTCAACTAACCATAATTTCATTTGGGAACTTCAATTAACCATAATTTGAGAGGAAATCATGGAAAATTAACCCAAAATAATTCCTAAAACAGTTGAGACAACATCAATTCCATTTTTAAACACCAAAAATGATTTCATATTCAATATCCAAATATCATTAGCCTCTACATTGAAATAAAACCACAACCATGCATTGCACATATAATGAAAATTTAGAGTGAAATAATGAAGTATTTTACCTCATACCCTTCGAATAAAAATCCAATTTTCATTTTTCAGCATCGATTCCAGGGAAAGCTACCTATGAGGCTCAATTTTCCTGTCTCTTAAACCTACTTCAATACAAGGTTTTCCTCTACCACCAAATTAACATCCCTCCCTCAAATGCTAATGTTTTTATTGTTCTTTCTATATATATTATTATATATACATTCAATGATAGTGATATAGTTATTATTGATACGAAAAAAAACTCTTCTAAAATGATGTTTTTCCCTAAAAACCTTCATGCTAATTCCAAACTCTAGACCGGACCTTGCACTCCCAAACTCATTAGAAAAATAAAGTCATTAAGTGATCTATCAATATTTAATTAATTTAGACAAGGAAAACCTTCTTACACAGCCTTTATAAAGATTAAAAAAAAATCCACTCCAATATCAATTAGTAAATTTGGCACTCGAACTTGTGTTTAAAAAACCTTCAACAAAATTTTGTTTGAGTGAAACATTAAGAATCAAAATTTTGCTTCAATGATGCATTCAGTAAGGTTGTCAAATGAAATAATACAATATGAATATAAAAATTATTTTCTCCTTCATATTTGTAAAATTCCCCTATGAATCCCACATAAGACTCTCGTTCAATGAGCCTACTATATTTCACTTATTAAAGTGATTAGATCATAGAGATGACTAAGGGTTGAGCTCAACGAAATAAACTACCTCTCATATAAGAAATGGTTTCTTCTCGGCTGCTATGCCCTCCATATACTCACTTCATCACACTCACTTTATGTGACACTTGGTGTTTATAGCAATCTTGAGAATTAAGAATTCACGTGTCTTCCACAAAAGCTGAACACTTTTGAAAAGGTTTTCATATTCATGAATAATTGTTCCTCTAAATCCATTGATTTCCGTAAGAATATTTTAATAAAAGTTTAAAATAATAATTATAATAAAATTTTACATGTAAAAATAAAACAAGTTTACATGTAAAAATTATTTGCATTATTTTTATAAATTGCATTTTTTATTTTTTTCAAATATTCTTTATAATAAAACTATATTATAATTTTTTATTTATTATAAAATCATTTTATTACATTAATTTTTTATTATTAAATAATATTTCCAAAAAATAAAAATACAAATTTATAAAAATAATACAAATAATTTTAACATGTTTTTTGTAAGTTTGGCAGAACTACATTTTCATATATCACTGTGATTTGGTCGGAGAGTTGAATGAGGTGGAGTTAAATTTGACATCCATTTACAATTTTTCCACTTTACCAGTAAAATAAAATTTATTCTAAAACAAACACATTAATATTAACTTTCAAATAATTTTGAAAAATGTCAAAGAGACGGATATAAAAAAAATCATAAGTGTGACAACTACATTTAGTGTTAGCTAGTTTTTAATTAGTTAAATGACATTTTATTATTTTTTTAAGAAAAGACTGAGACACTTAATGTTTTTTCTATAAAAGTTGTTTTCTTTATTGTTAATTCTGAAAAGTAAAATTAGTTATGGAAAATGGTTCCGTAAAAAGTAAAAAGGTTGACGGTAAATGTTTTCCAAGACCTGAAAGGTGGTTGGACAGTTTGAACAGTTACCTGCTCCTCCGGGGATAAGAGACTTATCCTAGTGAGGAATGGGGGTTTTGTTCAAGGTCTAAGGAGAGAGTGGATATTTTTTCCTGAGCTGCTAGAGACCAGTGGAAATCACTCAGTGATCCTGATAAATTTTTTGGTACTGACTGGACTAGGAGTCCTGAGGTCACAACAAACAAAAAAACTGTTGTCAACCCATACCTTTCAAGGGTGGAGCACGGGGGCAAGAGGAGGACGTAATCGCCTCTCTTGAGGTTGGGAGGACCAGAACTACAAATTGGATAATCAGATAAGTATCTGTGCAAGTTCAGTGATTTAAGAATAGTAATGCCATTAACTAGGTTATACACATGTGTTTGTCTACTTGTGATAGAAACAATAATCATAAGATAGACATGCGTTGGAAAAGGATGAGACTATTCATTATTATTATTATTTCATTATGTACATCACAAGTTATCTTTGAGCTCTGTGAACTAATTTTAGATATTATAAGGTATAATGGACTCAGTAAATTCTTGATAATGAAAAATGGAAAATGTCACAATTTAATTCACAAAAAAATGTGTATTGTATGTACAGTGGAAACTAGATTAAGAGTGTGTATTTCTAACAGAAAACAAATATTACTGAAGTAGTAACACAGTAGAAAAATCTCACTGTAAAGATTAAGATCATGTAGAAAAAATGAAAACAAGAAAAGACAGTAAAATTTGATAAAGATTGTCGAAACTCAGAAGTAAGTCTAGAAAAACTAAAACCGGGGAGGGTAAACTATTGGTTCTGGGTACAAGGTGGAGCCTCAATGTAGAACAAATTGTTCACCCGGTTCAAGCATACACGGACAGAGTTATAAGGTGATCCGGTCACCTAAGATATCTGAATGTAAACTCTGCTATGATAAATTTGAATAATATAAGAACTGAAATAATTGTACAGGGGTAAAGGAAATTTTGTTACCAAATCTAAATATTCTTTCTATTAATCATGCAAGTTCAAAAACAATTGAATTTAATTGAAGAACTACAATTTATCGAATATGACAAGGGCTCGGTGTCCAATACATAAACCGAGGAACATTAATCATATATATACAATAGATTTTCTAGGAAATAGAGAATCATAAAAATATGGAGAAGCTATACATAATAGAAACTATTTTTCCAAAAAGATAAAATAACTGTTGCAAGAAGAAATAGAACAAGATGGATAGGAAACTTGAACGCAGATGATTATATTCATAAAAACCACAAAATTCGTATTACATACCATTACAGATAGGATAATGTCTTATCGAAACTATGAAGGTATGGTGCGAAAGTAGACCATTTGATACCAATACAAAATATGAATTTACGGTATATTATTACAAAGAGCTCAAATAAAAATGTTGATTGAGGCTCTTAAGAGCTAATCGAAAACCTAAGCATGAACGGAAAAAGATCTAGAAAAATGCTGAAGATTATTATACTAATGACATAGTGTGGAATCCTGTAGACAAGATTGCAGACCAAAGATGGTGGACATAGAATACCTGGAGATTCAAAGGATAATGTTTAGCTGAGGTCGTTTTACACCAAATGCGCAACAACATACTCGATGAGAGCATACCTGTAAAAACCAAAGAGATGAAATATAAATTAAGTTTTTTTTATTAGTAAAAGAAAAAACTCAGTTTAATCTTTCAATGAGAATGCGTAAGTTGTAATCATATTCACCTGTAGCGAGAGCATTTGCAAACTTGCATGCCAAGTGATGGGTTGTGTCTAGAAGAAAAACAACCACAGAAACTAGGGTTACAACAAAATTCGTAGGCTAAGGACGAGTAAATATGAAGTTTAAACCAGAGAAGCAGAAGAACAACTGAGATAGTAAATCAAAACTCCTTGGTAAAAAATCTTACATCTGACTGAGAGGTGAGGCGTAGACGAGGAACTGAAGGTTGTGCGGGAAACCTGAGAGGATCAGAGTCTAGATTTTCCAATTCTCTGCACTAGGCGAATTGACAAACATACTTAAACAGACAGAAGTAAAAAAAAATCCAATTTAACCAGTGGTTTCCAAGTAATATGTTTCAAAGCATGGTTGGAACGAAAAGCTACACCGGTTCACCTGGAAAAATCTGAGGACAAAGGTTTCAAGTCTATTTTCTCATGGCGGAGCCAACCTTAATGCATAAACTGAGTGAAATGACCAAAGATAGAAAATAAATAGGGATAACCTAATCCCTTCCCACCAACCCTCTTCCACCATTGATTGAGAAGCAGATAGATGGATCATGAGGGCACGCAGCCTGTACATGGATCCCATAAACAACAACTCGCATTGCATTAAGTAGCTGGAACATCATAAGGTCATGCACACATAAGTCTTAAAGAAAAACAAATGCATCTGTTAATTATGGTGGACAACTAATATTATTTCCGAGACCAAAGTTTTAAACTTAGATTTGATAAAAATCTAAAATCAATAATTGCATAGAATCCAACTTAAAGTGAGAAATATATTCTATGGTTAAACCATTGAAATCTCGGGTTATGGATTATCTTGCCACCTCAAATTTAAGAACAAGCTTATGTGTAAAGTGAAGTTTGAGACATAGCGAAATGTTTGGCATAGAAGTGTAATATGTTAAACTATATGGTAAATAATTTTATTTTTTTAATGGTTGTAATGTTAAGTGTTACAAGTTGTATCATAGCAACATTCCTACACTGGGACCCTAAGGGTCAACTAACGATTTAAGATGTTTGTATACTGTTGCATAGAAGAGAAGCATAACAGGAAACATCATGAGAAGGGGATCAGCACAAAAACCACCCCAGAACACCGAGGAACAACACGACCAGAACTGAGCCCTGAAATGTGGGTTCAGCTGAGTGTGGATCAGCAGCAGCAAACAAGTAAATTGTTGGAGGAATAGCAGCACCAAACTAGCATATTGTTGAAAAAAGTACAGAAGCTATAGGAAGAGATGGTGCGTCTTTGAAGTGATAACGAGTGCTTGATGCAAGAGCAAGAAAAGATAATCAAGAGCCTCTCAGACAAGCAGAATTAGGGAATGGAGCAACCCAATGCTAATAGAGACATGCAAGGAGGTAATGAGCGAAAAACAACAGACCACACCACTGACAGAGTGGAAAGATACCCTTCACAGCGAATCAGCAAGAACAAAAATTACAATGAAGTAGAGTATGGCAATTTCACGGATTAGCAAGAAGTTAAGAAATAAAAAGTTGAGCTTTAGGGTGAGTTTTGAAAAATAAAACCACCAACATTTGATGGTGAAGATGAGGAAGTGGCAGAGGCTTGGTTGATAAATATGAATAAATATTTTCAAGTGTATGAGTGAAGCAGCAACCTAAAATCCATATTGGCCATATATTAGTTAAGGTAAAAAGCCACTCCGTGGTGGGAAGAAGTAAATAATGTTCGCAGCATTGAGGATGAAGATGTTACATGGGAATCGTTCCAGGAATACTTTAAAGATAAGTATTTAACATAACGTTTCTATGATGAGAAATATAAAGAATTACATGACTTGAAGCTGGGTTAGATGACCATGGAGGAGTATATTACCAAGTTCACCTCTATGTTAAGATATGTTCCATACCTCATAGATGAAAAGGCTAAGGTTCAAAGATTCCTGAGTAGTCTGCCAACCCATATGAAGGAGCGAATTGAATTTGTAAATCCAAAAACCATGGATGAAGCCATTCGTAAGGCATGAATCTTCTACCAAAATTCTAGGGAAAAACAAGAAGTGGGAAAAATTTTGTAGCCAAGAAAAGGATAGAAAATCACCTCAAACTTGAAAGGCACAAAAAATAATAATTTTAAGAATTTTGTACGAAGTTCTGTAAGTAAGCAGTTTTGGTAGAAATCATCAAAGAACCCGATGGCCAGCTGAAGAAAGGCCTACAGAGGCATCTAGCAAGGTTGAGCTAACCAAACCACCCCTGTAGTGTTGTGGGTGTGGTGAAGCAACAAGGGTACTCCTCAGATGAGGAATTAAATTTTTCATCCAACGAGTACTCCCACTTGAAATATGAGTAAGCCCTTAGGGAGATAAGTCAAAAATAGAAGTTGAAAAAGTAGCTTTATTATTTTATTATTTTGTAATCATTTTACTTTTTTACCCCAAAAATGGGGAATCATCCCCCATGGTTGACATTATGAGCTTGAATCCTATTTTTTCTTATAAAGTTGATTTTGGTTTTACAGTTTTCTTAGGAGGCCCATTTTAGACCTCAAAAGTTCTCTGATGATCTTGTAAGTAATCTCTACTAAAATAATTTTTATCTATGATGAGCATTTGAGGTTCCATAAGCATTTATCTAGTCACATATTTACTCCATTTTCAACGGTGTTACATTGGAAAGGACCCTAGAACAACATATCTATGAGATATCTCCAATAATATACTCCATGAAAATATATCCAACAACTTATAATATGGGTTCATATGTTTGTTTTGGTTATTTTCCTTCTTTACCTTTTCTTTTAATTATGAAAACTTCGCTATACATGAAAAAACCACAAATTTACTCTATATTCTACAACAATACACTCACAATTTATGTACAACAACACACCTACAAGAATTGTGTGGAAATATACTCTATAGAAGTATATTTACTTGCTCATAATCTAGGGGAATGCGTTTCTTTTATTTATTTTCTTACATTTTTTTAATTATGAGTACTTCACCACATATGTAAAAACCTCAACCTATCAAATGTGAAGCATAACAATTTTACCCTAAAGTCTTCTTCATCATATTGATTCCTTAGAAAAAAGGAGAGAAAAAAAGAGAAGCAAAACATAAAATATAATTAGTTGCAATGTTTTACAACAAATTCATTTTTTTTAAAAACAAGTTATTAAGTCTTAGTACTCAATTATAGAAAAATAAAGGTATGCCATAAGAAATGTAAAATTAGAAACAATCAATGGCTAAAGAAAATTTTTCTTTAAGGATTATTAAAAATTAAAAATAGAAAGTAAATAACAATTTCGCCCTAAGTGGTAAGGAAACTAAATTAGAAATGAAACATATAAAAAAGGAAACAAACAAGACAATTGATTTGGACCATGAGAAGAATAAAAGATCCTTGAATCTTATAATCACTAGTATAAAAGATAAAAAGAAAAGGGATACACTAACAATAGCAAATGAAAAATTTAAAAAAAAAAAAAACTAACAAATTAAAAAAAACTCTCTCATAAAAGCAAGAAGGTTGGGTAATATATTTAGGCATAGATATAGATTAACCTGGGTTAGCATGACTTGTAGTGACCATAAATTTGAAATACTCAATAAATCTCCAAGTTTAAAAAGGACAAAAAGCTTTATAAATGAGGACCTTGTTTCAATTTACCAAGTTTCCTTACGAAAGGAACAAAAAGTAAAGGAAGCCATAAAGGAAGGAAAATATGAAATCATTATAAATAAAAATACTATTATTAGGGATAGATAAAAAATGAGAATAATAAATAGGATTTTGGAACATTAATGGAACATTTTTTGGTTTGTATCGAATAAGAAATCCTTTCAAAAAAGGGATTGGAGGAATAGCCTACTATATAGAAATAATTTTTCTCCTCACACTGAACTTTGTAAGATAGACCATATTAATCATTACATTTTGATTGATATATCACACATTAACACTAACAATATTTAGATAATAATTTGTTGTTTAACACCTACCAAATCCACCCTTTATAAGAAAATAAATCTAGATAAAAACTTCCCTTATAATACCCTAGAACAAAATATTCATAGTGTGAGGAATGAAAGTCATATCCCTTTTCTTTGGAGGCTTTAATACTATAAATACCACAAACCATGTTATTCTTCTAAGAAATGATTCCAACTCTAACTCTATTTAGATACAAGAGGACCTTGATTTAGCTAGTCAATAAAAATAAATTCTAACAACCTCACCTAGAATTTATTTCGTACCAAGTTAGTCCACTTATATAGTCCTCCAAACCCTATAATTTGCAATGACATAATCAAGTGGCGAAACTCCAATGCTAAAAAACGATGTGAATTGGTTAATGCCATGGAGACCAATTTGAATGCCCCTATAGAGGATGTTATATATCCTATGGGTCCCTATCTTTGAAAGGGGGGGTAAAACCATTCCCTATAATTATAGGACCATTATTATTAGCCACATTTTAGCCAAAATTTACATAATTATTTTGAAAAAGAAGATTAGCCTATGGCTAAAGAGCCATGGTAAAAGAGCTAAATAACACACTAGGCTTAGGACATATCATTCGATTATGGAACACCTTATTAATTATTGTATCATTGTAGAATCATTTCACAATAATAAAACTAATCTATTTTTCTATTTTGTTGATTTAAAAAAAAAAATGACACCATTCCCAGGACAAATTTGTGAAAGAGGTCGAAATAGATATTTATTCTTATCAAATTGAGGATTATTGCAACAAGTCTATTTGAGAAATTTCTTTCCAATTTTACAAACAATAAGGGTTGGTCAGAAGTAATTAAACACAATATCTTAGTTAAGAAAGGTATACCATACCCCTACCATTTTTGGCATCTAAATTGGTAAGCTAGAAGATTTTTTGGTATATTGTGGTTGTGTTGGTATAATTATCACTAGTATAGCTATAACTCTTCCCGTTTATGCTCACAATATTTCTCTTTAGAATATGAGACATTAGGATCTTCACAAGCAAGTGAGAATCCTCCAATATTTCTACTATTGATTCTAGGAAGACTACATATATTTTCAAATATTACAAAAACTACCTGGAGGAAGTTCCTTCATAAAAATATATTGTAATTGATATATATCACAAACTAAATTAGAATTATAGCATTGATAAAAGGATAAATGGACAATGGAGAGCTTATTTGTATATGGGATGAAAAAACTCCATTTTTAGAATGTCCTTAGTCATCTTATTTTATATAGATGTGAGGATTTGGGTTGCATTATCTCTAAAGAGTGATTGATGAAGATATAATAGATTCGTAAGTAGTTTATAACTTTCAATATCAATACTAAAGGAAATACTCCCTATCAATATAAGAAAATTATCAATAATAATATAGAAAGTAAAAAATATTTGTCCTTTTTCACAAATCTTAAGAAGAAAATGAGCATTTCTAAAATAAGAGAAAATTCTCAAGAGATTCATAGTCAAACTGAGAATTAGTCAATTTGGAATTGCTAAAATAAAAGCAAATTCTCATGAAATTCATAATAAAACTCAATTTTAGTCAATTCCCAAATCACCATGTTATGGAAGAGTCTATAGCTGAACTTACCTTGTACTCACATTCACTTTAATTTTCAAAATATTAATCCCATTACCAATTTTATTGACTTTTTAAAAGTCAATCATAATCTTAAAGCTGTTATATTAATTCTTTAATCTCTTAGATTCTCAAAAGTTTATATGTATAGAAAATCATCATCATTTAAAAAAAAATAGAAGTTATCTAAAATATTTTGAAATTTACCATTAGCATAGAAATAAACCAAAAAAAAAAAATTACTCTTACTTTTTTGGATAAATCTAAACTTAAAGATCCATAAAAAAAGTAGTTAAGTACATAGAATACTTACCAAGAAGACTTGAATACATTAAGGAAAAAAATTATGCGAAACTGCAGAAATATAATAGGTAGAGGAGCACAATATGACATTGTATTCACTAAAACAAATTAAACATTATAAGTGAATGTTATGAGTAAGAGGCAATCTACTAATGCAGTGCACTGATGATGTATGTGACTAATATTTTCTCTAATAATAACGCTTCTAACTCTCAATTTTGTTACTCTAGTTGTATACGTTCATTCAGCTGAATCACATAATCTTTCATTGGAAGAATCATTGTAGCTCTGTTCGCCTTCTATATCACACATAAGTTTGCAATTAATGAACAACATTTAAATCACTTATAACCAGTCACAGCGCTAAGATCTCAAGGAGGGAAAAATGAAGATAGTTACCATAGAGGATTACCTTGGGTTTCACTGGCACTACAAATACAACATGGTGGATTGCAAGTTTGTTGTAAGAATTGCAAAAGGTTATGCTCTCATTGCAAGGGCTATTCTTATAAAGAAATGGTGCAATTTTATGATTGTTGATGTCATGTAGAAAACAGATACATCGTTTCTGCAACGATGTATATATTGCAGGCTAGTGGGAAATTGCAAGATTAGGGTTTTTAACCTTCCACTCCACAAACATGATGTTTATTTTTCAATTAAATGGTAAACCCTAGAAATTAGGGTTGATCCCTTCAGTGGAAAACTTTAAAATATGTAATTACCTCCCGCATGCACTGTTAGACAATCAGTTAAGTGAGTTAGTTGAGTTGAGTGATAGATATATTTATTGAGTGATTTAAAGAGTGAATTAAGTGAGAGTTGATCAAGTTCCGTTATGTGAGAGTGTGTGCATGTCAATTTAGGTTAAATACCCTTCATCGGGTCCATTGTATTGATTGTTATTTAGAGTGATTTAAGATTAATTGAAGAGTCACAACTCATTGTTTCGTGTGTGAAATACTTGTGTTATTTGTGTTTTTGAATCCTTTGCCTATCCAAAAAATTGGTATGAGAGCTAAGGAAAGATCAGAAGATCCGTGGGTGAAAATATCCAGAGAAGAAGGCCAAGAGCAGAAGGTCGTCAAAATTTAAAAAATAAAGAATAAATTTCAAAACGCGGAGGTCCACACGTTTTCAGTGTAGAAAAAGCAGAGGTCCACAACCCTTCCTTTGAAAACTTGCGGAATTTTCGTGAAACTTATGATTTGTGAAAAATCAGGGTTTAATATGCGGTTTATTGGTTTCGGGGGTGAGGAATGAGTTTTACGTGTAAAATCAGGTGTTAAATCCGATAGCGCTATTGAAAAGTCAATGAGGAGTACGCACGTTGTATCAACCTCTATAGCAACGAAGGTTTCATTTTTTTTTTTTTAAACAAATTTTTTAGTGCGGTGGATTATTCAAAGGTATTAAAGTTATTCAAAAACCCATATCCTAAGAATACGTGGGAAATTGATAAGAGAGTTCTATAAAATATTTTATTAAAATGTATTTTTTATAATATTATTTTTCAAAAGGCTTTAAATACCATTCTTTTTAAAGAGAGGATCTTTATAAGAAGATACATACATACATACATACATACATACATACATACATACATACATACATACATATATATATATATATATATATATATATATATATATATATATATATATATATGATGCACGGCAAACCCTGCAATACCCAAAATCTTTACTCTCTCTCGTGCATATGAAAATACATCATCTCAACCGCCCAATTAAGATTCCAATCTGGGCAATTTCATACATTTCCCAATTCAATTAACATTCAACGGTCTCATCACTCAGACCCATTACATATCATACACCATCACATTTACGTTCACATGTGCTGGATTCAATTAAAAGAATGCACCCTTACTTTTGCAAATTCGACCAGAATTCAAAATGCCAGATAACAACAATATGGCCACTCTTCTCTCAACATATGGCAAATCAATCCATATTCAGTTAGCTCAAATAATACATGGTCCTTAATTCAATCATCTAAAATCAAATCTTTGACTTGGTAGAAATATACCTGCGCCCTTTAAAACTTTCCAATCTGATATTGATTATCAAAACCAACACATTTGTGCATTTATTTCCAGCTATGGTAAATTTCAATACTCAGGCTTTGTTACAAATCGAATGTCAACAAATAACTGCCCACACTTTAACTTACCTTCAAAATTCAGAACGCGCCTCCTCCTGTTTCCAGACATTGACTTCCAAACGCTGTTAACATCTCTGCGCTAAAGTTTGTAACTTACCTTTAATTTTATCCTCATTCAAAATGAATTCCAGTCAACACTTCCTCCAACGCTGCGAATTCTTCAATAACACCACAACTGTTTCTTTATATCCTTCAAATTCATCATTGACTGTTTAGACACACGAACGGGCAACGTTGCTATCATTATACATGCATTTCTTTCAACATTCAAACCACATTGAATTACCTCTGAACAAATGCGCTCCTGTATTAAAACCTGAATCTGGCAATATCACCATATATCGATCTCATGCATTATAATTTCATACAAACACCATCATACCTCCGTCCTGCTCTCTGGATCGCGTCTTCATACATTACTCCTTCAATTTCTGAACCACGCCTTCATTTTTTGGATCGCGTCTTCTAGCACATCCACGATATCAAATAGATAGTTGATATATGTTTGACTCCAAAAGTTTTGAACTTCTGAAATGTCTGAATGCACAGTTATAGTGCTGCTGCCTTCAACATGCATTCCTACTGAATTGACTTTCAAACAAATTGAGCCTATGCAATTAATACTCTGTTTCATCGATTAGACACAGTTTAAACAAGAATTATGTGCCTACAATGTATATGCCTACAATCTTCGACTTCATTAAATGTACATACAGCTCTGCCTTTGGTTCAAATCGATTTCATTCAATGGAATTTTAACGAGCTTACGCCCTTTCCTTATTTAACAGAGATTTAATAGCTTGCGCCCTCACGGATTTATCATTTATTAACTGCACAATCCGTATTTTGCATAGATCATTACTCCTTTGCAGATCTTTATCGATTCATCTGTGCCAGCGCTTTTGCCAATGTTACAGCTCTTCAATGTGCTTATACTTCTCAAAGGAACATCATAATTACTTGCGCTGTATAAATATTATCATCAAAAAGCCAAGTGTGAAATCGATCATCAATTCACTGAATTTTATAAACCCAACTTATATAAGAGCATTTGCAACAAACAGATGAAATGTTATCACTGTATACCGTTCCACACCTTTGATTCAGGCTCGATTCAACACCTTCTTATACTCAAAAAATTTTGCATTATAATTTTGACAATATCCACATCGATTATTCAAATCGATCTGCCAGTGCTTACCAAGTACAATTCATTCAATTGTTTTTTTTGAATTCATAAATGCATCCAATACAAGTGCACATTATTCAACTTGTAGTTTCAGAAATTAACAAGAAACAAATATATAATCCCAATCAACCAATATAATCTGAAACACACAAAATTACTTACAACTCTCGTCTTGGCCAGATATTCAGAATTGATGGCCCTCTACAAACTGCTCGAAGGCTTCAAAGGAGAACCCTTGCTCACTTCTCACACTCTTCAACTATTCAATTGTCACACCCCCCTTTTCTAACATATTTACAAATGAAAAAAAATGGTCTTGATGCTCCTGCATCAGACTCCCAACGTTGAAATTAAACATGATCGCCTGATCACGTGTTCAGATCTGTATATGCCTGGATCCCATATCTTGTGCTGTAATCTCCCATTTTTCGTTGCTTCTGTCTACTGTTCTTCTCAAGGTCTCCACACTTTATGCTGCATTTCCCCACTGACTAGGCTTTCACAATCTTTTGTTGTCTTTCTTTTGCTGCTTCTCCTTTGTTTTACTGCTGCTGGCCTCTTCCGAGATTCTTTCATCATCATCCGCCTCATCAGTAAAATTTATTTGTCTAATAGACTTTCTCCAGCATCTTCAATAAAACCTGTACTCACAAAACAATTGTTAGAATAAAAACCATAAGGCTTCAGTGCCTCCATAGATGTTACTTCAGCTGCCACCATAAATGTCGCCCCACATGTTGCTCTAGCTGTCGCTATGATTGTTGTTGCGTCCCAAACTTCCTATCCCTCTGCCAAAATCTTTTGCTCATCACCTACAATTTCATCTGCAACTTCTTTCTCTGGTTCAAACGTCTCCAGCAAACATTTCAGCATTTCATCAACATGCTGCAAATTAACTCCAGCATAACCTCCATCTTCCTCTTTGAAAATCTTCAGTAATTTTCCATCATCCTCTTGATTGATTCTGGCAATCAAATCAAGTTCTTCAAACACTGTAGCCTCATCCTGTACTACTGTAGTAGTTCCAAAATTCTATCCACTAGTCTTCTCTTGGCTATACAGACAAGCCAACTCTTTCTTGTCACCCATGGTAACAAGCCTCTGCATATGAGACATGATTGTCTCATCTTCTACCTGCAACATTTCTCCTTCTTCCAAGACATTTCCAAATGATGGACTATCTTCTGCATCACCTGTAACCACAATCAAATTGTCAGCATCAAAATCACAAGACCCACTGGTCTCACTTGTCGATTCAGTCACCATGTTTTCTCTCTGCAGCTCCAAGTCTTCTTCAAGACTCAGAAAATCTTTACTGTCTTTCTCCTCATCTTTCTCTGGCAACACTTCAGTATGCTGCTCTGAGTTCCTTCCCAACTTCTCTGTCAGCATATCAGTATGCTGATTTGCATTCACCATGAGACTGTCAGCTAGTCTCGCCTTCTCACCATCTGTCTCCAAGATGTCTTTCTTCTCTCGTTCACTGTACTAAACTCTTTCGTCTGCTGTAATCTTTCTATCATACTCTGAATTTATCAACAAGTATTCCAACAATGCAATTTCTCTGTAGCATTGCTGAAGCATATCATCATCACCTGCATTCATACATAAACTTTTAGTTTGCATATCAAAATGTTCAACAGTATCAACTGTTACTTCCCCTATCTGCGCTTCAGACTGATTCTCTTCTTCAACATCCACAAGAATTTTCTCTTGTATTGTAACAGCAAAAGCATCACTTCTTTCTTTTTCAGAGTACTTATCATTTTCTGCTTCCTCTGTCTTCATCTCCTCCTGAGATCTTGCTATCTCAGCATCGATCTGAACAGTCTTCAGATTCAACCCTTCTTGAACAAACTCTAAAGCTTGCTCATCTCCCTGTACTGTACCTGCAAACATACACAACTCATTAGTTTTTAAATCACAAGACTTTTCAGTCTTGACTGCTTCCTCCAACACTTCCTTCTGAAAAGATCTGCGTGTGGAATTTTCAAATTCCAACTCTGGTTCAAGAACTCTAAGTTCCCTTTTCAATAAGGCAATCACAATTTGCCTCAACTTCACCTGCAATTATCGCCAAATCACTCTCTTTCCCTTCAGCGGAAAGATCCATTTTCTATTCTGGTTTTCCTGCTCTTGCAGCCATTCTTCTAGTACCTGCAATTGTACCTTCATTACTGCAATCTCTCTTTCTCTGACTTCATCAGTCATCTCACCTCTGTGGCATTCCTCTGAACCTCTTCTCTGATCCTCCATGATCATCCTCTCCATGAGTTTCTCACTCACCATGAGTTGCACTAGCCTCTACGACATCAATATCTTCTGCTGCCACTTACCTCACCAAGCTCTCCTCACTCAGTCTTTTGGTAAGTACTTGGTTCACTGCCTCTGGAACCCTTGAGCACTCTCCTCTGCTCTCTCTCTAGGCTATCTCTTCAACTCACTTCCTCTTCAGGACACTGCAACGGTCCTCCTTATCCAGCCTTTAGCTGAATGTTTGGTTCACTGCCATCATCTTCTCTGCAACCATAAACTTTCAATCACAAATTTCAATCAGAAAAATCATCTCACCTTTAAGATCTTGCAGGATCTTGTCTCCATTCACTTCTGCTGCAATTGTGTAGCTTGCATATCAGATTTAAAAATCTGATCTTCCTTTCAATCATTCATCATACATTCAAAAATACATTTCAGTTCTTCAACAAAACCTTATGTCTTCCTTCAGAAAACAAACATTCTTCAATCTCAACAGAGACAAGCTCTGATACCAAAAATTGATGCAGGGCAAACCCTGCGATACCCAGAATCTTTACTCTCTCTCGTGCATATGCAAATACATCATCTCAACCGCCCAATTAAGATTCCAATCTGGGAAATTTCATACATTTCCCAATTCAATTAACATTCAACGGTCTCATCACTCAGACCCATTACATATCATACACCATCACATTTACATTCACATGTGTTGGATTCAATTAAAATAATGCGCCCTTACTTTTGCAAATTCGACCAGAATTCAAAATTCCAGATAACAACAATATGGCCACTCTTCTCTCAACATATGGAAAATCAATCCATATTCAGTTAGCTCAAATAATACATGGTCTTTAATTCAATCATCTGAAATCAAATCTTTGACTTGGTAGAAATATACCTGTGCCCTTTAAAACTTTCCAATCTGATATTGATTATCAAAACCAACACATTTGTGCATTTATTTCCAGCTATGGTAAATTTCAATACTCAGGCTTTGTTACAAATCGAATGTCAACAAATAACTGCCCACACTTTAACTTACCTTCACAATTCAGAACGCGCCTCCTCCTGTTTCCAGACATTGACTTCCAAACGCTGTTAACATCTCTGCGCTAAAGTTTGTAACTTACCTTTAATTTTATCCGCATTCAAAATGAATTCCAGTCAACACTTCCTCCAACGCTGCGAATTCTTCAATAACACCACAACTGTTTCTTTATATCCTTCAAATTCATCATTGACTGTTTAGACACATGAATAGGCAGCGTTGCTATCATTATACATGCATTTCTTTCAACATTCAAACCACATTGAATTACCTCTGAACAAATTTGCTCCTGTATTAAAACCTGAATCTGGAAATATCACCATATATTGATCTCATGCATTATGATTTCATACAAACACCATCATACCTCCGTCCTACTCTCTGGATCGCATCTTCATACATTACTCCTTCAATTTCTGAACCACGCCTTCATTTTCTGGATCGCGTCTTCTAGCACATCCACGATATCAAATAGATAGTTGATATATGTTTGACTCCAAAAGTTTTGAACTTCTCAAATGTCCGAATGCACAGTTACAGCGCTCCTACCTTCAACACGCGTTCCTACTGAATTGACTTTCAAACAAATTGAGCCTCTGCAATTAATACTCTGTTTCATCGATTAGACAGATTTTAAACAAGAATTTTGTGCCTACAATGTATATGCCTACAATGTTCGACTTCATAAAATGTACATACAGCTCTGCCTTTGGTTCAAATCGATTTCATTCAACGAAATTTTAACGAGCTTACGCCCTTTCCTTATTTAACAGAGATTTAATAGCTTGCGCCCTCACGGATTTATCATTTATTAACTGCACAATCCGTCTTTTTCATAGATCATTACTCCTTTGCAGATCTTTATCGATTCATCTGCGCCAACACTTTTGCCAATGTTACAGCTCTTCAATGTGCTTATACTTCTCAAAGGAACAGCATAATTACTTGCGCTGTATAAATATTATCATCAGAAATCCAAGTGTGAAATCGATCATCAATTCACTGAATTTTATAAACCCAACTTATATAAGAGCATTTGCAACAAACAGATGAAACATTATCACTGTATACCATTCCACACCTTTGATTCAGGTTCGATTCAACGCCTTCTTATACTCAAACAATTTTGCATTATAATTTTGACAATATCCACATCGATTATTCAAATCGATCTGCTAGTGCTTACCAAGTAAAATTCATTCAATTGTTTTGTTTGAATTCATAAACGTATCCAATACAAGTGCACATTATTCAACTTGCAGTTTCAGAAATTAACAAGAAACAAATATATAATCCCAACCAACCAATATAATCTGAAACACACAAAATTACTTACAACTCTCATCTTGGCCAGATATTCGGAATTGATGGCCCTCTACAAACTTCCCGAAGGCTTCAAAGGAGAACCCTTGCTCACTTCTCACACTCTTAAACTATTCAATTGTCACACCCCCCTTTTCTAACATATTTACAAATGAAAAAAAATGGTCTTGATGCTCCTGCATCAATATATATATATATATATATATATTTATAAAAGATTTACTATATAAAAAAAAAAATTGCATTGGGGTTTTATTGTAAGTGATTTGTTTTTTTACAAGGAGCTTTCCAAACCCTTCATAAAAAAAGAGAAATTTAGGGTTTTATCAGAGAAGTGATTTTATTTTATTTTATTATTATTTTTTTTCCTGAAGCGAGATGGCCACCTCAAGTTTTCAGGCACAACTTCCTTCTTTCACTGGGAAATATTATGATGCGTGGGCTATTAAAATGGATACCATGTTAAAAGTGAATGATGTATGGGATCATGTCATGTTTGGGTTTGCAGAACCTCAGAATGATGCCGAAGAACGAGCCCTCAGTACTGCAGATAAGGATCAATGGAAGAAATACAAGAGGAAGAATGCACAAGCATTGCTTCTTATCTAGTAGAGAGTGGACCGAGAAGTGTTCCAGAAGATAATGATAAATTATTTAGCAAAGGAAGCATGGGAAACTTTGGTGACAAGCTATCAAGGAATGACCAAAGTCAATATTGTTAAATTGAAAAATACTAGGAGAGACTTTGAAAGTCTGCAGATGAAGGAGACAGAGGACATTGATTCCTTCATGAATAGGGTCATGTTTTTCATTAATCAATTAAAAATATATGGTGAAGATATTAATTATTGATCCGTGATTGAGAATGTTCTTAGATATTCTTCTACCAAGTTTGATGTTGTGGGAGTAGCCATAGAAGAAGCGACGGATTTGGAAAAAATAACAATCGATGAGTTGATGGGATCCCTTCTATCGCATGAGGAAAGGATAGATAGAAATAAGGATTCCACTTTAGAAACTGCCTTCAAAATTCAAGTTTATATTTAAAGAGGTCGAGGAAGAGGATGAGGCGACAACCACAGTGGTCAGAGAGATGGTCGAGAAGAGCATAAGCATCAAAGTTGAAGCAGCAACACCAGAAGCTTTCACAACAATCAAAGGTTTGAAAAATCAAAGGTGAAATGTTAATATTGCAATAAATTTGGTCATTGTACTCATGATTGTAGGAAGAATATAACTGATCAAGGCAATCAGAGAGCTAATGTTAGTACAGATAATACTAACTCCATGTTTCTGGCATGCAACACCATGCATGAACCATGTGATAAGGTCTGGCTATTAGATAGTGGTTGCAGTAACCACATGATAGGCAACATGAATTTGGTTGCAAAGTTGGATGAATCTGTGAATACAAAAGTAAAGTTGGGAATTGACAAGACTAAGGATGTAGATAGCAAAGGACTGGTAAACATTCTGACCAAGCAGGGGGAGACAAAGACCATATCAGAGGTATATTATGTCCCTAGACTCAAACACAATTTGATAAGTGTTGGTAAATTGATGCAGAAAGGATACAAAGTTATCGTTCAGGGGAAACAGTGTGTTATTTATGAAAAATCCCCAACCAAGTAGCTAATAGAAAAGGTGCAGATGACGAGGAATAGAATCTTTCCTCTAATTATGAACTACAATGATTAGGTTAGTTCTTTTACATCTGCACGTTCTAATGATTACTAGTTATGGTGCTTTCGGTTTGAACAGTTGCATTTTTCTAGTTTAAGATTGTTGCAATAGAAACAGATGGTCAGAGGTTTACCTCCCATCAAAGAACCTACTAGCACTTGTGAGTGTTGTATTTTGGTAAAGCGACATCGTGAAAGTTTTCCAAAAGGAGTTTCTTACAAAGAAAATAAATCACTTGAGTTGGTGCATAGAAACTTGTGTGAACCTATGAGGACACAGTCGGTTGGTGGAAGGTGTTACTTTCTCACTTTTATTGATGACTATAATAGAAAGACTTGGGTTTAATTTTTGAGGCAGAAGTCTGAAACTTTTTCAAAGTTCAAAGAGTTCAAAGCCTTATTATAAAACCAAAGTGATCGACATATCACAGTAATTATATCAGATCGTGGTGGAAAATATGATTCGAAGGGATTCCATGAGTACTGCAAACAACATGGAATCAGAAGACAATTTACAACCAGATACACACCACAACAGAATAGTGTAGCAGAGAGAAAAAACCGAGCAATCATGAACAAGACAAGGAGCATGTTGAAAGCAAGAAACTTTTCTAATGAGTATTGGGCAGAAGCAATTGCATGTGTTGTTTATGTGATAAAAAGATCTCCTACGAAGAGTGTGATGAACAGAGTTCCAGAAGAAGCATGGTCAGGTATGCCATGCAATGTATCTCATTTCATAGTTTTTAAATGTGTAGCCTATGCACATGTACCTAAGAGGATAAGAGGTAAATTAGATGATAAAAGTGAAAAAGGTATAATTTCACCGAGAGGCGCTCTGCAGCCAAGTATATAGGGATGTGTAGATGTAACGTGTGTAATGTAAATTTCGGGCCCAATATATAGAGATGTTTAGATGTAATGTGTGTAATGTAAACTTTTGATATGTCGGGCCCAATATATAGATATGTGTAGATGTAATGTGTGTAATGTAAAATTTTGATATGTCGGAGTGTATATAGATGTGTAGATGTCATGTTAGTAATGTAAATTTTTGATATATTTACCACTTTAATATCAAAATACCACAGGAAAAAGACCATATTTATAAGAGAGGTATGGTAAATAAATAAAATATAAGTAAACCATATATATGGTAAATAAATAAAAAGTATTTTTATTTTTACTCGATAATCCTATTTATATTTATGAACATCAAAAGGTGGTTTTATTTAGGTGAATCCTCAGCTAAATATCATGGGCCAAATTATTATTAATACATGCCAAAAAAACATTATTAACCCTAATATTAATATTATTATTATTATTAATTTTGATATTCACATTATTATATTATAATATTAATATTATTAAATTTAATTAATGTAAAAATGTACCACTTTAATACCATGGGCCAAATTATTATTAATACCATATTTACAAAAGAGGTATGTAAATAAATAAAATTTAAATAAACCATATATATGGTAAATAAATAAAAAGTCTTTTATATTTACTCCATAATCCTATTTATATTTATGAACATCAAAAGGTGGTTTTATTTAGGTGAATCCTCAGCTAAATACCATGGGCCAAATTATTATTAATACATGCCAAAAAAACATTATTAACCCTAATATTAATATTGATATTATTATTAATTTTAATATTCACATTATTATATTATAATATTAATATTATTCAATTTAATTAATGTAAACTTTTGATATGTCTGAGTGTATAAAAATGTACCACTTCGATACCATGGGCTGAATACCATGGGCCAAATTATTATTAATACCATGCCAAAAAAACATTATTGACGCTAATATTAATATTATTATTATTATTAATTCTAATATTCAAATTATTATATTATATTATTAATATTATTAAATTTAATAAATTTGGATCACCGTAGGTGGGTATTTGAGTACACTATATGCCTTGCCTATATCAGGTAACAATAAACATATAAACGTAAATGTAAAAATAATGTTTAATATTTAACATTTAAAATTTAATCTAATTTCGGCCCTAATGAAAAATCACTTCTCTCCCTACATATATAAATTTAACACCAACAAAGTCTCGAATTTTATTTTTGAGGAAGCATCTCTGTGATTTTGCAAACAATGAAATAATATTTGTGAGTAAGGATTCCGGGAGTTGTTTGAAAGTGGTAGTAATAATATCTGTGGAAAATGACTTCACCATCAACGAACTTATTTTGATTGATTTGGAAAATAATATTCGCGCGAAGAGGAGCTGCTGCAATTGATTTTCAGGTTTCATTTCTATTGCTCTTGCATTTTATTTTATTTTCTACCTTTTTGTTTATGTAATGTAAACTTTTGATATGTCAGTGTATAAGGCACATGTGCAGATTTAATGTGAGAAATTCAAGGTCAGTAAATATTTGAAATGTACTGTGGTATATTTTTATTTAATTACTGGGAGTATGATAAATAAATAAAATCTCTTTTTATAGTTACCCTAGAGGTATGGTAAATTATTTATTTCTATTGCTCTTGCATTTTATTTTATTTCTCCTTTTTTGTTTATGTAATATAAACTTTTGATATGTTAGGGTATAAATTTAATGTATGTAAATATTTGAAATGTACTGTGGTGTATTTTTATTTATTTACAGGGATTATGGTAAATAAATAAAATCTCTTTTTATAGTTACCCTAGAGGTATGGTAAATTATTTATTTCTATTGCTCTTGCATTTTTTTTTTCTCCTTTTTTTTATGTAATATAAACTTTTGATATGTTAGGGTATAAATTTAATGTATGTAAATATTTGAAATGTACTGTGGTATATTTTTATTTATTTACGGGGATTATGGTAAATAAATAAAATCTCTTTTTATAGTTACCCTAGAGGTATGGTAAATTATTTATAATGATATGGTAAGTAAAATTATTTATGGGGAATGGTAAGTAAATAAATGTAATGTAAGTAAACATTTGAAATGTATAGGGGTATATTTTTATTTATTGATTCCCAAAATTTTATTTCTATTTATATTTTAGGTGGGAATATTTAATTTTAGGTTTTTATAGTGTTCATGATGTCACTTATTTACATGTTTAGTTATTATTAAGAAACTATGTGTATATGTTTAATTCAGTGAAAATTTAGTTATTGGTGTAATTGATTGCCATAAATGCATTGATTTCAATGATGTAAAAAATTAATTGTTTTTTATGTGCATTGATATTTGTGTTGCAGTAATTCAAACAGCCATGTCTTCTCATAATAATGAGATGGAGGAAAACAACTTTGAAGAAATCTGTGACGAACAAAGAGAAGATCAAAGAAAGGAGAAAAGTGAAGAACAAAGAGAAACACATAGAACATATCAAAGAGAATATGCAAGAACATATCGACAAAGAAAGGAGCAAGAAATGAAAACTGCAGAACAACAAGAAGAGAGAAGAGCATGTCAAAGAGAATATCTAAAAAATTATCGACATAGAAAGAAATTAGAAATGAAATTTGAAGAACATGAAGAACAAAGGATAAAGCATAATGAAAAAGCACGAGAATATCGAAAAAGAAAGGCACAAGAAATTTCAACTGCAGAACAACAAGAAGAGAGAAGAGCACGTAAAAGAGAATATCAAAGAGAATATCGAAAAAGAAAGACACTACAAATAATAGAAGAAAACGTAGAACAAAGAGGAAATGGACAAGATAACCTAAAGCAAGTAACACGTGAAAAACATGAAGAACAAAGAAAACAGAAAAGTGAACAACAAAGATCATATCGACAAAGAAAACAATATATGAACAACTCATACATGGTACAGGACGAAGATGAAAATGCTATGAAAGAAACATGTTTAAAACATATTGATTCCCAACATCAACATGAAAGTTTTGTTGATATGAATATTTCACATCAAAAATTTTGTGATAGGATTGATCGATTGGCTGATGTTGAAATATTTCGTGTGTGAAGAGTCGTATTCTGGAATTCAAGTACATACGAAAAACATAGGTACAATGTGCATGAGATGTAAACGAGAAGGAAGTCATCATATATTTTCAGCCGATAACCATATGAATCCAGGAGAACAACCTAATGTTCTTGCAGAGCTCACACAAGTTGAAGATATGTTGATAGCACGTGCAAGTCCAATTTTGCAGGTTACACACTCAATAGGTGGACAATACAAATATAGAGGACACACCATTAGTTTTCCACAAGAGGTTAGCAATCTTGCCATGAAGTTACGTTGACGTATTAAAGACTTGGATTTGATAATTTTTGTGCGGAAAAAATGTGCAAAGGGATCAAGTTATGATTTTACTGTCAGGACAGAAATTGTATTACGTGCATTACACTATAAGATTCATAATGATCCATATTATCGTGGAGTTCAAGTTGATAATGATGCACTTCAAGAAATACCTGAAATTGCAACATATGTATCACAGATGATTAATGCTATTACTTTGCCAGAGAAACATAGTGACATTGAATTTGCAATGTTGGAAGGGGTTCCAGGGATTGACGATGCATTAGATGGCTCACATACAACTTCATTTGCATCAAAGCTTCCAAGTGATAGACGAGAGATTGCTATTATTCAACAGTGGGTAAACAAACCTAATGCAGAGGAACAACCTAATGCAGAGGAAGTGCTTAGTTGGCTTGGAATTAGCTCATCTCTAATGAATGAGTATAACACTATGGGCTTATTTGATATGGCATTTCTGTCATTGTTCCCAAAAGGTGAAGTAAATTGGTTGCAAGCACGTGAGAGACATGTACATCTTCATGAGTATGCAAAGCATCTTTTTCGATATCGTGATAACAGGTTTCGAAGGCACCCACGATTTAGATACTTTTTACTCAATATCATCATGAGATATCGTGCTCAAGCTTCATCTATAGTATTTGTGAAGAAAAATATGACAGATTTACCAACAACAATGGAGGAGTTACGAGAACATTTACAAAATATTCTAGATTCACGAATTGGAGAAAGATTGATGCGATTTGGCACTATACTAAGAGGCACACGTGCATATTGGAATAAGTGTCATGCTGAGCTATCGGACATGGTTCAACAAATTGGGAGTCCTACAATATTCTTTACATTAAGTGCGGAAGATATGCAATGGCCATATTTATATAAAATAATGTCGGGTACATGTCCTAGAGATCCAGGGGAAGCGAGGAAATGGAGACGTCAAAATGTAATTGATAATCCTCATATTGTAGCACATTATATGCACTTAAGACATACAATGTTTTGAGATGAAATTTTCGAACATTATCATCAAGCTATAGATTATTGGTGTCGCTATGAGTGGCAACATCATGGGTCTCCACATGTGCATGGATTTCTATGGATAAAAAATGCTCCTAACATGGACATGTTGAATTGGGATGATCCAGTGCAAGTTAGATTTGAAAAATAATATTTTGATGAATGTGTACATGCAATGAATCCACGTGATCAACATCAAAGAAATATTCAAGTTAGAGACAATATTGATGATCATCCTTGCTTAAAGGACACACGACAAATATTTCAGTCTGATCCTATGATTGATTATGAAGAACTTCTTAATTGTATTGAGTGTCACATCACTTGCAATGAGAGATCATGCCTTCGAAAGAAGGTAGGAAGATTGGTATGTAGATATAAGGCACCATGGGATTTATGTGAAGAGTCCAAACTTTATGTCGATGAGAATGGAGAAAAAAAGTATGAACCGAGACGAAATGATGATATATTGAATACACACAATCATGAAACATTGATGATGTGGAGGGCTAATATTGATTGGAAACCAGTTCTTGCAATGCGCATTGTCATTAATTACATAGCAAAATATGCAGCAAAATCTGAAAAAGGATCAGAAACATTCCATAATATGTTGATGCGTGTTTCTTCTATTCAAAATCCAAATGAACCAGCAACATGTGCATACAAGAGTTTTTTCTGTGAAACTATTATTGACAGGGATATATGTGCACAAGCGACATGTCACTTGCTTCTGGAACTCCCTCTTTCTGAATGTAATCTTCGATTTGTGGTTCTAAATGTTGGTAGGAAAGTTTTCAAACAAGTACAGATTGTAACATATGATGTCGATAATGATAATTCCCTTATTGATGCATATACCAAGCGACCTACCCATATTGAGCACCTTGCGTTGATAGATGTTGCAAAATCATGGTCATATGACAAACGTCGACGTGGGGAGAAATGGTTAGAACGGAAGAATGGAGCTATTGTACGTGTGTTTCCTCGATTTAACTCAGTTCTTGATCGAGGAGATGACAAGTTTGTAGAATTTTTTTGGTTTGAGTTAGTATTGTAAGGCCTTTCCTGATTTCCATATAGATATAGGTCTAGGAGATGATGAGATAGTCAATAATTGGGAAAATTTTCAATATAATCCATGGCATATTGATTGCAATCCATTACCACCCATTGATCAATTAGAATTTGAAGGAGAAGAAGTTCAAAAACCACCTGCAGATTCTAGGGAGAATGAATGGGAGATAATTTGTGGATTGTATGAGAAGAAATATATAAATTACAATGAATTTGAGATGCTGAGACACAGAGATCGTGATCGTGCACATAATTGGAACACACATTTTTTTGATGAAGTAACTTCCAATCGTGCTATTCATTTCATATCGGAAAAGCGAAAGTTGAATTTAATCTATGCTAACCAACATGCAAAGTCTTATTCCATTGAAAGTTTGGGGGTTAAGCAAAGAATAGCATTTGATATTTTCCTTGAACATAATAGATTAGGGGTCGATCAACTACTTATGATAATCCAAGGAACTGCAGGTACAAGAAAGTCTTATTTGATCGAAGCTATTAAAAATGCCCTTGAAGCCGAGTCATTTCCAGAGAAGAGTCCATTACTTCTTTTAGCTCCTACAGGGGTTGCAACTTTCAACATATTTGTAAGAACAATTCATTCTGTACTTCAAAATCCAATCAAAGACATGTCACCTTTGAAAGGATCAAGTTTAATGACCCTACAACAAGATTTGAAGCATGTGAAGTATATCTTGATAGATGAAATGAGTTTCATTGGAAGACATTTGTTATAAAACATTGATAAGAGACTTCGACAAGATTTCCCAGAAAATGAGAAGCTTATTTTTGGTGGGAGATTGATTATATTGGTCGGTGATTTGGGACAATTGCCTCCTATTCTAGATAAACCTATATATGCATGTGAAGGTATTACAAAAGAATTATGGAACTCATTCACAATAGTTGTGACCCTTGATACTGTGTTTCGACAAAATGGAAAAATCAATGAAAAAATATATTTTCGTCGTTTGTTAATGAATGTAAGGGATTCAAAACCAACTATGGAAGACTGGAAATCACTTATGACTCGTACAAATACATGCTTGGATCCTTCCACAAATGATTCCTTTCATAAGGAAATACATTTGTTCGCAACAAATTATGATGTAGAACATAATAAGATTTGTTTAAGAAGGCTAAATTGTCCTATTACAGCCAGTGTTGCTACAAAAGTAAAAGGAAATTCCATGCAAATAGATGAGGATGAAATGGAACTTGAATTAATCATTGCAATTGGAGCTCGAGTGATGCTTACATCAAACATATGGACTGATGTAGGACTTGTAAATGGTGCTCTTGGAATTGTAGAAAAAATTGTGTATAAACCTGGAAAATCACCCCCAGAACCACCCACATATGTTTTAGTAAGATTTGATAATTATATGGGAGTACCATGGGATGATTCATCCCCTCAAACAGTTGCTATTACACCTATTGAAAGAGGTAGTAGAAAACAACTTCCTTTGAAACTTGATTGGGGCTTAACAATCCATAAATCACAAGGATTGACTTTCAAGAAAACTACTATTAATATTGGGAAGAAAGAGAGACAGCGTATGATGTTTACTGCAATATCTCGAGTTAAAGATATCAATGGTATACGATTTCAAACTCCCTTTTCATATGATTGATATGAAAAGATGGAAAAATTAGCAGGTGTGACTGCAAGAAAAGAAGAAGAAGAGAGATTGAGATCAATCACATTGTAAACTATTTTTTGATTGAATATATTCCTATTATTTGAATTTTTGATCATTAAATATTCTAACATTGCATTTTCAATAATAATATATAATCTTATACATATTAAAAAAATTTAATATGAGCGCATTAGGTAACTAATAAAATTTTAAAATTAATCAAATGTTCGATAGATTTTCCTTGTTCGCACACGACTGAAACCAAGATAGATCCATCTTAACTCTGGATTTATTAAGCACCAAGAGGGATCAAATCTCTTGAGGTGCAAACCTTTCCTCAAGTTTTACACTCAAAAAAATGAGGCTTGCACCTCGAGATATTTGATCCCTCTTGGCGCTTAATAGATCCAGAGTTAAGATGGATCTAGGTTGGTTACTGGTTATAGTGAGTAGTAAAAATATTACAAATTGTATAACCCTGTCACCAAGAAGACAATCATTAGCAGAGATGTTGTGTTCAAAGAACAAGAGTCATGGAATGAGACTATAGACACACTAGCTGATGCACAAGTACCATTGATGGAAGAGGATGATGTAGAAGAAAAAGAGAAGCAGGAACCAAGAGAGAAGACACCAAACAGAGTCACACCAGTAAGGACTCCAAGAATTTCAGAGAAACATGGATCTTCAAGCAGATCAACAAACCAAAATTCTCCAAGTAAACAATCAAGTAATGAATCAAGCGATAGTAAGAAAAATATGAGAAGTTTGAAAGATATTTATGATTATTTGAATGTTAGTTCAAATTTTGCATTGTTGTCATTCCAACCTTCTTCATTTGAAGAAGCAATTAGAGATGAAAATTGGGTGCAAGCCATGGATGAAGAGATGGATACAATTGAAAAGAATGATACATGGGATTTGGTTGATTTACCAAATGATAAAAAATTCATTGGTGTGAATTGGATGTACAAGACAAAGGTGAATGATAAAGGTGATATTGACATATTTAAAGAAATACTTGTAGCAAAAGGATTCTCGTAGCAATCGGGAATAGACTTTGGGGAAACATTTTCTCAGGTAGCGAGATTGGATACTCTAAGAGAAGTTCTAGTGACAACAGCTCAAAACAAGTGGAAAGTATATCAGATCGATGTCAAATCAACCTTCTTGAATGGAATTCTAGAAGAAGAAATTTATGTTTAGGAGCCTTGAGGATATGAAGTTGAAGGTAAAGAAGATACAATTTACAGATTAAGGAAAGTGCTCTATGGAATGAAGGAAGCACCTAGAGCATGGTGTAACAGAATCGACAATTACATGATTATGAATGGATTTTGCAAAAGAAGCATTGAGCCTACCTTACACACAAAGGTAAATGAGCATGGAAAAATTTTCATAGTTTGCTTATATGTTGATGATATGATTTTTACAGGTGATCTTGAGTTAGATGAATTTAAAACAGCCATAATGAAAGAATTTGAGATGACATATCTTGGTCTCATGAAATTTTTTTTGGCATTGAAGTTGAGAAATATGAAAAGGAAATTTTTATTTGCCAAAATAAATATGCCAGAGATTTGTTGAAAAGATTCAGGATGGATAATTTCAAACCTGTACCTATTCCAGTTGCACTAGGTAAAATGTTAAGTAAGGATGATGAAGGAGAAGATGTCAATCTAACTATATTCAAAAGATTGGTTGGCAGCCTCATGTATCTCATAGCGACAAGACCAGATATTATGCATGGAGTGAGTCTGATTTTCAAATTTATGGAGACTCCAAAAGACACATTGGAGTGCTGGAAAAAGAATGCTAAGATACATAGCAGGAACAAGAGATTATGGCATAATGTATGCAAGTACAGAAAAGAAAGAATTGATTGGATATAAAAATAGTGATTTTGTAGGAAGTTTGGATGATCGAAAGAGCACATCTGGTTATGTGTTCCATCTTGGTTCATGTGTGATAGCATGACCATCTAAGAAGCAGCCCATTGTGACACTATCATCAGCAGAAGAAGAATATATAGAAGCAACTTCAGCAACATGTCAAACAATATGCTTAAGAAGAGTACTGGATGGACTCAATGAGAAACAGCAAGGATAAAAAGTGATATATTGTGACAACACATCAGTGATTGCACTATCCAAGTATAGTGTGTTTCATCAAAAGAGAAAGCATATTGATACTAGATATCACTTTATTAGAGAACTTGTGAGAAATGGAGAAGTTCACTTGAAGCCTTGTAAATATAGTGATCAATTGGCTGATATATTTACAAAACCATTAGTAGTATATTTGTTTGAGTTTCACAAAAGAAACTTGGGTGTTGTAAACCTAGCTGTGACATAGACCAGCAGACATGTTTGAGTTTTCATGAGTTATGTTTTAGTTTAGCAGTCGTAATTAAGGGGGATTGTTGAAATATGTAATTACCCCCCGCATGCATTGTTAGACAATCAGTTAAGTGAATTAGTTGAGTTGAGTGATAGATATATTTGGTGAGTGAGTTAGAGAGTGAGTTAAGTAAGAGTTGATCAAGTTGTGTTATGTGAGATTTTATGCATGTAAATTTAGGTTAAATACCCTTCATCGGTTTTATTGTATTGATTGTGATTTAGAGTGATTGAAGATTAATTGAAGAGCCACAACTCATTGTTTCGTGTGTGAAATACTTGTGTTATTTTTGTGTTTAAATCATCTTCCTATCCAATAGAAAATGTAATAATGGAATCCTTCTGCGCATTATCAAAGGCCTTTTGATTGTTTATATGAAGGTATGAGGAAGCGAAATCATTACATGACTGAGAAGAAAAGCAAGAAAAGAAACAACTAGAATAATCAACTGCAGCAGTCATGGGGTCGATGAAATGAAGTTCACAAACTTCATAATCATCGACTGTTGTGAAATCTATGGTCTCCATAAATGTTTCGTAGGTGTTGCAGAATATGAACTTTAAAGAAGACGTTGAAGAGCTCATGCTATCTGCAAGTCGAGGCAGCTGTAAAAAAACCAAAACTGGATTTCTCTACCCTATTGCTATTATTATCCCTAATCATCTCTATTCTATCTGCAAATTAGGTTAAATCGTATTTTTTTTATCACACCATGATAAGCAGGCCCATATAGAAAATAATGATCTTTCACATGCAAAACTTTGCAATTAGCTAAAATAAATTAGATGGCGTGAAAGATGGGACTTTACCCAAACCTAAACAATGTTCTACATTACCGGTTTTTTAATGGAAGCCATGAAAAAGATAAAATTATGTCTGCAAATAAAAAATTAAATGGGGCTATTCATAGTCATCAATATTTGCTAAAAATATTCCCAGCGTGCTTCAATTCTCAGAAGACATGGACAATCATAGAATAAATCTCAACGTGCTTAAATTCTGAATGACAATTACGATCAAAACATAGATGCCAAACATGTCCCATTTTTTAAGTCGCCGTCAGTGGCCAATCACAGAGAGCAAAACAAAAGTAATTCTTGCGTAATTATTTTATTTAATTTTTTTAAATCTAGGTAAGAAAATTTAGATGAAATTGTAATCTTTTCTAAAATATATTTTTAGCCATATAAATTAAATTTTCATTTTAAAAAATATACTAAATCTGAATGAATCACAATAATCAGATTTATAATTTGAATATATATTTACCAAATTCCATTTTAATTAAAAGTAACTAATTAAATATAAAAAAAAAATTAAAAATTAAAAAAGATGATTTAAATGTGGTAAGTCTTGTGAATCACATCAATGAAAATTATAATATATATATATATATATATATATATATATATATATTTACTAAATTCCATTTTAATTAAATTAACCAATAAATTTTCAAAAACATATACATCCTTTAAAACAATTATACTAGTTGCTATTAAAATCTATTTTTAACGGTATAAATAGATTCTTATTGCACAACCCAAACTTATAATTTAAAAAAAAAATTACAAACTTAAAAGAATAAACTACATTTATTTTTAGAATGCATTTTTTTTTTTTGTGAGTTTGATAGTACTTTTCATTTTTCTCATTTTTCTCTTTTTTTCTTACTCCATCTTCATCAACATGTCCAAATAAGTCACCTCAGGAAAGTGAATTGAGACTGTGATGAGTGCTATAACAATATGCCTCATCACCATTTAACTAAGGCCCCACGATTTTTTAAAATGTATTTTTAACTATATATATATAAATAGATTCCTACTACACAACTAAAATTTATAATTTTAGTACATATACTAAATTCCATTTCATGCAAAATTAGCCTAATATATATATATATATATATATATATTAAAAAACATCCTACTTTAAAAAAAATAATAGAAAGTGTTCTTTAAATTGATGTTGCTATTAACAAGTTTGGCCATAAACACAAGAAAGTTTCCTCTAGATTACATTAGAGAGTTGTCTATCAATGCAACAAAACAACCTAGTTGCAGTGTTTGAATAGTTTTTTTGTATAGTGAAAATGGATTCAACGCCTTCAAAAAAAAACTCTGAAACACTTGAAATCCTTAAATTTAACACCTCTAACCCAAACTTTAAAAAAAAATTGCAATTTTTTTTTTATAATTTTATCAAAATTTCTAGATTATTTTATGAACTTTTTAGATTAAGCATTACATTAGCATGTTTTTCCGTAAACACACAATAGTCCAGGTTCACGGAATAATTTCTTCCTTATTAAATTCTCCTCATTTCGGAAATTTAGGATGAAAAACAAATAAGGCTATTCAGAAAATAAATCCAACACGAAGAGAGATTCGGTCATTTCCAAAATTCATGGAAGGCTTTCCATCACATTTGTAGAGAAAAATATAAAACAATATCACACTTTTCTTATCAGATATAAATGCTCCTATATGCATCAACTATGGATTTCATCACTTAAGTGCAGTAAAAACAAGTTTATTCTAAAAAAAAACTCCAACACATTTTTAGAGCAAATTATAACAAAGTATCACACTTTTCTTATCATAGATAAATGCTCCTATATGAAACAACTATGGATTTCATCACTTAAGAGCGGTAAAAACAATTTTATTGAGAAAAAAACTCCAATACTCTGTCTGTTTCCTATTATAAATTGTGCTTATGGTTAATCTTATGTATCTGCAACAAGGCATTTCTTTACTCTTATAGCTTGAGTTCAGGTTTATACTTAGTTATGGCATTATTGAGGAGCTACATGTATTCCTACTCAGTTGTATTTTGTTGCCATAATACTTACAGGCCATTCATAGGTTAGAATTATATGCCTGAAATTAGTGACTATGTTATTTAACAGCTTAACTGTACTCTGCCACAGTGAATTTGGTTGCATAAAATTTTATACTCCATCCTTTTTATTGTAGCTTTCCAGTGATTATTCTGTCTCAGCTATCATTACCATTATTATGCTAGTACTCAAATGCATTTTTGTGTATATTTCTCCTATTTCTCTGGATGGTAATTGGACAATAACAGTGAACTAAATATTTTCTCAATTAGTGGAATATTTCCAAGTATTGTCAGCTATGCTCTTTCTAGAGATTCAGTCTTGAAAGAAAAAGTACTAAATTGAAATTGATAATTGATTTGCATCATATCTCTTTAGGCTTTGCGAATACCTACAAGTGATGTGCTAATATGTATATGTGTATCTATGTCTGGAAACAATTTCGTTTGTAATATAACACTATACCTCCTGGTATCCTGTTCACATAATAGAGTAGATTTTGTTTATGGTCTACTGTTATAAAATCTGCATGTTAAATTATTTATTTATCCTTCTTTCACATAGTGGATTTTAACTCATACTATAAGTGTAATTCACGGAAACTAAATATTAATAGACAGTCCCATGCAATTTGTTATTTGCTTCCTTCTGATGTAGAATTGCTTATTTATATGCAGACATAACTGACTACTGTAATCCTATTCATGTAAAGATAGTGTATTTTTTCCTGGAAGGTAGTCTGTAAAAGTTTTCTTTTCATTTTAATACTCAGTCTATATGACAGTTCATATACTACTACTCTCAATTGCAGTACATAATTTCTCATATAGTTCTCTCTTATGTATGTATATTATTAACTCATTCTAATAATCAGAAACAGGTTAAAATTAATTCACCAATTTTCCTGTGGAGAACTATGTTTCCTCAGATCTAAACCAACACTGGTTTAGAGATTCTGTTGGATTCTACTCCACAGATTTTCTTGCTTACAACTATACAGAATCATGAAGGTGAATTCCTAATGATTTATTCTGTTGAATGTGGCATTCAATAATTCTAACATAAAATCAAACAATTATATGTAGCCAATTCATACCACAGAAAATAGAAACACCAATTCAATTTAATTACATACCACTCATGCAGTCGACCAACCTCCCAACCTTAGAGTTCTTCTGTCTTCCAGAACTCACCCCTGAGCTGAGATCACCTCCACCACAGACCAACCACTAATATGTTTAGGAGCAGCGTATTTAAGCTATTGTTCCCCAAAGCATGTTTCTAATTCTGCGTCCAGAATAGCAGGATGCTTTTCTTCCTGTTTGCCTAGGCTTCCCATTTTAGGGACTCTTTAAAGCTGTTTTATGCTTTTCCTCAGCTTTTCCAGCTTTTTACCTCTTCCCAACTACTTTCCTCATCATTGGGGAAATTTAGATTCTTCCTCAAAAATCTAAATTAGAAATAATTCCTTTGAAGGATTTTTGAAAGATTGTGGGGAAATAGTTGCCTTATCCATCCTCATGGATTTAGCAAGTGATCTCATAATCTCATTTTGGTCAATCTGCACACAATCATTTTATTCATTTCCTCAAATTAAATATTTAATTACATTCACAAAATACTTATCCTTTGGGGTCCACTCCCCTTAGGATTAAAGTTCAAATGTCTAGCTTTGAAATTCAAACACATAAATTGGGGGTGTTACAAGAACATATATCTTCCTTTTCTTCTTTCTTCTTTTTTTGTTTTAAAAGCTGCCTCCCTCGCACTGGGCTTCTTCTATGGGAGTCTCATCTCATAGGCTGTTAGATTTCCAGGTAACTGGTTCATGGTCAAGGTTTCCCAATCAGCTGTTTCTTCTATGGCAGAGACCTTGGGGTTAAAACTGGGTGGAAGAGATCTTAGAATATTTTGTACAATTACACATTCTGGTATGGTTTCTCCATGAGCTTTCATATTATTAAAAATTTCTGGAACTCTTAAGAAGAAGCTGCCAACATCTTCATCATCATTCATTTTTAAATTTTCAAACTGAGCTCTATATATTTGAAGTTTAGCGGTCTTCACCTTTTTCTTTCCCTCATGGATATTTTCAAGAGTGTCCCACATGTATTTGGCAGTCTTTTTGTGCATTAATTTGATAAATCCAGCTTCATATAGTCCATTTAATATTACATTCATGGCTTTTGCATTAGCTACAAAGTCTTCTTTAGCTTCTTTCTTTGAGTCAGTTGCCTTTGGGGCATATCCAAATTCCACAACAACCCGAAATTCTATTCCTAGAGACATTATGTATGCTCTCATTCTAATTTTCCAGAAGGCATAATTAGCACCGGTGAAAAAAGGGGCTTTATTGGTTGAGCTTCCTTCTTGACTCGCCATCCTGGGGACCTAGGATATATTTTCAGTGGTTAAACTGGTACAAAAGGAACTTCCCTCTGATACCATTTGTTGAATCCTTAGTTAAATTGAGAGCGGGGGTGAATCAATTTAACACATACATGAGCTTTTTAAACTTTTCATCAAGCTTATTTACAACTTAATTTTATAACCAACTTTAATATGTGAACAGTCTTAATATGTTGCAGCAAATATTAAGTTAATGTGACACTAACATTATTATGAGAGCAGCAAACATTAAGGAGATTGGTTAGAACATATCAACACATAGGCAACACACATAGAGATAGAAGATATAAATGGAAACCCATAAATGGAGAAAACCACATCTTATTATTGTTGTGATGCAATGGCAAGCTCCAACTCCCTCTCACCATTGATTTTCTGCAGGCACCAACCTATAGGAGGCTCCAACCTCAGTCAGCTACAACTGACATCTATCAAGCTTCCACTTGATAGGGAAGCTCCAACTTCCTCCTTCAATCAAAAGAAAATATTTGTTGAATTACCTCAGATATCAGCTCTATTCTGTAGCATCTATTTCTGCTCCTCTTTTGCTTATCTTCTCTGCCTCAATTCCTCATTCTTTTTAGTCTCTAACCTCTTTCTGCATATCACTGTGATATGCTTTATACAGTTTGCCTCATAACATTTCGTATTCCTCAGGGAATTTAAAGTGAACATCCCTGACTCTTTGCCTTCTGCATCCTCACTTCTTTATCCAGCTCATTCAGAAAATCTCAGCAATTTATACAACTTTTAGTTTTACAGTGGAGTTTTATTTCCTACGGAGACTTGGCAGTGCATCACAAACAATATAAACCAATAAAAAACATTTACATTCAGTTACAATATGGATTACAAATCAACCCATTCAGTTTTGGATCACCATGTGTTTGTCTTTTCTGTGACTGTGTCTGTCTTTTTAAGCTCTTCTTGCTCTCATGTTCACTGTCGTGGTGTAACTGTTGCATATATGTAACTGTGCTTTTTATATAACGCACTTCAACTCTCGGCGTAATAATAAAGGCGCTTTAACACAAAAAATTCTCTTTCAATATAATGCAAATTCTTCTCAATTATATAATCATAATGGACCCTTTTAATAAAAAAAACTTTTTCTGTTCAACTAATCGATCTTTACTTAAGTTCCAACGCGATTACGCCTCTTGCGAAAGACCTGATGCAATAATCGCAATCGCAACTTTCAATAGAATGCTCTGATGTTCTGTTCTCCTCCGATGTGATTAATCACTGTTCACTTCACTGCGTCGATGTGATTAATCATTGTTCACTTCACTGCACTGATGCTATTAATCACTGTTCATTTCACTGAGCCAATGTGATGAATCGCTCTGATGCACTTAGGCCGGAACTCAAACAAAATATGAGAATCATCGTTCAAAACATATCGGGTCCACAATCGCCATCGGAACTTTTGTTAACATGTTCCACTGCCATAAGTTTCTCAGATGCGATTCATGAGGGTCCCACCTTATGGTATTTTGTATATAAAGCACTGCACATATATATATATATATATATATATATATATATATATATATATATATATATATATATATATATATATATATATATACGTTGCTGCTTGGGTTAAGATTCTCGGAATAGTATTTGTGTATCCTTCAGCTTGGGTTAAGATTCTCAAAATTTTATGTAGGGGGTCCCACACTAAATATAATATCCTCCGTCAACATTATATTAAGTCTTTGGCTCAGACTTAAGCTCAGCGCTAATATATGTAGTAATATAACCTTTCAGGCTCTAGAGTTATTTTAACTCGCCTTGTTTATAATGATATAATGCACTGTCTAAAGTTTGGGTTACATCTTCGTTAATCTGCAACATAGTCGGGGTCCACATTTAATATATATAAACATATCAACCATTCAGAATTTTCTCCAATGGTTAATCACTAAACATTAACGCGATACTTCAACTAGGCCCACCGCAACTTATATCACCTATACAATGTTTTATATGCCTTGTGTTATAATCTTGGTCCGTATTTAATACAACGCTCATACTATATTGAACCCCTTTGTGATATTTCATACTCTCAATACTGTATTTGCATATATTACATCCTCCATCATATTTCAAACATTATACCATGGCTTTGAATTAAAGCTGACCATCGGGCCCACAATGCATTGTGACTTACCATCAGCCTGTTAATTTATAATACACATAGTACACAGGACTTCGTATAATACTTGGCCCTTGCAGAAATGAATGTAGCTCCCATAGCATGGTTTATATAATATATATCAACAAACTTTTAAAATCATTATAGCTCCCTTTGAATGTATAACGAATAATCCTCATAAGATTTTGGCTTTAAACTTTGGTTTATATTTCAATTTTCAACAAACACTTGACTTGGACCCACAGTCCTTTGCCTCATTAACCTTTGTTCATCGCGCAAGTATAATCACCGTTGATCTCCCAGCCTTGGCAATCAGATGGACACTGTTGATATCACGTTTTTCTTTGGGCCAAGGGTTAACACTCAGAAATTACGTAATGTAAGTGGTATCCAAATACCACCCAAGGACACGTGTCCATCAGTGACATAGATCGCATTCAAAAAGGTGAATTCAACTTACCACTCAGGGGCAGCGCGATACAGGTTGTTTCTTCCAATGAAATTTCCGTGACTATTCCTCATGGTTTCTTCTTTGACTTAGGGTTCCAGTATTTTATAATTTCACGTTAATTGTTTATTAAACCTCCATTCTTCGTTTAAATGTACAGATTGTGCTTTAACCCATATACACATAACCCTGTTATTATTATGCTTTTCGGCTCCGCCCTTACTTGTTCCATCTTTGTTATTCTCTGTCTCCGCCTCTGTTATTCTCTGTATCTATTTCATTGTACTCTCTGTAACCTTTCTCTATTGCTCGACCATTTCATCTCATGGCTCTTCCTTTGTATTTGTTTATTTTTTTATCCCTCTCTCAACTCTACTCTGTACTCCCAGATTTCTCCTGTTCTTTTGCTCTTTGCTTCATGTCTCATGGTCCCTCTTCTCGCCTCTCTTTCTCTGCTTCTTGTCTGCCACTTTGTGCTACTTTGATTCTCTTTTTGCTGCCTTTGTTACTCTGCTATTTTGCTTCTCTTGTTGTTGTCTTTGCTACTCTGCTATTTTGCTTCTCTCCTTTTCCATCAATGACAAAATTTCCAACAATATCTTCAAAATAAAGTTGGAAGATAAAAAATAGAGTTAGAGTCGATAATAAATTTGAATAAGAATATTATAACCTAAAATTAAGTGATAATTACAGAAATAACACAAATATTCGACTTCTAATTTAAGTAGTGAATAAAATCTCTAATAATATGATGAAATGTCAAAGGATAAGGTTTGTTAGACATCTAATAATATGATGAAATGTTCAAGGATAAGGTTTGTTAGAATAAAAAGAATGGTTGGATATAGTTTTCAATAAGCTTTGTCTCCAAAAATAGAAAGGAAGAGTGTACTTGTCTATAAGGTGAAGAAGGATAAGGAAGTGCATGCTAATGTATATGAAATATCCATGTCACTACTTAGTCTATTCCTAGTGTACTTGTAGAGATCTTAATTACTGATTTGAGGAAATAAAAATTAATATATATAAAATAGCCATGTCACTACCTAGTCTATTTACAAAACATCTATTTCTAAAAATAGACACTATAGATAGTAACCACTATAAATAGAATAATAGCATGAAAGATAAGAGATGTGGGGTAAGTAATATGTATGTACTCCAATAATTTTAGCTTTGAAACTAATTATATTACATTAATACAACTTACACACTTTAGAATTTGTTACCACCTTAAGAAAGCTAGTTTTAGAATCACATATGGGTCCCATTTCAAGTGATTCTTATTTTGTCTATCACTGCACAACCTCCCAGTCATTCTTTGTGTCTCCTAGAGAAATCATGGTTAGTAACTTTCTACCATCTACCATGAGAGGAAAATTAAATGCATATTTTTTACACTTAACTCCTAAGCAAAGTATATATGCATATTAAATAGAAATCATCACTTGTATTAGCTCTAATATATTAACCCTTAGGTATATCATATTTTCTCCAACAAATAGTTTTTTTATTAGTTTTACCATCTTTCTAGCATTTCCAACAATAGGAAATGACCAATGGAGATATCCTCTTAGTAGTTGATAATCAATTTTTATGACTAGGTCTATTCTCCTTGCAATGTTGCCTTTTGTTGCAACCCTTCCAATTTGTTCCTCTCCATAACATGTATTCTTAAAGTAAGATTAAAGTGGAGACTTTTTTAATCTAAACTTAGAAGGGTTAATGTGGAACTTGAAGACATGCAACCCATGCTGACATGCTTATTCCTATTCCTTGAGATATTTTTTATCATTTATTTCTACCACTTACTATGTGCCTTATTTTATTATTTCATTTCTTTAAAATAAATATAAATAATTAGGATATTAATTTCTAATTTTTTTTAGAATTATAAAAGGTGTTTTAAATATATCAAAAAATTATTAAAGTATTCCTAATCACTCATTTCTTTCTTATTTTTATTGGGATTAATTACAGATGATATATACTCCTCCATAAAAAAGTAGATCACCTCAATTGGCACCAATAAAAAGTATTTCAATAAACTAATGTTTTTAATTGGAACCAACAAGGTTTCTAGAAAATTAGTTTTCAATGGAGTAATTCTAAGTAAAGCCTTAAATAAATTTAATTTTTTTAATTAAATCAAATCCTAAAATAATATTCTAACTAATAACATTGCCATAAAAATACGTATACAGCTGAACGAAAAATTACGTGATTCAGCTGAACGAACGTATACAACAACTGGAGCAACGAAATCGAGAGTTAGAAGCGTTATTATTACAGATATCATCACTCACATAGATCATCATTTCACTGCATTAGCAGATTGTCTTACTCATAACATCCACTTATAACGTTTAATTTGTTTCAGTGAATACAATGTCATATTCTGCTCGCTCAACATATTATATTTCTTCTACTTTTAACCAATATTTTGGCTTTCTCAGAAAACAATTCCCTTTATGTATTTAGTATTCCATACTGTTGAATTTCAGATGGATCTTAAGTTTATATTTATCAGAAATAGCAACATTAAAAAACAAGTTTCTTGAAGACCGTTTGTTATTTTTTTTAATTAGTGAAGGATAAATTTTGTTTATATTTTTATGTTAATTGTAAATTTTGAAATATTTTAGATAAATGATTTTATTCATAGGAGTGTAGTTAATAATTTAATGATGATAATTAATTTTATATGTAAAATTTTATGAATATAAGTGATTATAATGCAAAAAGAAGAGTTCTAAGTTTATGATATTTTAGGTAATTTAAAAGGTCAATAAAGTTGGTATTGCAATGTAAGTTGGAGGATAATTTTTTCCATGGTATAATGTTTTAGGAATTGACTAATATAAATTTTTACTATTAAAATTATGATAATTTATTTTTATTCTAGTAATGTTGAATTGATTATTTCTAAGTTTCACTATAAAGCTCATCATATTTTTCTCTTATTTTAATAATGTTCCTTTTCTTCTTAAAATTTGTGAAGAAAAATAGATATTTTTTCCTTTCTATATTTCAATTGATAATGTCCTAATAATATCTTAATTTCCTTTTTTAGAACAACTCTTTATCACCCCATAAGTAGAAATAATATTTTTAATATTATCTTTTAGGGAAAACTTGATTTCTTATGTTATCCCCTCTTGAGCTACAGATGGGGATTTTGTCTAGGGTTAGAAGTGATTTTAGGAAACTTTCTTGATTCCGTGATGTTTAAATTTTGTTATACATTAAATACTTAGTCATCGAAATGCTTTGAATAGTCTAAAGACTTGCTTTAATAAGAATAATAAGAAATGGAGTATTTCCTTCAGTCTTGGGATTGAACGTTATAAAATTATTTTGAATGTGTTATATCTTCATCCATGACTCTCTATAGATATTGCAACCCCAAACGTCACATCCATATAAAATAACAAAAGTAAAGAGAGTCTCAAAATAAAGCCTTTTTAATCCTATATACAAAGATTTGTTGAAATACAATTGTTTTCAAACCCATAATTAGTTGTGTATCCTCCATTTATCCTTTCGGAGTGTTATAATTCCAATTATTCTTGTGATGAATATCAATTACAAGGTATTTGTATGAAGGAAATTACTCTAAATATTTGTTGTCGCATCCCGGATGCGGGTGGCATGTAAAGGGAAGAAGGGCCATGGGGCCGCCATGAGGATGGCACATGGCTGCTCCACGTGCCCTATCCTTGGAAGGGGCACCATATTAAATCTTGGCATGAGGGCGTCATTAATCCACCCTCCGCCACCCTACCTTCGACGTATCACGTTTGCCTCTTTTTAATGTTGCTCATCATGGGCTTTAAACCCACCACACTAGCTCTCCATTACACATTCGGCTCTGCTTGCTTGTTCTTCCTTCGGCTCTCTGTCTCTGCTTCTCCTGTTCTGGAGCAGTGCCCTGGTTCTTCTAGGACGGAGGCTCCCTCTGGTCCTCTCCCCTCCCGGAAACATGTTTCTGCCTTCCTCTGGTCTGAAGACTCACCCCCCTAGACTGTCATGCTGCAGCGACATAGGCAGCGATGTTCGAAGAGCTGGTGGGCATGGCTTGCCTTCCCGCCCTCCCTACCCTCCCATATCGCCCTACCTCTATCGTGACCTGAACTTCTCCATTGATTGGAATGATTTTGACAATCCTCAGCCTTCTTAGCAGCTCCCTGCTTCGACTCTCCCTCCCTTTCCCCTTCGCAGCAAAAAATGAGCTCGCAAGTCCACCATATCCCCTGAGCCTGCCTTCACCCCTTGCAAGCTCAAATTTCTTCTGGTTCGCAGTGCTACTAGTGGTAGCAATGGTTCAAGTGATTCTGATGGCAACAACGAAGGCAGCCCGAAGGTGGATGTGGGTGGCAGCTTATAGTTAAACATTGGCGACTGCCCTCTGCACCATGTAGCTCCTCTGACTACTGATGATGAGGCGTCCCTAAGCGACCCCACCTTGCCATGCCCTCCGTAAGACAAACACGCGTTGGACATAAGCATGATGGACATGGGCTACGTGTGCAGGATCCTCGAAGAGCCTCCAACGTCCAGTGACAAGCATGCAGGTCTCCCTTAGTTTTATCTATTTAACTCTTTGCAGCATTAGCCTGTGCAATCAAGTTTATCGTATGTTTTTTTGTACATCTCTGCTATCTATTTTTGCTGGTTTCCCGCCATGGGCAGTAATATTTTTTAACCTTCTAAGGACTGGTTTCCCCTTTAGGGGTAGTCCAGTACTTGACAAAACTCTTTGGTACTTTCCCTATGGATTGAATACGTTCTTTCCACAGGATGTGACCTGTAACTTCTTGTTTCTTATGATCTAATACAATTAGCCTAAATTAGAAAAAAAAAAAAAAAAAAATTACTATGGCATATGAAAATACCTTATGTGGTCTTCCTAAATTTAATTATCATGAATTTAGTCTTGTCAATATTAATAGTCATACTTATCCTAAAATACATACCTTGAAAAATTCTTAATTACTTTCCAAAATCATAATCTTAAAAAATTCTTAATTAATTACCAAAATCATAATGTCTCATCTTCCAAAAATAAACAATATTATCACCATAAAAGTAAATAAAAACAATTATGACTCTGTGTAAGCATAATATCAACAGAAACTTAAATGTTTCAAATACTCGTCAAACATATCAATTGATAATTGATATACCAAAAAAGACGTAGATATTGCATTTAATATCCCCTCCGGTTGGGTTGCTAAAATTTTTACAACGTTTCTGATTTAATTAGAAGAAATGATTAAGATAGATTCACATCATCTAATAATCTTAATAAAAATTATTTTTATGGCAGTGATCAACTAAAAACAATATCAATTGAAAATCTTTTAACAGTAGTGAGGCTGTTTGACTTTTTATATGCACCTTATTCTAAAAAAATATATTTGTATGTAATGCACATGTGTCTTTATAATCACGCAAGTCTTTCTTTTGAGGTATTCTCGCGATACACGAACCTGAACATAGCGGCACGCACCTCTACGTAGGCTGGTTTATTGGCAAACGTGTTGGTCGCACAACCGATATGAAGGAGCCCATGGCCGGTAGGTTCATTTTTACAACAAAGCAGAAATTTATTTCCTCTTAAATTTCTGAAATGAAGAGAATTCAATAAGGAAGAAATTAGTTCGTGAACCTGGACTATTCTGTGTTTATGGCCAAGCATGCTAATGTAACCAGTAGTTTAAAGAAAGTCTATAAAATAACTTGAAAATTTTGTCAAAATTATAAAAAATATTTGTGATTTTTTTTTTTTGAAAATTTGGGTTACAAGTGTAGAACTTTAGGATTTAGGGTGCTTTAGGATTTTTTTATTGCATGGATATGTGTATTTTATAGCTTATTATGATCTAGATGTGTAAGTATGTTAGAAGCCAAAATAAAAAGACTAAAAAAGGTTAAACAATAAAATCTAAATAATGTCAGCTTAAACAATAACACATAACCATATAATTACAAATTTTAAAATTTTAAATAAATTTAAACAATATAAATTTAACATAGGAATAGGTTTAAGAACACTCAAGAAAAGATATAGTAAATAAATATAAATATAAATAACTAGAAGTATGGTAAATAAATATAACTTTTTTATACTTACTCGGGAGCTATGGTAAATAAATATAAATATAAATAAACTTGAGGTATGGAAAATAAATAAAACATCTTTTTATATTTACTCCATAAACCTCTATATTTACAAAAACTCAGAAAAGAAGTTTTACTTAGGTGAATCCTATGGGGCAAATACCATGGGACAAATACCATGGGATAGATACCATATTTATAAAAGCGGTATGGTAAATAAATAAATATAAAAGAGGTATAAAGAGGTAAGATAAATAAATAAAAATATATCAAATAGGATTAGAAATCAACATCTAATTATATATGTAATCTATGGCCCAAATACCATAGACCAAATTATTATTAATACCATGCAAAAAAAACATTATTAACCCTAACATTAATGTTAAATTATTTTTATTTTTTTATTATTAACTCTAATATTCATATTAATATATTATAACATTAATGTTATTAAAATTAATAAGTTTAGATTAATACAATATTAAATTTGCTATATTAATATATATATATAAACTCTTGATCTATATGGGAGGGAAGAACAAAGAAATATGATAGAGGTGCAGAAATAGGGGGACTCATAAGGGAGAGATGGAGATAAACTGAAGGAGAGGGGAGAGAAGGGAGAGGGAGGTCGGAGAGAAAGGGAGAGAGAGGAAGGATGAAAGGAGGAGGAGAGAGGGAGGGATAGAGATATGGATTTGGAGGGGGAGAGGGAGGGAAGAAGATGTTAGCCTCTTTCATAAAGGCAATCATAAATCCAAAAATACATAAATTAAATAATGTAAAGTTAGGATAAATATATTTATTAAATTATAATATTTAATAAATATTAGCTGAGATACTTAGAATTAGAATTTTGTTAGTAAAAATAGGGCTCTAGAATAGAGTTGTTTCCTAGGCTCTAAAATAGGAATAAAGTTAGTAGGATGGTTAGAAGATCATTTATTGTAAATGGACACTTGTTGGTTTTAGTTTCCTGATTTCATTGTAGTGTGGTAGTGAGAGTTTACGTTTGTAAACTCCTATAATTTTTTATGTAATATTTTTCCATGATTAATAAAAGTATGTGTCTGGGGACAGTTCTGAATCTACATGTCGTATCAGAGCGAAGATCCATGTTTGGTGATAAATTAAGATTTCCAAGAGGGTGATAAATGAGATATTTAGTTCGACATTGGTAATATCACAACTGCTATAAAGCTCCTGGAAACTGAAAGTATTGCACGCCCGTATGTATGTTATTTCAACTATGTTCCTCTCGTCCCGCGTTCCTGCTTTGATCGAGCTGAGTTAATTATTTTTTCATCTCTGCAATAGGGAGGATCTGCATAGCTCAGTGAATGCTAGCGTGTTGAAAAGGTTGAGTCATCCTTAACAGTGGAACATTCAAGCATCAAACCTGAATTGTATTGGTGCAGGGATTTTTATTGTGTGGATTGAGCAGTATGTAAGGATGTATCTTGGTAGAGTTGAATATTTTTTTTTTTTGGCATAGTGTAAATATTTAGTGTGTATGGAGTAGTGCAGAGATGCGGATAATGTAGAAGCGATATTTTTTCAAATAGTTGTAAGAGAATGTTGTTGTCTTAGTCACAAAATAAGTCTCTGATATTTTTTGAAATAGTTGTAAGAGAATGTTGTTGTCTTAGTCACAAAATAAGTCTCTGTGGTGAATTGGTGTCGATTTCCTGAAGGAGAGCATGGATACACACCGAGTGTGGTCAATTTGATGGCTTGAAATCTGTGTTTATGGTTGTATTATAACCATGCCAATAGAACAGCGTGGGAGCCATTGTAGAGGTAGTGTGTATCAAATGGCAGAGTTGAAGCCAATTTTGAACATATCATGTCATGTTGGAATCATAACGAGAACTGTTGAAGTGTTTACATGAAAATTGAATGGTAATATCACCATTCTGCTAAATTAAAATGCTGCGTGGAATGGTGGAAGATTGGCCTAATATTTAAATTTGCAGAGTTTAAATTATACACTCAGAACATTTTGTTCAGAACGAATGCTAGATCTTTCAGATGGTACTTTATAAACTTGTTATGAACATTTTTTTTTCAACCTGGTTGAATCTCTCCATTGTCGGGACTGTATACCCTGATCCACGCCAAGTTGAAACTAGTCTCTAGAGGAAATATTAGTTCATAAAAGTATCTAGTGACAGAATGAATGTATAGATCCATCTACTGGGAGATTGTGAAGTGCCTATTTTCAAGCTTCTCGTTATTGCAAGTCAAGTCATAGAAAGGGGAGAGTGCGAAATAATCGAAGACAAGGTTTCAAAGATCAACTTTGGCTTAACAGTTTGATGCGTTGTGCATTTGATGCTATTTGAGAAGACACAAAAGTTGATTTCGTTGGTATGCAGATCACACAGAACCATAATGTCATCACGTAGAAAGGGGCCCTTCTCTTCCTCTTCTGGCACATCATAGTGGAAACACACAAGTGCACTAGGTACAAAATTAGCAGAATAAAAATCCTTTGTCAAATCCGTGATTCTTTTCTTTGGGGGTGTTGTATAAATGTAAAATGGCACGTCTGGTTGTGCAATCACTTTTTTTAACAGATCCATCAGCACTAAAATTGTTTCTGATGGCTGAAAAGTTGCCTGTATTGTATAACCATCCGAAAATTGCACATTTATTACTGCCTTAGTTGTCTTTGCACTGCAAGCGGCCAGTTCTGCATCACTTTAATCTCGCTGCCTGAGTTTTTTTTTTATGCACTAAAGGTTCTTTGTAGCTTGGTTTACTCAAAAACGTCCCTACCATTTTGAGTCTGGTCTGACATCCGCTGAGTCGTTTCTCTGTGTTTCAAGCCCCTGTCTGGGTAAACCTCCAGAAACCCTCGGGAAGTGTTATCTTCCTCCACAGGCTTCACTTACCCCTGGGCTACGTCCTTTTACTGGCTGCGTCCTTTTACTGGCTCTTATGAATGCTGGACGAGAATGCTGAAGCCCACTGTGATATTATATATCAACGCTGGAGTTGAATTTGAATAATTGAGCGGTGACATTGCAAAAAAATACTACCGTCGTAGCCATTATGAGAACCTCCATGAAATTCAAAAAAGATGGATTAATTTTTAAAAGGTACGTGTGAACCTTCACAGTGTTAACATCATGGTAAAACAAATGAATAAAACATATTATAATCAAATAAGACAAATCCTATGTCATTTAAATTACACCCTTTAAATGGTTCATGAGGATACGTATGAGTATAAAGGTCATGAGAGATAGTAAGTGGGAGGAGAGATAGTGAGTGGAATGAGTGTTTATTTTTTTGTATTTGGAAACATAAGGTGACTTATGAGAGTATTTGTTAAAAGGTTTGTAATATTTGTAGTGATAAGAAATTTTTGTAATTTTGGAGAGATGAGTGTCTTTTTTCATGCAAAATTTTAAGAGTGATTTTTGGGAGAGATTGAGTCGGTGAATATCCAAATTTTAAAGACAAATTGCTTCTAAGGGTTGTGAGTTTGGCATATTCATTACTTGAAGGTGGAGATTTATTATGTACTTAATACTTAATAAAGATATCATTTTTTTGGTGATTGTGTCCTAGATCCACCTGAAATTGAATAAGGGGATCTTAGGTACACCATGTGTGTTTGTGATGGTGCATGTTTTTTTATGGCTAGATGTTGTTGTTTTTTATTTGTGTCTAGTTGTGACACATCAATAATTTCATTTAATATTGCATACATAAAGCAAGCACAACACATGTAATGAAATAGCTGCAAGATCAACACATGCATTTGCGCCACGACAACATATAATTAAAGATTGTCTACATCAGCATTCTACATCAACAATCAAATTCACTTATCCAAGTTAATGCATTTCAAAGAAAAGTCTACATCAACGTTCTTGCAAATACATTTAAGAACCTGTAATCAAATCCATTTTTTTTAAGCGAATCATTAAAAATTCATTGTTAATGAATTTTTAAGAGGAAAAGTGAAGTCATTGTTTTAAGTGAATCATTAAAATCATTGTAAGCTTTCTTAGGTGCATTGTTGACAGTGTTCGACACCCTTCGTTTACACAAAATCAAGTGAGTGAATGAGTTTTTAAATCAAACAAACAACAAGTTCACTCTCCTACAAGCGAGCATGATTATTCATTCAAGCAATTTGCATCAATTTAGTATAAAGATCAAACCTTCAAGAGAGCCAGCGTGAAGTTCATTGCAGAAACCATCAAAGAAACCAAACAGTTTAAAACAATCAAGCAAGTTGAGCTCAACATCAAGTGAGCATGGCTATTCATTCAAGTGAGCGTGAAGTCATCAAGTAAGTCAAGTGAGCGTTCAAGCAAATGCGATCGTCATCAAGCGAGCGTGAATTTCAGATTTTAAGCAAGAAAGTTCTACAACTCTAGCAAGTGTTCCAAGCAAGCGCAATAAGCAACAAATCAAGAAAGCATCCTATTCAAGTCACATTAAAGCGAGCATGTAATTCAAGTACCAAAATCAAGTGAAACAGTTCAAAGAACGACATCTACAACAAAGATCTTGATTTCAAGAGTGCAAGTTAAAATAGCGCAACATCTTCAGTTGTTAAACATTCTTCACCGTTTGATCATTTCCAGTGATGAAGACATTGTGCACATCAACAAAGACACTCTCGCTAATATTACACGGCATCTACGAAAAACACATGAAACCATTGTGTCTCTTCAACTAGAGTCGCAACTTCAAAGGATTGAATTGCAAGAAAAGTGTGATACTTTCAAGTCTTTGAACCATCCAGATGATAAGTCATTCATCCCAACAGCTTGAAATGTCGAAGTTGTTCCAGTTCCAATTTCTTACAAGCCCATCATCAAGCCCTGGGAAGAAATTCAGAATAACAAGAATCGACGTGGCTTAGGATATGTCAACAATGACACCAACCTGCATATTCCAGATTATTCCAAGCCAATTAATTTCGTCAGTGGAGGATTTATTGCACAACTCACCTCAGCATATTCTAAGAAATTTGCAGACAACCAACAATGCACGCAACCCAAAGTTGCATACAAATAAAATTGCATGCAACCTGAAGTCGGAGTCCAACCGAAATGTTCACATTGTCAAAGAACCGGTCATATGGAAGATCAGTGTTTTGATTTCCATCCTTGTCGCCATTGCGGCAAGCCCAATCATTCCTCAGAAAAATGTTGCAACCAACAACAATCAACCAGATTGAAGATGCATTATGAATGGATTGACCCTTGGAAATGGTCATCCACAGTCAAAAAATTGTCTCAGCTCTACAACTGACTACAATCACACATAGTGCAGCCAATAGTGAAAAGATGATGGTACTCTCATGTAGTTGAATGGGGGAGTACACCAGTGTAATACGCCTACACCTAAAGGGGGGGAGTTTAAGTTAGAACATAGAGCTTATAAATAGGTTAGTTTCCTAATTTTATTGTAGTGTGGTAGTGAGAGTTTACATTTGTAAACTCCTGTAATTTGTTATGTAATATCTATTTCATTATCAATAAAAGTATGTGTCTGAGGACACTTCTGAATCTACAAAAGAAATTCATGGAGAGTGAGAAGTTGAGAGAGAGGTAGTGAGAAGGGAGAGATAGAGAGAGAGTGTGTATGTTTAAGGGTGAGATAAAGAGACATAGGAGTGATGGAGACAAGCGGGGTTAGAACAATAAAGTGAGGGATATAGTAACATATATGGGGAGAGAGATAGAGTTATGGGGTAAGAGAGGATTGGAGGATGGAGAGAGAGAGAGAGAGAGAGAGAGAGAGAGGGGCGGGGGGCACATAAAGGGAGGTGAGAGATAAAGGAAGAGAGAGGAAGAGAGTGATGGGGTAAGAGAGAGGATTGTAGGGAGAGAGAGAGAGAGAGAGAGAGAGAGAGATGGGGGAAGAGATATGGAGGTAGAAGAGAAAGGGAGAGAGAGGAAGGAAAAGAGAGGGGACTTGAAAGTGAGGAGGAGAGAGGGAGGGATAAAGAGATGGAGTTGGATCGGGAGAGAAGGAGGGATAGAGATATGGAGCTCGATGGGGAGAGAGGGAGGGAAGAAGAAAGACATAGAGAGTGATTAGTGGAGAGAAAGAGAGAGGGATTGATAAGGAAGATGGATAGATAGGGAGAAAGGATAGAAGGAGGGAGAGAGAGAGGAGGAGGGGTTCATAGATAGATAGATTATATAAAGAGAGTGTATATTTTGGGTTTGATATATATATATATATATATATATATATATATATATATATATGGAGATAGAGATATGGATGGAAGGTGAAGAGAAATAAGAGATATATTGAGACTAGGAGGGAGGGAAAATATATATTGATAGATATGGAGTGAGAGAGCATCTGTGTTTCACGAGATGTGATAAAGTGACAAAGAAGGAGAGATGGAGGGAGATATAGATATATATGGAAGGGGGAGAGAGGGAAGAATATTTCTTGCACTAGATGCATTGATTTCAGTGTAGATGGTGATTCTTAATCTTATTTGTTTGCTTTCACTAGATGTATTGATTTTAGTGCAAATGTTGATTTCTAATGAGATTTGATTACTTGCACTAGATACATTGATTTCAATGTAAATGATATCTAATCCTATTTGATTTATTGCACTAAATGCATTCATTTCGGTGCATATGATGATTTCTAATCGTATTTTATTGTTTGCACTAGATGCATTAATTTCAATGCAGTTGTTGATTTCTAATTATATTTGATTTCTTGCACTAGATGCATTGATTTCAATGTAGATGATTTCTAATCCTATTTTGTTGCTTGAACTAAATGCATTGATTTCAGTGTAGATGGTGATTTCTAATCCTATTTGATTTCTTGCACTAGATGCATAGATTTCAGTGTAGATGTTGGTTTTCAATCTTATTTTTCTACTTGCACTAGATGCCATGATTTGAGTGTAGATGTTGATTTCTAATCCTATTTGATTACTCGCATTAGATGCATTGATTTCAATGTAGATATTTTTCTCTAATCTTATTTGATTTCTTGCATTAGATGCATTGATTTTAGTGTATATGTTGATTTATGATTTGATGTAATCGGATGTATGATGGTTCATTCATTTTAAATTCATGGGATTAATAATGCCATTGATTTCAATTTAAGCACAAAAACTTATTAACAGTGTATATTGATTTCTGTGTTATAGTAATTTAACCTATTAACATTGGATAGAAAGAGATAAAAAGTATGATGTTTACTACAATAGCTCGAGCTAAATATTTAAATGGTTTATGATTCTAACTATCCTTTTCATATACTCGATATGAACAGAAGAAAATAGTTTGAGATTGATCACAATGAATACTATTTGTAGTTGACTACATTCTTATTATTCAAAATTTCTATCATTCAATGTTATTACATTGTCACTTTGCATTCAAAATTTTTATTTCATCATTTTTCACCATTAAAGTTATTTTACAATATTTATCATCTCAACAAACTTAGGTAACTGGGAAAAATTAAAATTAAAATGACTCGATAAATCTCGGACATATTTAACATATTTAAAATGGTTATATTAATGTTAGATGTATTTAAATATTAATTGATAAAATTAATCATATGTTCCTCATATTATTGATAGCTTTTCCTAGGCCACACACGACTGAAACCAGCCTAGATCCATCTTAACTGCAGATCTTTCAAGCACCAAGAGGGATCAAATCTCTCATGTTGAAAACCTTTTCTCAAGTTTTGCACTCAAAAAAGAGTTTCGCATCTCAAGAGATTTGATCCCTCTCGGTGCTTGATAGATCTAGATTTAAGATGGATCTAGGCTAGTTTTAACCTTTTCAAACTTCTTTAATAATTCAATACTCATTGTAAACAACAATGTTTCTAGAAAAATAGTTTCCAATGGAATAATTATAGGTAAAGCCTTAAATGGATTTTTTTTATTTTTTTTATTTTTTGAAAACAAGTAGGATTCTAAGCTACCTAGGACTCAAACCATCATTTTTAAATTTGAAATATCATGGTGTGTTGTTTCAATGCCTGAATCCACAACCTTAACACATGAAATCACTAATCTAATTACACATGAAATAAATAGTTATTTTCTCCAACATTAAAAATATAACTACAAACTAAATTCAACATAGTTGAAAGAAAAAGAAAATGGAACTTTAAACATTCAATGAAAATTTCTAAATAAGAACATTGAAATTATAAGTTTCTTTCTTACACAGTTTAAGATTTGGGGTGTAAAGTTTTTTTCAAAAATTCTTTTAAACTTTTTGATGCTTATAACATTGAATATATGTATATAATTCTTCTATAAATACTTAAATGTTTAGTTTTTTTATTTTTAATAGAATTTGCAAATTTAACTAAGCTTAGGAACAAAAGTGACTCCAACTTCAACCTCTCCCATAATATTTGAAAATGTATACACCTCATAAATATTTTTTTCTATACATATATAAATGGGCATTAACTATAATAAAGAAAATTATCTATCAATTTCATAATTTAAATATATTAAATATTAAAGTGACATTTTTCTCTCTAAAATTTTAAATAAAAAATAAACATATTATTCATTCTTATTAAATCATCTTGAGGTTAAATCATCTTAGGTTAAATTTTTGCAAATAAGTCAGTATTAAAAGAGATACAAGTTTGCAAATTCCATGGTCTTACAAAATACTTTTAATTTGCTCAACAAGAAGGGAGGATTGAGCAATCGATTATAGGTGAAGTTCATACAAATGTTATACTGTATAGTTTTTTAATATTTGAAAATGTGTAGACTTCATGAATAATTTTTTCTATGTATATATTTAAAATAAATAAAATTATCTAAAAATTTTACAATTTAAATATATTAAATATAATCATATTAATCATAAATGGAACCATACAAGTCATGCACAGATAAATGCAATACAATTGTACTTCAATGGATCTAGTTTGAGACTACGTTCCTCCTCGCTGGTTCACACAACTATTCTGGTTAGCTACCTGCCATTAACGAATGGAAGCTCCACTGCTCTAATAGACTCTCTCTCAGTATTATCAGGTTGGATCTAGAAATATGGGAGAGGGTCCTTCTGAAGAACTAAAAACTGCTTTGGAGCAATAGCTGAAGTTTGCTTTGCTGCAACTAAGACATCTTGTTCTTGTGCAAAGCCACAGGGTAGGAAGACCATTGATTGGTACTGTATTCTGAAGGTAGAAGAGAATGCTGAAATTGATGTGGTACGAAGAAGATACCGTCAACTTGCATTGTTACTTCACCCAGACAAAAACAAACATCCAAAAGCAGAGACTGCATTTAAACTTGTTTCTGAGGCTTATGCATGTCTTTCAGACAAGAGAAAACGGGCAATATATAATGTTGAAAGAAAAAAAAAAATTATGTAAGAAATGCCCAGATATGGTGCAGAGAACATCATCTGTTTCTGATGAAGTTCAGCTTGGACAGAGTCATTCAAAAACATCAAGACTTTTTGAGAAAAAAGATGGCAATAATTCTAAAAGAATGTCTGATGAGGAAAAGCTTCAAATGTTCCGTGAAAGAGCTAAGGCAAGAGTTGATTCCACAGCTCAAGCCTAGAAATACAGATAGGCAAGATTCAAGGAGGAACTTTATATAATTTGAAAGGTTTTCTTTTGCAAGTTTATATAAAATTTTTTTATATAGTTTATGATGATAAAAATTTCACCAAAAATGGTGAATATCTACATTAAAATTAGTAAACTAATTGATTTTATCATTCCACATTTTGAAAAAACTTAAATCTAGTTATGAAGCATACCCGATGACCGAAGAGCGCGACCGTGGCAACGAGGAGCTGCGGCGACGAGGAGAAACAACGCGGCGAAGAGGAGAAACAGCGACAGGGACACCAGCACGGCGACAAGGTGCAACAGCGACAGAGAAAACGCGGGAACAATAAAATCAGTAACCACATAACTTCGCGGGCAATTTATTTATAGAAAATAGTTCGGCTGAACTATTTTAAATGTAAAAGTTTGGCCGAACTTTAGTTTCCGGTTTTCCAATCTCCGGCAAAAATTCTGTTTGCCCGCACCGTCAGTAAGCCGTCAGTCTAAACGGAATCACGAGTTTGGCCGAACTTTAAAAACAAGTTCGGCGAACTATATCAGAGTTCGGCCAAACTCTATAAAATTTTCGGCTGAACTATTGCTGAAAAAAAAATTCAACCCGCAATTCTCACAAAAGTGTAACCCAGGTTCACATTTCCGCCTGAAAATGTGAAGCTGGGTTACACTTTTTGCCCTTTTTTGAGAAAAATTTTTCATTTTTTTGGGTTCTTCAACTTTCTGCAAACTATAACAATTTTTCCGTGTAGAATTTCATTTTGCGGTAAAAATAAAAGTTGTGAGAAATTTTGTTAGCTTTCTATTACTTATTTTTTGAAATTTTTTTATGCGGATTTGATATTTCAACTTAGCGTTTCTTTGAGTGTGTGTTTCTTAACAATCAAAGAATTCATAAGTAGTCATGTTATGTGGCAACGTTGTATTCATTGAAAATTCTTGTTTTTGAAAAAACAAAATGTGTTACAACAATATAGACAGAGTCTACTTTGGTTTCGTCATATTTACAAAGCCAATGGATGCATATCATAATTACTAGAATTTTTTGAACTAGTCTAATACGAAAAACTGCGTATTTTTTATATGTTTCGTGTGGCAACAAATTTCTTAACATACAAGTTATAAACTAAAAATCTAAAAGCTACCCATTACGGTCAACGGACCAATGTAATGCTCCATAATTTTTTAAATTTTTTTTACAATGTATTTTGGGAGATACAAAATTTTGATTTCACTGAATCACGATGACCCTCAAAAATTGTTTGCACTCATTTTATTAGAAAAATAATTAAAATTAATAAACGTTTACGAAATTCCATAAAATTTATATTTCTTGAAAGTAGATTCAATTCTGAAAATGCTTGTCTTGGTTCCGACAGTTAATTAACAAGTTTTCATGGAGTTTAATCAGTCCAAAGTTGCAGAACCGTTTTCAGAGCTTGGCTCTGCGTAATCAGTGACGCGTTAGTTCGGCCGAACTATTAGCGACAGTTCGGCCGAACTATGTTTTCCGCTTACGGGCCGCTAAAACTAACGCCTTAATAGTTCGGCCGAACTTATTATCAAAAGTTCGGCCGAACTATTGTGTAATTTTCCGTCGGCCGGAATTTTTTGTGGAGCCCCCTACAAAACACATATTTCGCGGTCAATATAAATTGCTGCGAAATGATTCACAATTTTCGCACATTTCGCACTTCATTTCATCTTACAACTTGGTTTGAATTCAAAAATTTTTCTTCAAAGTTTGGGTTTAAAAAATTTTTTGGAAGACATTTTCTGGAGGCGGCGTGATTTTTCTTGGAGGTTCAAAGTTTGAATTTAAAGAACTTTTTTGGAAGACATTTTTGGAGGCAACGTGATTTTTCTTTGAGGTATGTACGTGTTTTGTGTTGAAATAAATCTTTTGAGCTTTTTTGTTCAAAAAATTTTCTTCACATTTTAAGATTTAAAGAATTTTTTTGGAAGACATTTCTTGGAGGCGGTGTGATTTTTCTTAGAGATATGTACGTGTTTTGGATTGGATTACGTATTTTTTAGAAAAGATTTTTTTAAATTAAATCTTTTGTGATATTGTTTGTAATTGAGTTATTGTCTAATTTTTTAAAGGAAATTTTTTGAACCTCATACCCTATTATCATTGGAAATCGAAGAACTTGTGTGAGAAAATATGATCGAAAAAGAAAGCCCGAGGAACGTAGAGAAGAGACGAGACAATATCGCAAAAGAAAGTTAGAAGCACTCTCAAATATTGAAGAGGAAAATCAACCTCAAGCAGAAATTGAAGCAGGTATGTAAATGTAAATATTACATGCTCTATTGATATATATTTAAAATTTTCCTAATGTAAAATGTAACGCTTAATTTTTATTTGATAAAATAGTTTGAAAAATATTTTGTTTGATGTAAACAGACAGAGATATTCCTCAAAATATTGAAGAAGAAAATCAACCTCAAGCAGAAATTGAAGCAGGTATGTAAATGTAAATATTATGATCTATGGATATATTTTTAAAGTTTTCCCAATGTACAATGTGAAGCTTAATTTTTATTTGATGAACTAGTTTGAAAAATATTTTGTTTAATGTAAACAGACAGAGATACTCCTCAAAATATTGAAGAATAAAATCAACCTCAAGCATAAATTGAATCGGGTATGTAAATGTAGATATTATGATCTATTGATATATTTAAAATTTTCCTAATATTTATTGACATATTTATTAATTTAGTTATTTATTGAATATGTACTATTTTTTTCGAATATGTACAGATGAAATCACTATCGATAATGAGATGTTAGAAAATGTCGACACTCGCACATATGGAGATAAAAAACCTGACTATTTTATACGATATCGTGTCGAGAAAATTTTGGAAATGTTTTTCAAAACTGAGGTGACAGTTCAAGATCAAATGTTGAAAGGTCTCTTATCATCAAGGAAATTAAAAGAAGCGACGACACTATTGGGTATTCGAAAATCAACCAAAGATAAAAAAATGAAAGAAGACGTGATAAAAAATATGAGTAGTGCTATAGAGTCAATTGAGAGATCTAGAGATAAAAATGTTTCAAATATACGTAGAGGAATACAAATGGCAATGGTTTCACCAAGTACTCAAGAGAATCGTTTGAATCTAACATCTATGGCACGAGCACTGGGAACCTCGCGAAAAAATCTACACAAACATCGAAAATTTCGACTGCAAATAGACGTAAATGATGAACTCGCTTGTTGGAGAGCTATTTGTAGGCAACCATACAAAGATAGACTTGGAGAAGATGTTAAAAAAATAATATATGAATATTGGAAGAACAATTCACGTGTTTCACCCACTGCAAGACATGTGATGCGAAAAAGAATAGCGCGAAATCAATACGAAGAACATGAAAAACATCTCTTGGAAACCACTCAAATAGAGTTATTCAGCAAGTTCAAAGAAGAGAATCGTCAAATTCAAGTTTCACTCAGTGCTTTTGTTCAACAAAAACCATGGTATGTAAAACCTATCACCGTACGCGACACTTGTTGTTGTTGTTATCATGTGGAATTTGAGTTATATTATGACACATTCCTTGATTTCGGTAGAACATTATGGAAGGATTCACCTCCTCCTTCCACTATCCGTGAATTCATATCTCAAATTCTATGTGAAAGAGAAAGCGATGAACTATTTTACAAAAAAAAATATGTTGGTGGTAAAAAATGCGATGATTGTGGAAATTTGACTAAATTTCAAAACAAATATCGTATTGATATAAATGATCAATCATTGTCCAACATGAAAGTGAAATGGAAGAGATACGAATATACCGGTACATCGATTCAAAGTGCAGATAGTGTTAAAAGAATCGAATTACGAGAAGACGAAATTTTTCTAATAGACTTTTTGAGAAAGTTTGAAGCAGAAATTTACAAATACACCATGCATTCCCATAGAGCTCGATGGCAAGACTTGCAATTCAAAAAATCTCGTGAAGTTTTTCCACCAGGAACCATTTTGTCGGTGATTGATTTTGCAGAAAACTACACATTTGCTCCACAAAAAGAAATTCAGAGTGAATACTATCACTCTGACCAAGTCTCCATGCTCGTTCATATTCTATATAGACATGCTGAACAAAATGTCGATCATATAGAAAGCACGAGTGAAAATCGACATATCATTAAAGAATATCATTTTTACATCAGTGACGATCGTACGCATGATACATGTTTTGTACAACATTGTTTTGGAAAAATTTATGATTCATTGAAAAATCGTGGAATAACATTCAATGAACATTGGATATGGTCGGACGGATGCGCAGGTCAATTCAAATCTGCACGATCATTTTTTTGGTTGTGTCGTCTTCATAAGAAAACCTCCATTAAACATTGTTGGAATTTCTTTGAGACTGGCCATGGAAAAGGAGAACATGACGGTGCAGGAGCATGCATAAAACGAGTACTTCGAAGATATCAAATGAACCACTTTGCACGCCGACTTGCAAACGCTAAAGAAGTTGTTCAATGGTGCAAAAATTCTCTAAGCCATGAGATTAACCCATCACGAGAAGTGCAAAGGTACATTCAATTTAATTTATATTGGTAATCTAATTTTAAACATTGTACATTTATCATGCAATGATTATTTTTAATTGTATTTTGATATCATATTTACAAATTATTTTTCTAATTTTCCATATAAAGGTTTTTCTGGCATATTGGAATCGGAGACGTAAATAGATCAATTGGAAATGAAGTTGGAACAATAAAAGGGACTCGAAAATTGCATTCAATTCAAACAAAATTGTCCACGAATGTGTTTGCATTGGATAAAAGAAAATATTCTTGTTTTTGTGATGTTTGCATAGACAACACAAAATCCAATGACATCTGTGAAAACAAAATGTATGTAAACGATTGGAAACATACAGAGCTAAATACAAAGGGAAAAATGTCTGTTGCAATGATTGAAGAAATGGAATCAGATGAAACTACAATATCATCCGATGGTGATCGAGTTTCTGATCTTGTTGGAGAAGGTAACATTTGAATTACTTTTTAATGATTTTTAAAGATTTACAAATTTAAATTTAAATATGCATAATTAAATGTTAAATTTATTTTATTGTGCAGGAGATGTTTTTGATGTAATTGCACCTATTGACAACGATGAAAATGTGAAGTATTATTTGATGCGTTGCACTGAACAAAAAATGAAATTATTACAAGACTATAATGATCACGGATTTCAGTATGACAAAGGGTCTATTATACTGAAAGGTTATTTTTTCAAACAAACTCGTCAAAGTGGAGACTTTGTTTACTTAGAAGACTATGAACCTGATTCCATAAGTTGTCAATATAATCACTTGGTGTGTGCAGCACACATAAAGTTGATAGAAGTTCAATCAAAGAAAAAATCAAAAATTAAGAAATGGAAAATGTCAAAATCCGATCATGAACGGATTATTGAGGATGGAATTCCATTAGAATTTTTTTGAACGAAGTGTCAGGACAACAATTTATTATCTTTTAAACCTTTCAGTACTCAACTAAAAATTGAACTGCTTATGTTATTTGTGGTTTGCAAATGTTACAAATTGTTTGGGTACAAGCACGTGCTCTAGTTTCCACTGAAAATAGTTTTTCTATACATGTGCATTGATTAAAAATGTTAAATATGTATTGGATATATATATTCTAGAATGAAATTAATTGTTCTTGTATATTAATTGTTTTTGTATATGTTCTTCGACCATATGGTACAAACTATTTCACTTTATTTTGTAAAGTCAGATTCGGTCCCCATATGGCCTAGCCTCCAAGGGACGAGATAACAAGTGGTTGTCCCCACTTGCCCGAATGTCGGCTTTTAAGTACAATTTTACTGTTTATGTCGAGCATCTTACATGATGTCCTAGCGAAAGATAGATTCTCTTTGTTTCAAGTTTCTAGTAAAAGTTGTCACTGAATGCCCCGCTCGAACTCTTGTAGTAAACACCATACCTCATCTCTCTTGCTCTCAAATATTATTAGGTTTAATTATTATAACACAAAAATCGTTTTACATTATCAATAATTTTTTGCGCTTAAAGTAAAATCAATGAACACTATTAATCCAATGTCTTTACAAGTAATGTACCATCATACATGCAATTATATCAAATTAGAAATCAACATATACAATGAAATCAATGGGGATTGTCTTGTTGCAAGTAACATAATTTCAATTTACCATATGTGCAAATGTAGGTTGAAACCATCCAAAACTTTAAGTTTTAAATTGAAACCATCCAAAACTTTAAGTCTTAAAACCCTTTCGATTATATATTGTGCATCATTAAAACATTTAACATTTAAAGTTTCATTAAATATCACATGCAAAATATAGATTGAAACCATCCAAAACTGGAGTTTTAAAAACTTCACATGCCACATGCCAATTATAATTCAACAATCCAACAAAAACATTTAACAAATTAAATATCACACGCCACACTAAGACGACCACACTAAGAGGATTGGTGCACTTCGTTTGGAAGGTGTCAATATATGTCGTATTGGAGCGATTAGACAGAATTCGAAAAGGAAAGAGCTTGAACCAATTCAAGCAGACCCAGGATCGAATTGTTCTATGGAGCTTCATGAGAAGAGATATGTGAAAAGCACTGTTAATCCATGCCAATTATAATTCAACAATGCAACAAAAACATTTAACAAATTAAATATCACACGCCAAAGTCGTTTCAAGTTTTTGGTAAAAGTTGTCGCCAAATGACCTACTAGAATATTATAAATAGTAACTTTGTAAGATCATTTGGTATTCGGAAAAATTCGAAAGTCTTAGACTGTCAATCAATTTAAAGTATCATTCACCATAGGGAGTGTAAAATATTCAAAGCAGGTTGGTGACGATGCTCACTCCTAGCTTGAAGCAGCACCAATGACCAATTCTTTAATGAATTCCAATGCACTAGACCAACGTTGGTTCAACCTACTTGGTTTTTCACGCAAAAAATTCCAAGGATGGACTTTCTAGACAAACTGCTGAAATTGAAAAGCTTGACATGGAGATACGACAAGGTGAACAAAGACTTCAGGAACTCTTTATGGAAAGGGCTCACTTGAAGGAAATAAGCACCACGTTGCGGGGTAAAGTCAAGAACATGGAAGATAAGATCAAGAGGGACTTTCTTGATCCGAAACCTATTGGTTTGAAGAAAGAAAATGCATGTGTTGGCACACTTGGAAAAGAAGACTACCACACTAAGAGGATTTGTGCACTTCGTTTGGAAGGAGTCAATATATGTCGTATTGGAGCAATTAGATAGAATTCGAAAAAGAAAGAGCTTGAACCAATTCAAGCAAGCCCAGGATCAAATTGTTATATGGAGCTTCATGAGAAGAGATATGTGAAAATCACTGTTAAGCCAAGGGCTAGTTCGAAAAACATATTGGAAGAGGAAATGTTGAAGAAGATTGCGAAAGTAAGGCACAAGACAAGGAGGAGGAATGATGATGAAAGTTCCTTGGACTTGAGATTCATGTCTACAACCGTACATGGGAAAAATTTCTCTGCTTTGATAGACACGAGGGCTACCCATAGCTTCCTAAGTCGAAAGGCAGCTTCATCTCTTAGAAAGAGGAAGGCTAGCATTGAGAAAGAGTTGAGTGCTTTCAAGGCAGTCAACTCAAGGATAAAAGTAGCACGACTGGTGTCATGAAAAGCACACATGTGAGAGTAGGGTCATGGTTTGGAAAGATAGACTTAGGAGTCATTGACATGGATGATCATTCTATGATGGACCATACCAATGATGGACCGAGACATTCTCTTAATTCTTGTGATCAATCTTAAACTATTTTATGAAAGATAGATAAACCATTTAAATATTTAGCTCAAACTCTTGTAGTAAACACCATACCTCAAGTCTCTCTTGCTCTCCATTATTATTAGGTTTAATTATTATAACACAAAAATCATTCTACATTGTCAATAATTTTTTGCGCTTACACTGAAATCAATGAACACTATTAATCCAATGACTTTACAAGTAATGTACCATCATACATGCAATTATATCAAATCAGAAATCAACATATACTACATAATGAAATCAATGCGGATTGTTTTGTTACAAGTAACATTTCAATTTACCACATGTGAAAATGTAGGTTCACATTCTATCATTCATGTAGTTTTAAAAACTTCAGATATCATTAGAATTATAATTCAACTATCCAACAAAAACATTTAACATTAAATATCACATGCCATGCCAATTATAATTCAACTATCCAACAAAAATATTTAACATTAAATATCTACCACATGTGCAAATGTAGACCTTCACATTATATCATTCATATAGTTTTAAAAACTTCAAATACCATTAGAATTATAATTCAACTATCCAACAAAAACATTTAACATTAAATATCACATGCCATGCCAATTATAATTCAACTATCCAACAAAAATATTTAACATTAAATATCAAATGTCAAATGTAATTCAATGACAACATTACTTCACATTCACATGCCAAAAGTACTAAAACCATCCAAAGAACACTGAAATCAATGAACAAGTTATTAATCCAATTACTTTACAAGTAATGTACCATCATATGTATGCAATTATATCAAATCAGAAATCAACATATAATGTAATGAAATCAATGGGGATTGTCTTGTTACAAGTAACATTTCAATTTACCACCTGTGCAAATGTAGGTTCACATTCCATCATTCATGTAGTTTTAAAAACTTCAAATGCCATGCCAATTATAATTCAACTATCTAACAAAAACATTTAACATTAAATATCACATGCCATGCCAATTATAATTCAACTATCCAACAAAAATATTTAACATTAAATATCTACCACATGTGCAAATGTAGACCTTCACATTATATCATTCATGTAGTTTTAAAAACTTCAAATACCATTAGAATTATAATTCAACTATCCAACAAAAACATTTAACATTAAATATCACATGCCATGCCAATTATAATTCAACTATCTAACAAAAACATTTAACATTAAATATCACATGACATGCCAATTATAATTCAACTATCCAACAAAAACATTTAACATATGTCCAAAAATATGTCCAAAAAACATATTGTAATAAAATATGTCCAAAAATTGTAAATCTCACTCAAGTATCAAACTGTATCAAGTTTAAAAATTTTTAAAACCATCTAAATTTTGAAATAAAATCAAATCTACTGTATATCTTGTCCATCAAATGGAAGATCTAGCCTCTGGGTCTCGGTTGGCTCGCTATCTTGTAAAGGGAAAACCTACATACACAATGTACATGTACTTGAACATTAAAATTTGAAGTTTTAAAAATGAACGAGAATATATATATCTAGAACTTCATGTAAAAAACAAAATATAACAAAAAAATCGCGCAATACCTCGTAAGGTTGCCTCTCCATTTGATGAACAGGATCTGCCATAGAAACATCTCTAGTGATAACCTGTACAATATACATGTACAGTTAAATATAAATATATAAATATATATATATATATATATATATATATATATATATATATACAGAAATAATTTATATAAATTAAAAACTTTCAAATGAAAATGCACCGTGTGTACATATATATAAACTTATTTGAACAATAATATTAAAAAAAAGAACTAAAGACAACTTCTTCAAATGCTGTGGATGTCCCTATCTCCGTCGCTAAAGTCCTCGGATTAAAAAAATCTTCTATACAAACCTAAATTCAAAAAATTTTAAATAAGTCAAAATATAGATCTCTCTCTATATATCTCAATTTTTTATGGAACTTTTTGAGGTAACATAAATTTTGAACTTGTGAAAAATTGTCCATACTTGGTCATCTCCCAATGAAGTAGAAGGTATATCTCCTAAAGAAGAAGAAGGTACCGGGAACCCAAAAACATCAGACGGAATCGGTACCTGTTAAAACATTTTATCGAATTATATATATACATACATGTACATGTGTGGCAACAATTATTTATTTTAGAGTCACTTAAAAACACTAACATACATGTGCCAACATATCATGATGGGCAGACCCATCTGCATCGTTTGAGCCAGAGGTCCCGAACGTAATATTAACATTTTCATCACGCATCATGCCTGAGAACTGCAAATGGTGTTTTAACATATAATCATACCTTTTTGTTAGATTAATGTACACATACAAATAAATGTATACATGTGTAAATACACATGTATTTATTACAAATTGTACACATGTATATGTAAATATAATTTCAAATCCTAAGGTCACTAACACATACCGTTCCGGTGCCCTCTTCCTCACGAAAAATTAGGTCTTGCTGACCATTGCGACAATTTATTGCGTATGTTCGGAGATCTTCAACATTCATGTTGTAAATCTCCTCATCTGGATGATAAACAAAATTGGCACGTGCATATTCACGTGCTCTTTGTCGATTTAAGCCAAGATCGACTCCACTCAATCCGCTATGAACATTTTCGATCATAACATCTCTTGCTTCACGACTTATTTGAGAAGTCGCATCCATCTCTGATCGCAAGGTTTCGACTCGAGACGGTCGACTCACCAATGGCGGCTCAGGGCGAGGCAACTCCACATCTCGCTTTGCGCCCTTACGTTGACATAATCGACCTCTCCCCGGACCAAAAAATTCTAAAGGAAGATCATTGTAGTCGGGTTTCATACCCAAAAAAAATTCTGCATAAAACATTTGTGCAAAATAAAGAGGAACCTCATCGTTCCATGGAAGCCTTCCAAAGACCGCAAGATGTCGACTATACAAATATTTTGCTATGTCTGGGTGCTTGAAATACTGCACCTTCAACATCTTTCTTTTTGGCCCTTCCTTATAATTAAACATTGACTTAGCCTGCTCTCTTGAAACTTGTTTTTTTATGTCCTGCCATTTATCGGGACCTATCACTGTTTCTCTTCTCTTTCTCATCACTTCTACAAACGAATCAGTGGTTGGCCCCAAATCTTTGTACACTTTTACCATTTCACTCAATGAATGTGTAACTATCTGTAGGCTTTGTCTACTCTCAACAGGTAGAGTCAAATCCTAGAGATCTCTCTGCAATTTTGCATAAAGGCTTTGACACCTTTGTAAGGTGCATTCCGCCATGTTCGTTTCCCATGGTATATCAGTAATCTCAGCCGGATAAGTTGTGCTAGGTTGATAGCCTTCTTCTTCAATGTAGCGTGCTGCCCTGCGTCTTTTTTGACCACTGGCTCGAACATTTTCAGCCTCTGCATCAATATATATAAAATTTCATATATTAGAAAAAACACGTGTAAAAAAAGTTGTAAAAATTTAATGAAAAAATATTGAAATTGATGGCAACCTTGATGTTGTTGGTTAACATCATTTCCAACATGACCCTGCTGAGAACCAGCCCCAGAATGATGCTGCTGAGAACCAGACCCACAGTGACCCTGTTGAGAACCAGCAGCCGTTGATTGCTGGCCTTCGGGGGAATAAATATCACCCCCTTCCGGCACCCTGCTACCTCGACCGGTTGAACCTTGGCCACGCTCCATTGATGGAGTAGAAAACCTTCTCCTCTTGCCTCCTAAAAATTAAAATATGAAACTTATTAACAACTAATTTCACTCACAAAGTTAATAAAAAAATCAATTCCATATGTACACACATGTATGGAGATTTAAGATTATATTTAAATATCGTGAACATCCTCCAATCCCTGACCCTCCATATGGGATTCAGCCGATCTTCGTCTTTCATCCTCCATGATATATATCTATTGGTCAACATTCACAAAATAGATTTCAAAAAATCAATACCTCGAAGTAAAATCCAGTTTGGGGCTGTTAAATCCAATATGTTCTATATTTCTTACATTTCTGCCCTCCTATTTTTCTTTCCAACCAAGGTTTATAAAATAACATGAGAAGCAACATGAGACTTAGAACAATCATTTTCATTATCTATATGGAAGGCAAGAATGATTATATCCCCTTGAGCTTAAGGGTATGTAGTTTTTCAATTTTTATCATATATTTTTTGGTAAGTGTAAATGTTTTTTTTATCTATAGTACAAGTCATGAGTTCCCCACTTTTACCTTATGTAAAGCATGATTCTAGGATTACTAAAATTTGTACTTGGTTTTTTAAGAATATATCAAATAAAGTTTTTGAGAAGCAAATATGGCTTTTTCCTTAGAATTTGGCACTTTGAATTTCCTTACCCATATTTCTTGTTAATGATTATAACCTTAAAATGGCTTCATCATCATCTAAAAATGACTTGGCACATGAAAATTTACCATGTCCATCATCATCACTTCACACCATCTCATACATGACCCCTTCTACATATTATATGCATGAATTTTTGAAATGTCATCCTCTCTACCTATCCCATGAATGGATTGTGACAACAGGTGAATAAAATACAATTTATAAGCAGAAGATAGTTTCTAGCTTGTCCTCCTGCATCCGCCCCATAGCTAGTGATTTCTCAATTTTCCACTTCCAACTTTCTATTCTCGAAATTCATTAGCAGCTAATTTTATCGATAGCCACACCACTATACATATAATTATCATATTATACACTACTACATTAATGAACTCTACGTTGTTTGTTATTGTAAAGTCCAATAACAAACAATGTTAATTGAGTTTAGTAGTGTATATAACAATTTCTTTGACTTCCAAGTGTGTTGTGACTAAATAGTAGAATTAACTACCCAAATGAATTTCCAAAATAAAATGTTGGAAGAGAAAAATAGGCAATCATTAGATATGGAGTGCGTGGAGGAGGACAAACTTATACTGATCATTTCCTTATCAAATTTCCTTTAGTCACCTAATGTCACAATCAATCGTGGTCTAGATAGAAGGGATGACCTACCATAAATTCAATCATATAATGTGTAGAAGGGTCATATGTAGATGGTGTGAAACGATGATTACAAACATGATAATTTTTCATCTACTAAGCCATTTTGAGATGATGATTACAAACTAGTGCTAGCCCATTAAATGTTATAATCATTGGTGCCTAATGTGGGGTGGACAATTTAAATCAAGTTCGTATCAAAGTACAATTTAGCTCATTTTAGTCAAGGTTAGTTAGAAGAATTAGCTATTGGTTTCTACCTTCAATTTCCTCTGAAAATGAATGTGTACGTGCTTTTGAGAGACATTAGAGACATTAGAGGAACAAGGTCAAAATTTTTGATGAAAATGTGCTATGAAAGTAAAGGGTTTTAAAGGCAAGCATGTACAAGGCATAGTTGAGCCAAATGTTCTTCAAGAAGGGCCTAATTATTTGGGTCTTGGTTATGGAAAACATGGAAATTGCTCCAAAGCCAAGGAGGCTTGTGAGGTTTGTGTTCATGATGAATGGAACATGTACATAGTTTACCTTAAAGTTGTTGTGTTTTACGAATATTAAAAAATGAAGAACTTCTATTTAGATCCATTCCAGAGATTGACTGCAGAGGCATTTACTAGATATGTCACCTTTCATAAAAGATGAGATCCAGAGGCTACCTGGCCCTTTACAGACTCTGCCTATAGAACTTGTAGAAGTAAACACTAGAGGCATTAACAATATCAAAGAACTAGACATGGGAATGTGTCTCTTTCCCTACGCAAAAAAAAAATTCTTGAGGTAGTTAATCTTCATAGACAGGTCATCAAGCAAGTCAATGTGATCATCCCTCCTTCCCTCCCTTCTAAAATAATTATGTTTTGCGGGTCAGAAAGCCAAAATATGGAGACAATTATCACCAAATCCAACGTACGATTATACATGATGGAGAATATCTAGCGCTTTCCCTTGTTAAATATATTAACAAGGGAAAGCGCTAGAGATTCTCCATCATGCATAATCGTACGTCGATGCTTATAGAGTGAAAAAAATAAAAGAATCAACTTGTAGGGTCATTTTAATGGGGGGTGGAGAATTCCTGGGTCTTTGCAAATTCAAAGTATGGTGCATGTTGCATGAAGCAAGATGTTGAAAGTAGAGTTATGTTAGACACACATAAATGCAACAAATATGGAAATTTGTACATGAGCTCTATTATTTGACTTAAGAGTCAGTTGTTTGAATTTAGGCATGTTTTGTCAACTTGTGTTTGGTTGATGGTTTTGTACACCAATATGTAAGAGTACACGGACATATTCACATGATGCGAATTTTTTTTTTCTTTGAAGGAGAAAAATGACGTGTTTTCAGTTTGATGGTTTTGCTTGTGACAAGACGTCACAAGATTTTGCGTAGGTCCACTCTTTAGCGAGAGCCTCATGATTACAACCTATCCGTGAGAATCAAATGGGAGTGCATCCTTATTTTGAAAACAAATAGGATTCTAAGCTACCTACGACTCAAACCATCATTTTTAAATTTGAAATATAATGGTGTTGTTTGAATGCCTGAATCCACAACCCTAACACATGAAATCACTAATCTAATTACACATGAAATAAATAGTTATTTTCTTCAAAATTAAATATATAACTAAAAACTAAATTCAACATAGTTGAAAGAAAAAGAAGCGCCATTGAAATGGTTTGCTGACAAATGGTTAGATTTCTTATCCAATTAAGGCCCAGCATGTATTTTGATGTTTCATTAATTTCTTTGCAAATTCAAAGTATCCAGTGCATGTTGCATGAAGCAAGATGTTGAAAGTACATGAGCTCTATTATTTGTCTTCAGAGTCAGTTGTTTGAAGAGGCATGTTTTGTCAACTTGTTTGGTTGATGTTTTTGTACACCAATATGTAAGAGTACATGGACATATTCACATGATGTGAATTTTTTTTTCTTTGAAGGAGAAAATGATGTGTTTTCAGTTTGATGGTTTTGTTTGTGACAAGACGTCACAAGATTTTGCGAAGGTCCACTCTTGAGCGAGAGCCTCATGATTACAACATATCTGTGAGAATCAAATGGGAGTGCATCCTTATTTTGAAGGAGAAATTTCAATAGGCTTTAGGAAATTTAATTTCAAGTCATTTAATTTCACTAGAAATAATTCATAGGTACATGATATGAATAGTATTTAGGAAGAACAATAGTCCCTCATGGAATATGAAGAAAGTAGCCACTTCATTTTGTATATATGCATGCTTTGAGTTACTCCTCAAAAAATTTCAAAACATGTGTATTTATTACTCTACCCATCCCGATTTTCATAGGATCCATAGCACATACATTTGTATATGCACCCTAGTTGTTGTAAGGCCTAATTATTTCATCACTTTCAAAGGAATTACATCAGTTGTTTCTCCTAAATCTAGCATATAGTTGTGTAATAATATTTTATTTATAAATAGGAATATATGAAAATGTATAGCTCATATAGAAACAAATTATGATATTTTAGTTGGTTTAGAATTCTTCTATCAAACTGTATAGCTCATAGAGAAACAAATTCTGAAATAGAAATTAATATTAAGATATGGAATAAGTAGATACTTTATAGCCATAGATATGTTGTATTGTACGGTTACACATTCTGTACTAACTATAGACAAATAATTCAGAACTGAAACTAAGGTAGACAGACATATCTCTAAAATGTATATTTATGCTAAAAGTAGAAATTCAAAGCATGTTTGCATAGAGAAAACATTCTAATATTTGATACTGAATTACATCTGAGCAACAGTTAGTTATACATGAATGAAAATAAAAAGTACAGTATTGTAAATAGTTACTAGTCCATAATAGAGATGTCTGACGGATAAATAAAGGTATCACATAGTTAAGAAATATTCATATAGTGTCGTATATTTGGATGTAACAAATTATGATCTAAAATATATGCAGGAAATAGTATGTGCATAATTTCAAGATGCATTCAGGACATGTTACTGTGGACAAAACACTGACTATAAATAAGTCATGGTATAGAAAATATAAAATATCTTCATTTAAACCAAATAGAGCCTTATATTTAGAAGCTAGAAACATATTTGTAAATTGTCCAGCCCTAAGAGTTATAGGATTACATATAATCTGTTTATAATAAATAAAATTACAATGAAACACTTTGTCTCCTTTTCACAAATTTGTAATAGTTCTTAGAAATTCTACGCAGAACTACATGTAAGAAAACCAGTAGGTGTCCAACCAACCTCTGAAAAGAAATAGCCCTGTATTTTGAGGGACGAAATAAAGATATAAAACGTGTACCAATCGCAATGGGAATAATATTGAAATTTTACCTGAAATCAACAGAATCAGATTCTGATATAGAAGGGTTTGAAATAAACATGATTAAATATAAAAATTTATGTAGCAAATTGGTGCAGAAGCAGTATATGACAGATTACTGGAAATCAGTGAAAACGTTACAACAGCATCGCAGAGCCTAAGAAGTACACATATGGTGGAGATATATATACACATATTGCGTACAAGGGGAAAACTTATTCGTTTACATAGTTGTCAAAAAGTAATAATATTCTAGCAAACGATAAAGTAACCGGAGAGAAAAAGGGCTTGGGACTTCAACCACATGGATGTGTTGAAATCCAGGAACCATGACGCAACAAACCCAAACGAAAAGGGAAAAATAGGGAATAACATACTTAAAAACAAACTAAGTCAGTTATGTATGCTAATAGTCTTAAGAGAAGCCAACGATAGAAATAAATCACCTGTAGAATACCAAAGCTCCAAAAATGCAATAGCAGAAGTCTGAGGATTGTTCCACCATTCACCGAGGGTTCAGAAAATGCGGTGATAAAATGAAAACATAGACAAATTCCGAAATTCAACAACACCCTATTTAAAATAAAATTGGAATAGGTAGAAAATATGGAAATTTCATTTCACATTTCAGAATTTATGCCTAGGCATTGTCTGTGAGGAAATATCCTCTCAAGAACAGTGAAACAGACTTCCAAATCAGTGAGTATTGGAGTCAGGAAAATAGTGAAACCCAACGAGAACATTGCGGGCAACCTTGTAATTAAAATAGAAGAGAAAAGTGGATAGACAACTTAGCTGTTTTCTTTAGCTGTTTTCTGAAGGGATACTATGGCGTGGGTAACAGAACGTACCCGGCAGATTTTAAAGGGATACTCGCCAGCAGAACCTCGACCGCCAGAACCTCGACCGGCAGAACCTCGCCAGCAGAACCTCGCCAGCAGAACCTCGACCACCAGAACCTCGCCCACCAGAACCTCAACCAGCAATCAATGACAGAACATAAAAAGTCGCGCGGAAATCGCCCAGCGCAATCAACAACAGAACAGAGAAAGGCGCGCGAAAACAATGAAAACAGTAAACTGAGACCCTTCGTGGGCGATTTATTTATAAAAACGTAGTTCGGCCGAACTTCCAACTGAGTTCGGCCGAACTACCATTGCCGGTTTTCCAAACCTCCGGCAAAAATTCTGTTTGCTGGGCCGTCACTGTGCCGTCAATATAAACGGACTCAAAAGTTCGGCCGAACGTACTAAAACAGTTCGGCCGAACTATTGTAAAGTTCGGCTGAACTTTATAAAATGTTCGGCCGAACTATTGCCGAAAAAAAAATTTTGCCCCCAATTCTCACAAAAGTGTAACCCAGCTTCACGTTTCCGCCCAATAAGGATGCACTCCCATTTGATTCTCACGAATAGGTTGTAATCATGAGGCTCTCGCTCAAGAGTGGACCTTCGCAAAATCTTGTGACGTCTTGTCACAAACAAAACCATCAAACTGAAAACACATCATTTTTCTCCTTCAAAGAAAAAAAAATTCACATCATGTGAATATGTCCATGTACTCTTACATATTGGTGTACAAAACCATCAACCAAACACAAGTTGACAAAACATGCCTCTTCAAACAGCTGACTCTTAAGTCAAATAATAGAGCTCATGTACAAATTTCCATATTTGTTGCATTTAAGTGTGTCTAACATAACTCTACTTTCAACATCTTGCTTCATGCAACATGCACCATACTTTGGATTTGCAAAGAAATTCATGAAACATCAAAATACATGCTAGGCCTTAATTGGATAAGAAATCTAACCATCTGTCAGCAAACCATTTCAATGGCGCTTCTTTTTCTTTCAACTATGTTGAATTTAGTTTTAGTTATATTTTTAATGTTGGAGAAAATAACTATTTATTTCATGTGTAATTAGATTAGTGATGTCATGTGTTAGGGTTGTGGATTCAGGCATTGAAACAACACACCATGATATTTCAAATTTAAAAATGATGGTTTGAGTCCTAGGTAGCTTAGAATCCTAATTGTTTTCAAAATAAGCATGCACTCCCATTTGATTCTCACGAATAGGTTGTAATCATGAGGCTCTCGCTCAAGAGTGCACCTTCGCAAAATCTTGTGACGTCTTGTCACAAACAAAACCATCAAACTGAAAACACATCATGCAAGAAACATAGCTCGCGGACATATCATTTTTCTCCTTCAAAGAAAAAAAAATTCACATCATGTGAATATCTCCATGTACTCTTACATATTGGTGTACAAAACCATCAACCAAACACGAGTTGACAAAACATGCCTCTTCAAACAACTGACTCTTAAGTCAAATAATAGAGCTCATGTACAAATTTCCATATTTGTTGCATTTAAGTGTGTCAACATAACTCTACTTTCAACATCTTGCTTCATGCAACATGCACCATAATTTGAATTTGCAAAGAAATTCATGAAACATCAAAATACATGCTATGCCTTAATTGGATAAGAAATATAACCATCTATCAGCAAACCATTTCAATGGCGGTTCTTTTAGTTTCACTTCATCATGTGAATCATCTTGACCCTCATCAATTATGAAATCCTCTTTTCCATTCTTCTTTTCATTTTTTATATCCCCTCTTGGATAACCATAATATCTTGAAATGGAGCTAGCCAACTCAAATATAGTATTGCAAATCCATGGCTAAGTTAGATGAGGATTACATATGGTCTTGAATGAGCATTTGGACTCTTTAGATATGCGTACCAATTATGTTCATATAACACAACAAATAGATGATTTAATTTACAAATGTCATATAGAAGTCATATTTATCTCATGGGCCTTCAACTTAAATTATATAATCGTTTGACCCCCATAAATGTCATTTAATACCTCAAAATGACTCCAAAAGGTTTTAGACCTGAATTCTCCACCCCCCATTAAAATGACCCTACAAGTTGATTCTTTCAGTTTTTTCACTCTATAAGCATCAACGTACGATTATGCATGATGGAGAATCTCTAGCGCTTTCCCTTGTTAATATATTTAATAATCTCAATATTTATTTAAAAGTATGAATAGTATTTCGACCATGAGATTTGAACAATGTGATGTCGTCGAAATACTATTGATACTTTTAAATAAATATTGAGATTATTAAATATATTAACAAGGGAAAGTGCTAGAGATTCTCCATCATGCATAATCATACGTTGGATTTGGTGATAATTGTCTCCATATTTTGGCTTTCTGACCCGGAAAACATAATTATTTTACAAGGGAGGGAAGGGGGGATGATCACATTGACTTGCTTGATGACATGTCTATGAAGATTAACTACCTTGAACTATTTTTTTGCGTAAGGAAAGAGACACATTCCCATGTATGAGCATGAAAACGTTCTTTGATATTGTTAATGCCTCTATTTTTTACTTCTACAAGTTCTATAGGCAGAGTCTGTAAAGGGCCAGGTAGCCTCTGGATCTCATCTTTTATGAAAGGTGACATATCTAGTAAATGCCCCTGCAGTCAATCTCTGGAATGGATCTAAATAGAAGTTCTTCATTTTAATATCCGTAAAACACAACAAATTTAAGTTAAACTATGTACATGTTCCATTCATCATGAACACAAACTTCACAAGCTTGAGGTAATGAACACGAAATAAAATTCCTTCTTGGAACAGCTTCATGTGCCTCCTTGTCTTTGGAGCATTTTCCATGTTTTCCATAACCAAGACCCAAATAATTAGGCCCTTCTTGAAGAACATTTGGCTCAACTATGCCTTGTACATGCTTGCCTTTAAAACCCTTTACTTTCATAGCACATTTTCATCAAAAATTTGGACCTTATTCCTCTAATGTCTCTCAAAAGCAGGTACACATTCATTTTCAGAGGAAATTGAAGGCAGAAACCAATAGATAATTCTTCTAACTAACCTTGACTAAAATGAGCTAAATTGTACTTTGATACGAACTTGATTTAAATTTTCCACCCCACATTAGGCACCAATGATTATAACCTTTAATGGGCTAGCACTGGTTTGTAATCATCATCTCAAAATGACCTAGTAGATGAAAAATTACCATGTTTGTAATCATCATTTCACACCATCTACATATGACCCTTCTACACATTATATGATTGAATTTATGGTAGGTCATATCCTCTACCTAGACCATGATTGATAGTGACATTAGGTGAATAAAGGAAATTTGATAAGGAAGGGATCACTATAAGTTTGTCCTCCTCCACCCACTCCATATCCAGTGATTGCCTATTTTTTCTCTTCCAACATTTTATTTTGGAGATTCATTTTGGTAGTTAATTCTACTAATAGTCACAACACACCTGGAAGTCAAAGAAATTGTTATATACACTACTAAACTCAATTAACATTGTTTGTTATTGGACTTTACAATAACAAGCAATGTAGAGTTCATTAATGTAGTAGTGTATATGATAATTTCTTTAACTTCTAGGTGTGGTGTGGCTATCGATAAAATTAGCTGCTAATGAATTTCGAGAATAGAAAGTTGGAAGTGGAAAATTGAGAAATCACTAGCTATGGGGCGGATGGAGAAGGACAAACTAGAAACTATCCTCTGCTTATAAATTGTATTTTATTCACCTGTTGTCACAATCATTCATGGGATAGGTAGAGAGAATGACATGCCAAAAATTCATGCATATAATATGTAGAAGGGGTCATGTATGAGATGGTGTGAAGTGATGATAATTGACATGGTAAATTTTCATCTGCCAGGTCATTTTGAGATGATGATGACAAACCAATACTAGCCATTTTAAGGTTATAATCATTAACAAGAAATATGGGGAAGGAAATTCAAATGTCTCATCATGGAAATTAAAAAAATTGTAAGGATGGGGTTATAAGCGTTATGGAAATTCTAAGTGCCAAATTCTAAGGAACAAGCCATATTTTCTTCTCAAAAAATTTATTTGATATATTCTTAAAAAACCAAGTACAAATTGTAGTAATCCTAGAATCATGCTTTACATAAGGTAAAATTGGGGAACTCATGACTTGTACTATAGATAAAAAAACATTTACCCTTACTAAAAAATATATGATAAAAATTGACAAACTACATAAGCTTAAGCTTAAGGGGATATAATCCTTCTTGCCTTCCATATAGATAATGAAAATGATTGTTCCAAGTCTCATGTTGCTTCTCATGTTATTTTATAAACCTTGATTGGAAAGAAAAATAGGAGGGCAGAAATGTAAGAAATATAGAACATACTGGATTCAACAACCCCAAACTGGATTTTACTCTCAGGTACTGGAACCTCTACAAAGGTTCGACCTGGAAACATAGTTTTTCCTTAGGTTTCTCCACTGGTTCTATGTCCAACTTCGATAGCCTACAGTTCAATATCCTTCTTTTCATTTTTTATATCCCCTCTTGGATAAAGCTCATTCAAGACCATATGTAATACATAGCCTCCTCATCTAATATATAAAACTTTAATCCATGTGCTTAACCTTAACATTGACACAAATGGAATACAATTTTACTCACTTCTTTATGATAGAAAAATATGCAGATGAATATTTCCCACATATCCGAAGTCAAAAGGGATAGATTAAAAAGGGATGCTCCGGTCATCTATAAAAGATAAATTAAAGAAGCATGACATATTAAAGTAATGTAAATTAGATATGTGTACTAATTATGTTCATATAACACAAAAAATAGATGATTCAATACAAATGTCACATAGAAGTTATATTTATCTCATGGGCCTTCAACTAGAAAGGTGACATATCTAGTAAATGCCCCTACAATCAATCTCTAGAATGGATCTAAATAGAAGCTCTTCATTTTAATATCCGTAAAACACAACAAATTTAAGGTAAACTATGTACATGTGTCATTTCTCCCACAAACTAAAGTGTATAAGTAGTAAATTTTATACCAAGTGTGCTCCCACCATGTAAAGCGCAATTTGGTGAATTTATCATTTTTATAATATATTTTTCGATTAAATTTTGTTTCACACATGAGCAATTATTGCTTTGAAAGTTGTGTTCTACATAATTTGTGTACACTAAATTACAAATTGATTTTTTGAAATCTATTTTGTGAATGTCGACCAATAGATATATATCATTGAGGATGAAAGACGAAGATCAGCCGAATCCCATATGGAGGTTCAGGGATCGGAGGATGTTCACGATATTTAAATATAATCTTAAATCTCCATACATGTGTGTACATATGGAATTGATTTTTTTATTAACTTTGTGAGTGAAATTAGTTGTTAATAAGTTTCATATTTTAATTTTTAGGAGGTAAGAGGAGAAGGGTTTCTACTCCATCCATGGAGTGTGGCCAAGGTTCAACTGGTCGAGGTATGAGTGGTAGCAGGTTGCGGGAAGGGGGTGATATTTATTCCCCCGAAGGCCAATCAACGGCTGTTGGTTCTCAACAGGGTCACTGTGGGTCTGGTTCTCAGCAGCGTCATTCTAGGGTTGGTTCTCAGCAGGGTCATGTTGGAGATGATGTTAACCAACAACATCAAGGTTGCCATCAATTTCAATATTTTTCATTAAATTTGTACAACTTTTTTTACACGTGTTTTTTCTAATATACGAAATTTTATATATATTGATGCAGAGGCTGAAAATGTTCGAGCCAGTGGTCAAAAAAGACGCAGGGCAGTGCGCTACATTGAAGAAGAAGGTTGTCAACCCAGCACAACTTATCCGGCTGAGATTACTGATATACCATGGGAAACGAACATGGCGGAATGCACCTTACAAAGGTGTCAAAGCCTTCATGCAAAATTGCAAAGAGATCTCGAGGCTTTGTCTCTACCTGCTGAGAGTAGAAAAAGCCTCGAAATAGTTACACATTCATTGAGTGAAATGGTAAAAGTGTACAAAAATTTGGGGCCAACGACTGATTCTTTTGTAGAACTGATGAGAAAGAGAAAAGAAACAGTGATAGGTCCCGATAAATGGCAGGACATAAAACAAAAAGTTTCAAGAAATGATGCTAAGTCAATGTTTAATTATAAGGAAGGGCCAAAAAGAAAAATGTTGAAGGTGCAGTATTTCAAGCACCCAAACAAAGCTGGTTGTTTGTATGATCAACATCTTGCGGCCTTTGGAAGGCTTCCATGGAACGATGAGGTTCCTGTTTATTTTGCACAAATGTTTTATGCAGAATTTTTTTTGGGTATGAAACCCGACTACAATGACCTTCCTTCAGAATTTTTTGGCCCGGGGAGAGGTCGATTATATCAACGTAAGGGCGCTAAGCGAGATGTGGAGTTGCCTCGCCCTGATCCGCCATTGGTGAGTTGACCGTTTCGAGTCGAAACCCTGCGATCAGAGATGGATGCGACTTCTCAAATAAGTTGTGAAGAAAGAGATGTTATGATCGACAATGTTCATAGCAGATTGAGTGGAGTCGATATTTGTTTAAATCGACAAAGAGCACGTCAAAATGCACGTGCCAATTTTGTTTATCGTACAGATGAGGAGATTTACAACATGAATGTTGAAGATCCCCGAACATATGCAATAAATTGCCGCAATGGTCTGCAAGACCTAAATTTTCGTGAGGAAGAGGGCACCGGAACGGTATGTGTTAGTGACCTTAGGGTTTGAAATTATATTTACATATACATGTGTACAATTTGTAATAAATACATGTGTATGTACATGTATACATTTATTTGTATGTGTACATTAATCTAACAAAAATGTATGATTATATGTTAAAACACCATTTGCAGTTCTCAAGCATGATGCGTGATGAAAATGTTAATATTACGTTCGAGACCTCCGGTTCAAACGATGCAGATGGGTCTGACCATCATGATATGTTGGCACATGTATGTTAGTTTTTTTTAAGTGACTCTAAAATAAATAATTGTTGCCACACATGTACATGTATGTATATATATAATTTGATAAAATGTTTTAACAGGTACCGATTTCGTCTGATGTTTTTGGGATGGCGGTACCTTCTTCTTCCTTAGGAGATATACCTTCTACTTCATTGGGAGATGTACAAGTATGGACAATTTTTCACAAGTTCAGAATTTATGTTACCTCAAAAAGTTCCATTAAAAATTGAGATATATAGAGAGAGAGATCTATATTTTGAGTTATTTAAAAAAATTTGAATTTAGGTTCGTATAGAAGATTTTTTTAATCCGAGGACTCTAGCGACGGAGATAGGAACATCCACAGCATTTGAACAAGTTGTCTTTAGTTCTTTTTTTTAATATTATTGAAAATAAGTTTATATATGTACACGTGCATTTTCATTAGAAAGTTTTTAATTTATATAAATTATTTATGTATATATATATTTATATTTAACTGTACATGTATATTGTACAGGTTACCACTGCAGATGTTTCTATGGCAGAACCTGTTCATCAAATGGAGAGGGAACCTTACGAGGTATTGCATGATTTTTTTGTTATATTTTGTTTTTTACATGAATTTCTAGATATATATATTCTCATTCATTTTTAAAACTTAAAATTTTAATGTTCAAGTACATGTGCATTGTGTATGTAGGTTTCCTATTCATAGGATAGGGCGCTACCCGAGACCCAGACGCTAGATCCTTCATTTGATGGACAAGATTTACAGTAGATTTGATTTCAAAATTTATATGGTTTTAAAATTTGTTAAACTTGATACAGTTTGATACTCAAGTGAGATTTACAATTTTTGGACATATTTTATTACAATGTTATTATATAATTTGTTTTATTTAATTTTTGGATGGTTTTAGTACTTTTGGCATGTGAATGTGAAGTAATGTTGTCATCTGAATTACATGTGACATGTGATATTTAATGTTAAATGTTTTTGTTGGATAGTTGAATTATAATTGGCATGGCATGTGATATTTAATGTTAAATGTTTTTGTTGGATAGTTGAATTATAATTGGCATGGAATCTGAAGTTTTTAAAACTACATGAATGATAGAATGTGAACCTACATTTGCACATGTGGTAAATTGAAATGTTACTTGTAACAAGACTATCCCCATTGATTTCATTACAGTAGATGTTGATTTCTGATTTGATATAATTGCATGTATGATGGTACATTACTTGTAAAGTCATTGGATTAATAGTGTTCATTGATTTCAGTGTAAGCGCAAAAAATTATTGACAATGTAGAACGATTTTTGTGTTATAATAATTAAACCTAATAATATTGGAGAGAAAGAGAGACTTGTAGTATGGTGTTTACTACAAGAGTTCGAGCTAAATATTTAAATGGTTTACCTATGTGTTGATTTCTGATTTGATATAATTGCATGTATGATGGTACATTACTTGTAAAGTCATTGGATTAATAGTCTTCATTGATTTCAGTGTAAGCGCAAAAAATTATTGACAATGTAGAACGATCAACACCATAGAATGATCATCCATGTCAATGACTCTTAAGTCTATCTTTCCAAACCATGACCCTACTCTCACATGTGTGCCTTTCATGACACCAGTCACTGCTTTCATCCTCGAATTGACTGTCTTGAAAGCACTCAACTCTTTCTCGATGCTAGCCTTCCTCTTTGTAAGAGATGAAGCTGCCTTTCGACTTAGGAAGCTATGGGTAGCCCCCATGTCTATCAAAGCAGAGAACTTTTTCCCATGTACGGTTGTAGACACGAATCTCAAGTCCAAGGAACTTTCATCATCATTCCTCCTCCTTGTCTTGCGCCTTACTTCTGCAATCTTCTTCAACATTTCCTCTTCCAATATGTCTCTCGAACTAGCCCTTGGCTTAACAGTGCTTTTCACATATCTCTTCTCATGAAGCTCCATAGAACAATCCAATCCTGGGTCTGCTTGAATTGGTTCAAGCTCTTTCCTTTTCGAATTCTGTCTAATTGCTCCAATATGACATATATTGACTCCTTCCAAATGAAGTGCACCAATCCTCATAGTGTGGTAGTCTTCTTTTCCAAGTGTGCCAACACATGCATTTTCTTTCTTCAAACCAATAGGTTTCGGATCAAGAAAGTCCCTTTTGATCTTATCTTCCATGTTCTTGACTTAGCCTGCAACGTGGTGCTTCTTTCCTTCAAGTGAGCCCTTTCCATAAAGAGTTCTTGAAGTCTGTGTTCACCTTGTCGTATCTCCATGTCAAGCTTTTCAATTTCAGCAGTTTGTCCAGATAGTCCATCCTTGGAATTTCTTGGGTGAAAAACCAAGTAGGTTGAACCAACTTTGGTCTAGTGCATTGGAATTCATTAAAGAATTGGTCATTAGCGCTGCTTCAAGCTAGGAGTGAGCATCGTCACCAACCTACATTGAATATTTTACACTCCCTAGGGTGAATGATACTTTAAATTGATTGACAGTCTAAGACTTTCGAATTTTTCCGAATGCCAATTGATCTTACAAAGTTAGTATTTATAATATCCTAGTAGGTCATTCGGTGACAACTTTTACCGGAAACTTGAAACAACTTTGGCATGTGATATTTAATTTGTTAAATGTTTTTGTTGGATATTTGAATTATAATTGGCATGGCATGTGAAGTTTTTAAAACTCGAGTTTTGGATGGTTTCAATCTACATTTTGCATGTGATATTTAATGACGTTTAAATGTTTAATGTTAAATAATGTTGCACAATATATAATCAAAAGGGTTTTAAAACTTAAAGTTTTGGATGGTTTCAACCTACATTTGCACATATGGTAAATTGAAACTATGTTACTTGTAACAAGACAATCCCCATTGATTTCATTGTATATGTTGATTTCTAATTTGATATAATTGCATGTATGATGGTACATTACTTGTAAAGTCATTGGATTAATACTGTTCATTGACTTCAGTGTAAGTGCAAAAAATTATTGACAATGTAGAACGGTTTTTGTGTTATAATAATTAAACCTAATAATATTGGAGAGCAAGAAAGATAAGGTATGGTGTTTACTACAAGAGTTCGAGCAGGTCATTCGGTGACAACTTTTACCGGAAACTTGAAACAAAGAGAATCTATCTTTGGCTAGGACATCATGTAAGATGCCTGACATAAACAATAAAATTGTACTCATGTAAGTTTAAAAGCTGAGATTCGGGCAAGTGGGGACAACCACTTGTTATCTCATCCCTTGGAGGCTAGGCCATATGGGGACCGAATCTGACCTTACAAAATAAAGTGAAATAATTTGTACCATATGGTCGGAGAACATATACAAGAACAATTAATATACAAGAACAATTAATTTCATTCTAGAATATATATATATATATATATATATATATATCCAATACATATAACATTTTTAATCAATGCACATGTATAGAAAAACTACTTTTAGTTGATACTAGAGCACGTGCTTGTACCCAAACAATTTGTAACATGTGCAAACCACAAATAACATAAGCAGCTCAATTTTTAGTTGAGTACTGGAAGTTCTAAAACATATTTAATCAAAAGATAATAAATTGTTGGACACTTCACTCAAAAAAATTCTAATGGAATTCCATCCTCAATAATCCGTTCATGATCGGATTTTGACATTTTCCATTTCTTAATTTTCGATTTTTTCTTTGATTGAACTTCTATCAACTTGATGCGTGTTGCACACACCAAGTGACTATATTGACAACTTATGGAATCAGGTTCATAGTCTTCAAAGTAAACAAAGTCTCCACTTTGATGAGTTTGTCTGAAAAAATAACCTTTCAGTATAATAGACCCTCTGTCATATTGAAATCCGTGATCATTATAGTTTTCTAATAATTTCATTTTTCGTTTAGTGCAACGCATCAAATAATACTTCACATTTTCATCGTTGTCAATAGGTGCAATTACAGCAAAAACATCTCCTGCACAATAAAATAAACTTAACAAAATTATACATATGTAAATTTATTTCTAGATTTTTAAATCATTAGAAAGTAATTCAAATGTTACCTTCTCTAAAAAGATCAGAAACTCTATCACCATCGGATGATATTGTAGTTTCCTCTGATTGCATTTCTTCAAACATTGCAACAGACATTTTTCCCTTTGTATTTAGCTCTGTATGTTTCCAATCGTTCACATACATTTTGTTTTCACAAACGTCATTGGATTTTGTGTTTTTTATGCAAACATCACAAAAACAAGAATATTTTCTTGTATCCAATGCAAACACATTTCTGGACAATTTTGTTTGAATTGAATGCAATTTTCGAGTCCCTTTTATTGTTTCAACGTCATTTCCAATTGATCTATCTACGTCTTCGATTCCAATATGCCAGAAAAACCTTTATATGGAAAATTAGAAAAATAATTTGTAAATATGATATCAAAATACAATTAAAAATAATCATTGCATGATAAATGTACAATGTTTAAAATTATATTTCCAATATAAATTAAATTGAATGTACCTTCGCACTTCTCTTGATGGGTTAATCTCAAGGCTTAGAGTAGTTTTGCACCATTGAACAACTTCTTCAGCGTTCACAAGTCGGTGTGCAGAGTGGTTCATTTGATATCTTTGAAGTACTCATTTTATGCATGCTCCTGCACCGTCATGTTCTCCTTTTCCATGGCCAGTCTTAAAGAAATTACAACAATGTTTAATGCAGGTTTTCTTATGAAGACAACACAACCAAAAAAATGATTGTGCAGATTTGAATTGACCTGCGCATCCGTCTGACCATATCCAATGTTCATTTAATGTTATTCCACGATTTTTCAATGAATCATAAATTCTTCCAAAACAATGTTGTACAAAACATGTATCATGTGTACGATCGTCACTGATATAAAAGTGATATTCTTTAATGATATGTCGATTTTCACTCGTGCTTTCTATATGATCGAAATTTTGTTCAGCATGTCTATATAGAATATGGACGAGCATAGAGACTTGGTCAGAGTGATAGTATTCACTCTGAATTTATTTTTGTGGAACAAATGTGTAGTTTTCTGCAAAATCAATCACTGACAAAATGGTCCCTCGTGGAAAAAATTCATGAGATTTTTTGAATTGCAAGTCTTGCCATCGAGATCTATGGGAATGCTTGGTGTATTTGTAAATTTCTGCCTCAAACTTTCTCAAAAAGTCTATCAGAAAAATTTTGTCTTCTTGTAATTCGATTCTTTTAACACTATATGCACCTTGAATCGATGTACCGATATATTCATATCTCTTCCATTTCACTTTCATGTTGGACAATGATTGATCATTTATATCAATATGATATTTGTTTTGAAATTTAGTCAAATTTCTACAATCATCGCATTTTTTACCACCAACACATTTCTTTTTGTAAAATAGTTCATCGCTTTCTCTTTCACATAGAATTTGAGATATGAATTCACGGATAGTGGAAGGAGGAGATGAATCCTTCCATAATGTTCTACCGAAATCAAGGAATGTGTCATAATATAACTCAAATTCCACATGATAACGGCAACAACAAGTGTCGCATACGGTGATAGGTTTTACATACCATGGTTTTTGTTGAACAAAAGCACTAAGTGAAACATGAATTTGACGATTTTCTTCTTTTAACTTGTTGAATAACTCTATTTGAGTGGTTTCCAAGAGATGTTTTTCATGTTCTTCGTATTGATTTCATGTTATTCTTCTTCGCATCACATGTCTTGAAGTCGGTGAAACACGCGAATTGTTCTTCCAATATTCATATATTATTTTTTTAACATCTTCTCCAAGTCTATCTTTGTATGGTTGCCTACAAATAGCTCTCCAACAAGTGAGTTCATCATTTACATCTATTTGCAGTCTAAATTTTCGATGTTTGTGCAGAGTTTTTCGCGAGGTTCCCAGTGCTCGTGCCATAGATGTTATCAAATGATTCTCTTGAGTACTTGGTGAAACCATTGCCATCTGTATTCCTCTACGTATATTTGAAACATCTTTATCTCTAGATCTCTTAATTGACTCTATAGCACTACTCATATTTTTTATCACCACTTCTTTCATTTTTTTATCTTTGGTTGATTTTCGAATACCCAATAGTGTCATCGCTTCTTTTAATTTCCTTGATGATAGGAGACCTTTCAATATTTGAGCTTGAACTGTCACTTGCTCATTTTTTAAATACTTTTCAAAAATTCTATCGACACGATATCGTATAACATGGTCAAGTTTTTTATCTCCATATGTGTGAGTGTCGACATTTTCTAACATCTCATTATCGATAGTGATTTCATCTGTACATATTCGAAAAAATAGTACATATTCAATAAATCACTAAATTAATAAATATGTCAATAAATATTAGGAAAATTTTAAATATATCGATAGATCATAATATTTACATTTACATACTCGATTCAATTTCTGCTTGAGGTTGATTTTCTTCTTCAATATTTTGAGGAGTATCTTTGTCTGTTTACATTAAACAAAATATTTTTCAAACTAGTCCATCAAATAAAAATTAAGCTTCACATTTTACATTGGGAAAACTTTAAAAATATATTAATAGATCATAATATTTACATTTACATACCTACTTCAATTTTTGCTTGAGGTTGATTTTATTCTCCAATATTTTGAGGAGTATCTCTGTCTGTTTACATCAAACAAAATATTTTTCAAACTAGTTCATCAAATAAGAATTAAGCTTCACATTTTACATTAGGAAAATTTTAAATATATATCAATAGATCATAATATTTACATTTACATACCTGCTTCAATTTCTGCTTGAAGTTGATTTTCCTCTTCAATATTTGAGAGGGCTTCTAACTTTCTTTTGCGATATTGTCTCGTCTCTTGTCTACGTGCCTCAGGGTCTCTTTTTCGATCATATTTTCTCGCACAAGTTCTTCGATTTCCCATGATAATAGGGTATGAAGTTCAAAAAATTTCCTTCAAAAAATTAGACAATAACTCAATTACAAAAAATATCACAAAAGATTTAATTTAAAAAAATTTTAAAAAAAATTCAGTGTAATTTTTTTGAAAAAAATACGTAATCCAATCCAAAACACACAATTTAAAAAACACAAAACACGTACATACCTGCAAGAAAAATCACGCCACATCCAAGAAATGTCTTCCAAAAAAATTCTTTAAATCCAAAATTGTAAAATCAATTTGCTTCCAAGAAATGCTCTTAAACCCAATTCTTTAAACCCAAAATTTGAAGAGAAGAAAATTTTTTGAACAAAGAAGCTCAAAAGATTTATTTCAACACAAAACACGTACATACCTCCAAGAAAAATCACGCCGCCTCCAAAAAATGTCTTCCAAAAAAGTTCTTTAAACCCAAACTTTGAAGAAAATTTTTTGAACCCAAACCAAGTCTTTGTAAAATGAGATGAAGTGCGAAATGTGCAAAATTTGTGAATCATTTCGCGGCAATTTATATTGACGCGAAATGTGTTTTTTGTAGGGTGCTCCATAAAACTTTCCGGCCGACGGAGAGTTACAGAATAGTTCGGATGAACTGTTTAGAAGAAGTTCGGCCGAACTATTAAGACGTTAGATTTAGTGACTCATAAACGGAAAACATAGTTCGGCTGAACTTGGACTAAAAGTTCGGCCGAACTAACGCGTCACCAATTACGCAAAAGCAGGCTCTGAAAACGGTTCTGCGACTTTGGACTGATTAAACTCCATGAAAAGTTGTTAATTAATTGTCGGAACCAAGACAAGCATTTTCAGAATTGATTCTACTTTCAGGAAATATAACTTTTATGGAATTTCATAAACGTTTATTAATTTTAATTAGTTTTCTAATAAAATAGGTGCAAAGAATTTCTGAGGGTCTTCGTGATTCAGTGAAATCAAAATTTTGTATCTCCCAAAATACATTGTAAAAAAAATTGAAAAAATTATGGGGCATTACATTGGTCCGTCGACTCTAATGGGTAGCTTTTAGATTTTTAGTTTATAACTTATATGTTAAGAAATTTCTTGCCACGCGAAACATATCCAAAATACGCAGTTTTTCGTATTGGACCACTTCAAAAAATTCTATTAATTATGATATGCATCCATTGGCTTTGTAAATATGACGAAAACAAAGTAGACTCTGTCTAGATTGTTGTAACACATTTTGTTTTTTCAAAAACATAAATTTTCAATGAATACAACATTGCGACATAACATGACTTCTTATGAATCCTTTGATTGTTAAGAAACACACACTCAAAGAAACGCTAAGTTGACATATCAAATATGCATAAAAAAATTTCAAAAAATAAGTAATAGAAAGCTAACAAAATTTCTCACAACTTTTATTTTTATCGCAAAATGAAATTCTACACAGAAAAATTGTTATAGTTTGCAGAAAGTTGAAGAACCGAAAAAAATGAAATTTTTTTCACAAAAATGGGCAAAAAGTGTAACCCAGCTTCACATTTTCACCCATACATATATGAAGAGTGTTCATCTAGTATGTAAATTGGCCAATGTTCATAGTCCTACACAGATTCAATATCATTCTTTTCATGGATATGTTTCTTTCATGATTTTCCAGGGGTTTGGGAAACGGAAAAACACCGCGAGAACTTGGGAAAGCTTCAACTTGCCAAATGTTAGAAATTATGAATAAAACAAACAATAGAGGGATGCATTTCCCCCACAACACAGAGAATGCAATTATATGCGGAAAATAAAATTCATACATAGAGAGACAGTGAGCTAAAACAAGAGAGGAATTCTTTTTCATTCATTCATTCCTTCACTATCTACAAAATGAAATTACATTATTTTTACACGAAATTGGCAGAAGCCTCAAGATTTAATGCAATTCAATGCAGAAATGGACAGTTAATAACCCGATCATCCTTTTTCTTGATTCTTCTGTTTCTACACGAAAGCGCATATAAAACACAAACTGGTGAACCTGAAATATTATGGGTTCTACCTGTGAAACCTCATCGCATCCGCACCTCCATCGCAAATCGCATACCGAAAATCTTAACTTTTAACATTTTTGCAATACGGGAAAACCTTAAGAAATTGCAATTGCGATGTGACGTGGCACTTTTGGCATCGCAACATAAATATTTTCTCTTGCTGGAATTGTCCATTAAACTTTGCGATATGTGTTTGCGGGTGCTACCCTCCTAAGCTTACGGGCACTTTTATGCACTATCCTCCTAAGCTTGTGATGTGTTATTGTGAGTGCATCGCATCGCATCGTAAATAAAATAACATAACTTGCGGGCGGTCAAAAAGGTAAATGATATAATATCTGAAGTACGGGCGGCTTAAAATTTAAGTAAAAGTTGTGAAGTGCGAGCAACGATGCGGTAAAGCACAGTAAGTGCCAAGTGTGAAAAGAAAGGGATAAAATGAAATACAAATGTTTGTGGTGGTTTGCAAATGTGGTAAGGTATGTGGGTCCCATCGATATCGCATCAGCACAAACTTAGTTTCGGCGAAAGGTTTAAGGTTTAAACGAAAAAACTTGTGGGCTGCGAAGTTGCGGGCAAGAGGTAAGTCAACGAAGGAAATAGGAAATAACGCAAAGTATGGATGTGTGTAATATGTTTCTGATATTGCGTGAAAATGCCTCAGATTTGCATTCTGAGCTTCGTCCTTCCCTGCACAAAAATTCAATTGAAGGTGTGGGTTTTTGACACTTTATTCATGGAGGTTGTTGAGAGTATTTCCAACACTCCCTCTTAATCACAACTATTGCCATCAATCATTCCCAAATACTGTCTGAGATAAACAAAACTTTTCTGTCCCAATGACTTTTTGAGGATATCAGCAAACTATTCCTCTTACCTGCAATGCTGCAAAACAATTTCACCATTGTTAACTAATTCCCTTATGAAATGGTATTTGGTATTAATATGCTTTTTTCTTTTGTGGAAAACAAAATTATTTAACAATGCAATTATTGAGTTGTTACCAGAGAAAATTGTGGTTCCTTTGTCTTGTTCATAACATAAATCCCTTAGTATCCTTCTCATCTAGACTGCTTTACATGTTGTTCTTGTTGCTGCTACATATTCAACTTTTGTTGTTGATAATGAAACTATTGGCTGCTTCATGGAAGCCCATGAAATGGCTCCCGATCCAAAATGAACAACATACCTTGATGTTCTCTTTCTATCATCAACACTTCCAGCCCAATCACTGTCAGTGTAACCAATCAGCTTAAAATCATCAGTTTCGGAGTATAGAAAACCATACTCCTTTATTCCATTTACATACCTCAATATTATCTTGGTCACTTGTCAATGGGTCTCCTTGGGTGTCTCCATGAATCTGGATATTGAGCTTACTTCATACATTATATCAAGCGTAGTTACAATTAGATACATTAGACTGCCAACCATCCTCTTGTACAATGTCAGATTGACATTCTTGTTGTAATCTTCCTTGCTCAACTTCAACCCCATGATAGTTGGATTTGAGGATAGCTTGTTGTTCTGTGTATTGAACCTGTTTAAAACTTCTACAACATACTTTTATTGGGAGATAAAAATTCCCCTTTATGTTTTCTTTACTTCTATACCAAAAAAAATATCTTAACAAACACAAGTCAGTCATTTCAAACTCACTTTTCATGACTTCTTTGAAATCAGCAATGAGAGAAACATCATTGCCTATAAAAATCAAATCATCTACATACAAAACAACAATAATAATCTTACCGTCATTTTCTTTGATGTAGAGTGTGGATTCACCATCACACGTGTCAAACCCATTGTCCACCAGGTAAGCATCAATCCTGCTGTACCATGCTCGTGGTGCTTGCTTCAATCTATAAAGAGATTTCTTCAACTTATACACCTTGTGTTCTTGGCCTTCTATCTAATAGCCGGGAGGTTGTTCAACATATAATTCCTCTTTCAACACTCCATTCAAGAATGCTGACTTCACATCCATTTGATAAACTTTCAATTTTTGTTGTGCTGCTATAGACAACACTTTCTGCACGGTCTCCATCCTTGCAACTGGTGCAAAGGTTTCCTCATAGTCTCTTCCTTGTTGCTGCTTGTAGCCTTTGACAACTAGCCTTGCTTTCTGTCAAACCAGGAGGTAACTCCTCAAATCAGAATATGTTATTGAATGAAGAATGAACATGCATTTATACATGGAGGTGAGGCTATTGGGATTCATCTCCCAATGACTCTTGACCTTCCTTATTTCCCAATATTATTTATTATAAAAAATTAAATATCCACACCCATCCCATAGGATTAGGTGTCAACATTCCCCCCTTTAATCTGAAGGGATGTTGGTGAGCCCAAGCATCGATCTGAACTTTTCAAACTTTTATCTTCCAAGTGCTTTGGTGAAGATATCAGCAGTTTGCTCATTTGTGGAACAATGATGTAGATGGATGGTTTTAGCCTGAACATGATGTCGAATTAGATGATACTTTGTATTGATGTGCTTTGTTCGATCATGGAACTTTGGGTTCTTGGCCAACTTTATTGCAGAAGTGTTGTCGATCATGAGTGGAGTGGAATACATTTGTTTCATCTGCAATTCTTCCAGGATTTTCCGGAGCCACACAATTTCCTTTGTTGCTTCAGCTGCTGCCACATATTCTTCCTCGGTCGTGGAATCTGCTGGAACTGACTGTTTGCGTGATCTCCATGAGACAGCTCCTGATCCAAGACTCATTGTGTAACCTGTAGTAGACACCCCTGTTTCTTTGTCGCCATCAAATTTTGAATCAGAGTATCCGATCAAGCTGAAGTCGCCTACCTGTGTATATTTGAGTCCAAACTCTTGAGTCCCCTTCAAGTACCTTAACACTCTTTTTGCAGTAGACCAATGTCCTTCACAAGGTTTTTGCATGAACCTTGAGAGGATTCCAACAGCAAATGAAATGTCAGGTCTGGTGGTGGTCAGGTAGATAAGACTTCCCACAAGCTGTCTATACTTAGTTGCATCCTCAAATTCATTCCCTTCAATAGATGTGAGCTTCAAGTTTTGTTCCATTGGAGTGGTTAAGGGATTACAGTCATCCATGCCAAAAAATTTCAAGAGATCTCCAATGTACTTCTTTTGAGAAAGAAATATGAATTTAGGATGTTGAATTACTTCAATACCCAAATAGTAATGAACATGACCCAAATCAGTCATTTCAAAACCTTTCTTCAACTCTTTCTTCATGGATGCACTATAGCTCTCATTGTTTCCTGTTATCAAAATATCATCTACATATACCACAAGATATACAACTGTTTTTCCAACTTTCTTAACAAACAAAGTTGCATCATCAAGATCAAAATGTTTGAAGTCAAGTTTCAGAAGATGCTTGGTCAATTTCTCATACCAGGCTCGTGGTGCTTGCTTGAGGCCATACAAGGATTTTATAAGCTTGCAAAATTTGTGTTCTTGACCCTTTACCACAAATCCTTCTGGCTGGGACATATAAACTTTCTCCTTTAGATCTCCATTCAAGAAGGTTGTTTTTACATCCATCTGATGGACTTTCCATCCATTCTGAGCTGCTAAGGCAAAGAGAGTCCGGATGGTGGTCCATTTTGCTGTGGGAGCAAAATTTTCTTCATAATCGACTCCTTATTTTTGTGCGAATCATTTTGCCACAAGCCCAGCCTTGTGGTTGTCAAGTGAGCCATCTGCTTTGTACTTGTTCTTGTAGACCCACTTACAGCCAATTGGTTTCGTTCCCAAAGGTGGATCAACCAGCTTCCAAGTGCCATTCTTTATCAAGGCATCATACTCCTTCTACATCGTTTCTTTCCATTCATCATGAGAAGCGGCTTCTTTGAAGGAAGTTGGTTCATGATCTGTAGACAAACTCAATTCACAGTTATAAGCAATATCCATATCGACAGGGGAATCATAATTATCTACATCACCTTCGATTTGTTGAGTGGAACTCCTTGTTCCTGTTTTTCCAACCTCATCAGGATGAACATTCTCGAGTGTCTTTGTCAGCCATTTGGGAGGACCTTTCTGAGATGGCCCCGGCTGGTCACTTGACTGAGTTGGGATTGATTCAAGATTCAATCTCCCAATTCTGTCAATCACATCATCCAATGTGTCATCCGTGGTTGTTTCTTCATGTGGGGGAGAGAGTGCTTCAGGACATGATTCCACAGTTTGATTCAATATCGGAATCCCCCTTCAAGATGTGGAATCACATTATCAAATTCTTGGAAGGACTTTGCATGTGTGAATCTATCCAGGCGATCAAGTTGCCGCTCAACAACCTTGTCACTCTTGGAATATTCAAGAAATATGACATCTCTTGCTATTACAAATTTCTTATTTGCTTCATCATAGAGACGATATCCTTTGGAGGTATTGGAGTACCCCAAGAAGATACATTTGCGACTTCTAGCACCAAGTTTGTTCCTTTGACCCTTGGGTATCGAGGCATAACAGGTGGACCCAAAGACCCTGAAATGCTTTACCGAAGGAATGTGGCCATGCCACATTTCAAAAGGAGTTTTGTTTCTAATTGAACTTGAAGGACACCTATTCTTTATGTAAACAGCACATAGAACTGCATCAGCCCAAAACATCAATTTCACATTCTTGAAAATAACATGGAGCGGACCATATTTAAAATAGTTCTGTTCATTCTTTCAACTACACCGTTCTATTGTGGATTATATGGCACAGTTGTTTGATGTTTGATTCCATGTTGACGAAGATAATTTTCAAATTCGTTTGAAGTGTATTCTTTTCCATTATCAGTACGTAGAGAGCCAATATGTGTTTGTGCATCTTTTTCAATCCATGCATGAAAATTCTTGAAAGTTTGAAAAGCATCAGACTTATTCTTCAATAAGTAAATCCAACACATTCTGGTGTAGTCATCAATAAATTTCATCATGTATTTGTTTCCATTTGCAGAAGCAATAGGCATAGGGCCACATAAATCTGAATGAACAAGCTCAAGTTTTCTATGTGCTCTGGAGTGTGATCATGAAATGGCTGTTTGCTATGCTTTCCTAGAATACAAGCATCACATTCCTTAGGTTTTCTAGGAATTGTAGGCAGTCCATTAACACCATTTTTCTTCAACAAACGAAAGCTTTCATAGTTTAAGTGTCCAAATCTAGCATGCCATAAAAGACTTGATGGGAATGTACCTTCATCATGATGTGAACTGAATGCAAAGTTTTGAGCATGAGAAGATGAACCTTTCAGCTTCAAGAGTCTTCCTTCTTCTATTCCCTCCATGACAAGTGAGTGATCTGATGCTTTTCTGACCTCTGCCTTGCCATCAAACAAGTGAATGGAGTGTCCTTGCTGGCGGATTTGGACCAGGGACAACAAGTTTCTCCTCAACTCGGGGAGGTATAGAACCTCATGTAGAATATGATCTGGAAGACCAGGCAACTTAAGCCTGACTGTGCCAAGCCCTAATGGCTTGAGTTTGGATTTATCTGCGAAATATACTGCTCCATCAACTTTTTCAGTGAATTCTTCAAAAAAATATTTTCTAAATGTCATGTGACATGTTGCTCCTTAATATAGAAACCAATCATCTCTCCATGAAGTAAATGAAACATCAAATAGGTTTTCAGTTACTCCATTGTTACAATGTGCTAGAACATAATGAGCGGATTCAGGTGCTTTACCTTTGTCTTTGTCATTAGTTTTACCTTTGTCTTGATTTCTTTGCTGCTCAATTTTCTCCCAAGGTGTTCTGCATTTGGATGCATCATGTCCATCTCTATTGCAACGTGTGCAATGAAGATTGGATTTGTCAGATTGTCTGCCCCCCCTTTCTGTGAAGTTTCCTCTTCCTCTTCCTCTTCTGCCACCTCTTCCTCTGGATGAATCTGGAGCATGACTCTTTTCTCTATGTGCCAAGTATGCAGCCTCTTCGGAAGATGAAGGGACTGTCATCTTCCCAAAAGCTTTCTCTCTTTCCGCAAACTTTTTCTCAAGTGTTTCAAAGGTGATATGGTCAAGGTTCCCACTTGCTTGCAAAGACTCAAGATAATGTGAGTAAGTCGGATATAATGCCTTAACATATGCTATGAGAGGTATGTCCATTTTTACACCGGTGCTTTCAATGTCATGCATTATAGATCTTACTTCTGAAGCTAAAGCAAGGGGATCATCATTCTTCATTTCAAGACTGAACAGCTTAATCATCAATTGAACATTTTCTAATTCTGAATGTGAGTCATAGAGTTCTTTTAGCTTGCTCAAGGCTTCATAGGCATTTGAGAATGATGAAATATGGCGACTCACCTCTTCATTTACGGAAGCTGCAATCAAGGCATAGGCCTTACAGTTCTTGTTTTCCCAAATGGCAAGCTCCTTGTCTGAAGTGGGCTTTGCTGGTGGATTTCCTTCTTGTCCTTCACAGATTCCTTTCCACAACTCATTAAAAATGAGTGTGTGTTTAATCTTCCGAGACCATTCAAGATAGTTCTCTTTGCCGGAGAGAACCACCCCAACAATAGAGATGAGAGAATGCATTAGTTTGCTGGAAAAAATTCATCTGAAGAGGAAAAAATAATTCTGCTAGAAAAATTTCAATTCCAGAGATTTGCTCAATTAAAGGGGACAACTCTTTGTTGGAAAATACTCTGAATTTAAAAAGACAAAAACTCTTTGCTGGAAACTAAATTCTGCACAATATATATATATATATATATATATATATATATATATATATATATATATATTTTGGATAAAAAATTTATATGAAGAAATGGTGTAAGGGGTGGTATTAAAAGATGGGCGGAAAGGTGGAAGGGGGTCGGTAATATGAGGTGGTATATGAATGGGAGAATATAGTGGGTAGGGGGCAGTATTGAATACTATGAAAGGGGCGTGAATGTATCACAAAGACAGCGTATTATAATACAAAGACAGTGTATTATTAAACAGTGACAGCGTATACATATATGGACAGCGTGGAGGTATTTCAAACTGGAGTCGAGCCAGCGTATTACCATATAGAGGAGGGGCGGACTGTATTGACAGACAGCAATATATGTGTATTGAAAAGCATATGCAGGAGGTGCGGTATATATGTGGAGGTCGTATATAAAAAAGTGGCAGTTTCACATATGCAGACAGCGCAATGGTATTACAGGAGGGGCGGACTGTATGACAACATATTATGGATAGAGCGATGTATGTATGACTATAATGCAGTGGTATTAATACAACGCAAACAATGAATGATCGATGGAAGGGGCAGATAGCTTGTAGTTTGGAGCGTAATGGACAGTGGGAGCGTTGTATATAAAAGACAGACAGCGTTGTATATATATCGACAAACAGCGTTTTGTATATATGTGATAGTCGAATTTTGCAGTCAACGGAGGGGTATGTGCAGGCAGGTAGGACGTAACTAATATGAATGAGAGAGGAGCGCTGTTGTATATGGGCGTAATGTTGTAGATGGCGTAACTGAGATGAATGACAGCGTGGTATAATGAGTGTTAAAACAGCGTTGTGTAATGTGGAGTGAGCGAGTGAATGAGGAAGGGAGCGCAGGTCGATGAGGGAGATAGCGTAGTGAGAAGGCGTTGGGAAAGATGGAGGCCAAGAGGCCGTTACAAAGAACTGGAATGGGATCTTTGCAGGACTGCAGAGGAGGCTGCAATTTGCAGTGTTTCAGGAACTGCGGGATTGCAGAATCTTCAGGAGCTGCAGGAGCTGCAAATGTCAGAGCTATGCAGAGAAAAAAATGCAGAATAACAGTCTAGCAATAAGTAGGAGCAGCAAAAACTATTATTAAAAACTGACTAAGCAAAGGAGAGGGAGTTACACCACAGGAAGAAATGACAATAGTGGGACTGGCTCTGATACCATGTCAAACCAGGAGGTAACTCCTTAAATCAGAATATGTTATTGAATGAAGAATGAACATGCATTTATACATGGAGGTGAGGCTATTGGGATTCATCTCCCAATGACTCTTGACCTTCCTTATTTCCCAATATTATTTATTACACAAAATTAAATATCCACACCCATCCCATAGGATTAGGTGTCAACACTTTCTGCCCTTCTATATTTCCTTCAATGTTTCTTTTGGTCTTATAGACCCATTTCACTCCAATAACTTATTTTCCTTGTGGGAGGTCCACTAACTCCCATGTGTCATTATTTTCTATTGCTCTTATCTCTTCATTCATTGCTTCAATCCACTTCTCTTATTTTACTACATCTTCAAAATGGATTGGGTCATGAACATGAAAAAATAATGAAAATAAAGAATTCAGACCAGCACTATTATCAACTTTTTCTTGCTCATAAATTTCACTTCAATTTCTGAATCTTTGTCTTCTTGTATTTGCTGAAGATGTGCTTGGAGTTGCACTGGAACTGAAGGGAGTTGTTGATCCCTATGGTGTGCTTGGAGAAGCAATTTCTTGGTTTCTCAATATTGTTTTATTGCTTTCTTGTGGTGTGCTATGTTGAGCTTGTGTAGGTGGAGGAGGAGCCACCATTGAGGAATTACTTTATGCAATCGATTCCTCTTTGTCCTCATGAGACATACATGTCTTCACATTTACTGTCTTCTCTAAACTTCCATCCCTAGCTTCTTCTTCTATGAACTGAACATCTCTGTTGATGATTACTTTCTTGGTTGATGGATTATAGAGCTTGTAAGCCTTGGATTCATCACTATATCCAAGAAATATACATTTTTCCACTTTTTTGTCCAACTTCTTCCTTAATTGATTCGGGACATGTGCATATGCCACACATCCAAACACTCTCTGTGAGTGACAAATTTCTTTGTTCCACTCCATGCTTCTTCTGGAACTCTTTTCATAACACTTTTGGTTGGAAATCTATTTAATATATATGCTCCACAATTGACAGCTTCTTCCCAATACTCATTTAGCAAATGCTTTGCCTTCAACATACTTTTTACCATGTCCATGATGATCCTATCCATTTTTCTTAGGTTTATACCTTGTGGTAAATTTCTTGTGTATTCCATGCTCCCTGAAGAAATGTAGGAAGTCTTTGGAGATATATTCTCCACCTCTATCAGTTCTCAACAATTTTATGTAGTGTCCACTTTGTTTCTCAACAAGAGATTTGTAGTGGTAGAACTGTTCAAACACTTCGCTTTTTTATTTTAGAAAATAGACCCATGTCTTCCTTGTGTAATCATCTATAAATTTCAAAATATAATGACTGCCAGATAATGATGGAATTTGCATTAGTCCACATAGGGAAAATCTCCAAAGGTGCCTTTGCGCTTATACTCTTTCCCACTGGAAACGATTATCTGTATTGTTATCCCAAGATGCAATCTTCACATAGGCTGTATGGTTTCTCTATGAGTGGTAATATGTTTACCATTCCTTTTCTATGCAACAAATTCAAACCTCTGAAATTGAGATGTCCAAATCTCAAATGCCATAACTAGTTCTCAGCTTTCACTTATTCTTGAAAAACTTCTTGCGTGACAGCTGCTACAACACCTCCTTCCTTCAAGTCCAATCTGATCTTGAGAGGAAACATCCTACTGCTCTTCATATGAACTTTTTCAATGAGCTCTCTACTTAGAGGTATATCCATGATTATGCACACATCATTTTTTAAAAACACATTGTAACCCTTTTGCATGAGTTGTCCAATGCTTAGAAGGTTACATTTCAGGCGAGGGACATAATAGACATATGTCACAAACTTCTTCTCTCACTTCTTTGTCAGTATGTTTACTCTTCCTTTTCCCATGACAAAGACTTTGCTATCAGTCCCCGTTGTCACTTTAGATTTTACACTTTCATCTAGATAAGAAAACATTGCTATGTTTCGAGTCATATGGTTGCTACACCCTGAATCTAAGAACCATACATCTTCTTGTTTTTCTTGTGCTACATTACAAGCTAAAAGCACGTTCCCATGGTTCTGATTTTCTTTTGTGAAATTTACACTAGGTTTACTACCCATGTTATTTTGCTTCTTTATACATTCATTTGCATGATGACCATACATTTTGCAATAATGACATTGGACATGAGATTTATCATACCTCTGTCCTTGTGCTTGATTTTGGCTTGAGCCTTGGCTTGGCTTCTGATTGTTTCCCCTTCCACTTGTGCTTGTAGGGATGCTTCTTCCACCTCTATGTGGGCTTCTTCATCTTCCTCGGTAGTTTGATCTTGCTCGACCTCTACCTTGAACAAAAGACATTTGTGTATTAAATGCATGCTCCAATGTTGAGTTTGTTTCTCTCTTCAGTCCGTACTCATGAGACAGCAATGATGCATGAAGCTCGTCCACTGAAAATTGTGAGAGATCCTTTGTCTCTTCTATGGCCACTACTATGGCATCAAACTTCGATGGTAGACTTATTAAGACTTTCTCAACTATTCTCCTTTCTCCAATTGTCTCTCCATGAGACCTGATTTGGATATCCAACTCAATCACATGTGTAAAGAATGAGTCTATATTATCATACTATTTCATATAAATATTTTCAAAATCTCTTCTCAACATTTGGAGTTTTGTTGTCTTCAGCTTTTCCATGCCTTGATAAGCTGTTTGGACAGTATCCCATGCCTTCTTAGACTTTGTTGCTGTTGCAAACCTTTGGAAAATACTCTCATGTACTGCTTGGAAAATATAGAAAAGGGCTTTAGAGTTCTTCCTATTATCTCTCAACAAATCTTTTTCTTCTTGTGTCAAAGAATTATATGCTATTGCATCTACTGGTTCTTGGAAACCATATTCCACAAGCTCCCAAATATCTTATGAAGCAAATAGGGCCTTCATCGTAATGGCCTAATAATCATAGTTCTTCCAATTGAACTATGGTAGTTGGGGATTAGTCAGGGTTGAGCCTGGTGCTGCCATGTTGATTGTCTAAACAAAACCTTCTCACTACTAGAGAATCAACTTCTCAAAACAATATTTCAGCTTCTTCAGTAAAGAGCACTTTCTTTCACTAAGAGTCTAGACCTGCTTTGATACCATGTTGGAAATTATGAATAAAACAAACAACAGAGAGATGTGTTTTCCCCACAAAACAGATAATGCAATTATATGCAGAAAATAAATTTCACACACAGACAGACAACGAGCTAAAACATGAGAGGAATTCTTTTTCATTCATTCATTCCTTCACTATTTACGAAATAAAATTACATTCATTTAATATAAAATTGGCGGAATCTTGAAGATTAAATTCGATTCAATGCAGAAATGGACAGTCAACAACCCGATCATCCTTCTTCTCGATTATTCTGTTTCTTCACGAAAACGCATACAGAACACAAAATGGTGGACCTGAAATATTATGGTTTCTGCCTATGAAACCTCATCGCATACCGACGATCTTAACTTTTAACATTTTCACGATACCAAAAAACCTTAAGGACTTGTGATTGCGATGTGATGTGGCACATATCGCATCACAACATCAATCTTTTATATTGTGGGTGCTTTCCATTAAACTTTGTGATATACAATTGCTGGTGCTACCCTCCTGAGCTTGTGGGCACTTTTATGCGTCATCCTCTTGAACTTGCCATGTGTTATTATGAGTGCATCGCATCATAAATAAAATAGCATAAATTGAGGGCGGCTTAAAGGTAAGTCGTAAACTTTGCGAAGTGCGAACTTGCGGGTGGTCAAAATGGTAAATGACAAAAGATGCGAAGTGTAGGCAACTTAAAGGTTAAATAGTAAAAGTTATGAAGTGTGGGTAGCAATGCGGTAATGCGTGGTAAGTACTAAGTGTGAGAGGTAAGGGATAAATTGAAATACAAAGGTTTGTGGCGGTTTGCAAATGCAGTAAGTTATGTGGGTCCCACCGATATCGCATCGGCGGAAACTTAGTTTCGGCAAAAGGCTTAAGGGTTAAACCAAAAAACTTACGGGCTGCGAAGTTGCGGGCAAGAGGTAAGTCAACGATGGAAATGGGAAATAACGTAGAATATGGTTGTGAGTACTCTGTTTCTATATTACATAACAATGCCTCAGATTTGAATTCTGAGCTTCATCCTTCCCTATACAAACAATCAATTGAAGGTGTACCCTGCTGCCACTTTATTCATGACTTTCATTACGGTTGTTGGGACTATTTCCAACACCAAACACTTCATTATCACGCCTTGTACTCGTGAAAGGTCATTTTACATTTAAAGTGATGAGAGTGTCGCAATCCCCCAACATAAAATTGTGTTTTGTTCGACATTTTTATGTCATGCTTTTGCAGGGTTTCGGTCTATTGTACGACATCGTGACAATTTATCAAATATACTCATCAATTTATCAAATATATTCGTCTGCTAGAGTCACTGCATATTCACAAATGCTCTACCTTACATGTAATTAAACTCATCACAGTTTAGAAGAAATAAGAATTTCGTGCCATATTTCCCGCTTTGGCATCTTGTTGGTGTGTATGGTTAGCTGCTCTAATTCTTCAACTGTTAATTGTTGTGTGATATAGAATGCAGGCCGAGCTACTGTGCTTCTTCAAACAAAAGATTACGTGATTCAACTGAAGAAGATCATAAAACAATTGGAGGAAAGAAACCAAGAGTTAGAGGCATTATTATGCAAGAAATCATGATCACGTAGGTCATCCGTTCACTAATTTCATTTACTTTCGTTAGCGGGAAGGAAAGAAAGCCAGGTAGAAGTTATCTTATATCATTTATTTTTATTCAGATTAGCTATATCTTATTGCAATGGACAATCTGCATGTCTTCATTCGGTGGACATCTAAATATAGTGTTTCACTGGTTGTTTTCCTTCTCTCTGTCTTCTCTCTTAGCCGTTTTGATACGTCCAGGCTTTCATCCAAAAATGAACCCATAATTTTTTTGATGCTGCACATAATGTTTGTTGGATTAAAACAGAAGCAAAAAAATACACGTTGTTATAAGAAAAATTGAATGCAATCTATTAAATACAAAAATTTAGAGAAAACATTCCCAATACAGATGTAAGGCCGTGCATCTCAAGGGTTCAGTAAATATGAGTAAGCTATCCTCTCTATTGTTCAACATCTCAGTTTCCATTATTTCTGGGTGGTTCAGTGAGTAAATTTAACATACATCTCAGTTTTGTATCTGAGATTTCAATAAGAGAGAAAGAAAGAGAACTGTTCCGATTAATTTAATAGAAAACTCTCAGCATTATTCACGTGAGGTAAGGCTCTTCATTATAGCTTTCAGGACAGCACATTTTAATTCACCTTTTCATTAAAGGAAATATTAAACTAAGTATACGGTAAAAAGATAATATAATATTTCAATATAGTTGTTAAGAGAATTGAGTTATAAAAGTTATTATAATAATGGGAAATTTAATTATTCTAACAGATTTTAGATTTTTTTAGTTGACAATGGACTTATGACCTAGTTCACACTAGACTTATGAGCTGCCTCACATTTGTGTTTGTAGAGAGGTATGAAAACTTTGAAAAATGAATCTTACACTTTTCCTTTGATTTGATTTAAGAGAAAATATAACTATACACAAAAGGACTACTTACAGCATTGAACACTATGAAAGATAGAAATATATAATAACCATATACAAACTCTCTAGCTAACTTCTAAATAATAAAATTATTTAATTTTCCCATGGCTATTTCACAAAAGATTTTTCACTCAAACAACATACTAAATTGAAAACTAAATAGTAGAAAAGAAGAAAAATAATAAAATATAATTCTATGGAATAGAAAAGCTCACCCCTCACTCATCAACACACTCCCTTATGATAGGACTCATAAAAGCTGTACAAATTAAGCAGCCTCCCAATTTCGATATATATAATTTTTTTTTTCCAGTGTTGAAGTATTTTAATTACACGTATTTATTTTAAATCAAATATATATTTGATATATATAAAAATAACTTAATGTTGAAGTATTTTAATTAGATATATTTATTTTAAATAAATTACATAAATATATATATTGGAGTGATGTTTCAAACTAAAATTAATTTTTTTACTATGATTGATTGTATTTTTGGTTTTAAGTTTAAAAAAAATCATTGTATTGAATTTATTTTTCTCCACTTTTTTGTATTAGTACAGTGGTATGGATGAAAGGGAAATTATATATATATATATATATATATATATATATATATATATATTTGAGATATATGTAATAACAAAGGAAAACAATCATAATATCTAGATATTCAATCATCCAAACTATTTCTCTATTAGAATCACTAAAGCTAACAAGTTCAAATCTCTTAGAAGTGTAGTAATGCATTCCAAACTTTATAGTTTTTTTGACAAAATTTAATGTTCTCTTAGATGCATTCATATGTATTTTAGATTCCTATGTCATATACATTCAAACAAGAGAAACTAAATAAATAATATATGTTCTTGAGTGAGTAAGAAACTTCAAATTTTCAACAATACATAGCACCGTCATCTCTACACAACACAACCCTATGAGAAATAGTGCTAGCTATTCACTTTTAGTGACCCATATCAATCTTATTCAACATATATTTAACATGACCAATTTGAGAAATAAAATTTTCCTCCTCATCTTGACAAACCTTTATTGCTGGAAAATATTACAAGCTATCTAGGTCATTCACTTCAAATTAATCCATCATAGTAATTTGGACTTCATTATTCATCTTAGAAATACTACAAATATATATTAAATCATCAACATACAAACTCACAACAAAATTTTCATTACTATCTTATTTGTATAAAAGGTATGTTCACTCTTGCTTCTTTCCAAGATATTTTATTGAAATATACGTAGACCATAGCATGCCATGCTCTTTATTATTTATTAAGGCCACATAAAATCTTATTTAACTTCTAGACTTGATGTTCTTCATCACGCACTTCAAAATACTATGGTTTCTCTACAAAGACTTACACTTCTAAGTACCCATTCATGAAAGAAATTTTCACACACATCATATGGCATGCTAGAGAAATTATCATTCTAATAGTATCAAGTCGGGCTAATGGTGGAAATGTCTCATCAAAATCTTTCCCATACCTTTGTGTGATGCCTTTTAACAACTAAGATTTTAGTATTGAGTATTTTACGCAGTGCATTATATTAGATATCATTTTTGGGATTCAAATGTGTCAAGTAAGTCATTCATCTATGACCATTTCCATGACAGGTATTCATAATTGACTAATTTGACATTATTTTTGAACAGTCCACTTATCACTCATTGCATCGGGTGATGCTCACATGGGTGATGAAGTGGGATTGAAACTAGTTAAATGAATCACGTAGCATCAATAATCACTTTCGGGTCTTGCACCCGGTAACTAGGACTTCCCAAAAGGTCACCCATCCTAGATCACCTTTGGCTTAACTGCATTTATCTGTGGATTTTTCCCAACAATCAAGCTCACTTAGCTTTCTATGCCACTTTCAAAACCTTAGAAAGTATAGTGCCTCATGAACCATTCAATTAGAGCCCCTTTAACTCTTTGTATTTAAGTATTAAGGGGTTTACACAGTGCATTATATTAGATATCATTTTTTGGGATTCAACTGCGTTAAATAAGTCATTCGTATATGACAATTTCCATGAGAGGTAATCATAACTAACTCATTTCTCATTATTTTTGAATTTTCCACTTACCACTCATTACATTAGGTGATGCTCACAGGGGTGAAGAAGTGGGACTGAAACTAGTGAAATGAATCACATAGCATCAATCGTCACTTCCAAGGCTGGCACCTAGTAACAGGGACTTTCGAGGAGGTCCCCCATCCCAGATAGCCTCTAGCTAAAGCATGCTTAACTGTTGAGTTTTCCCCACAATCAAGTTCACTTAGCTTGATACCCCATCTTCAAAACCTTCGCAAGTATTGTGCCTCATGAACCATTCAAGTAGAGCTACCTTGACTCTGTGTATTTAAGTATCGAGGGGTTTACACGGTGCATTATATTGGATATCATTTTTTGGGATTCAACTATGTTAAGTAAGTGATTCATCTATGACCATCTCCATGGGAGGTAGTAATAACTGACTAAATTCTCATGATTTTTGAATAGTCCACTAATCACTCACTGCATCGGGTGATGCTCACAAGGGTGAAGAAGTGGGATTGAAACTAGTGAAATGAATCACATAACATCAATCATAACTAAGTTATTATTTTTTCATTTAACTCTCTTTTCACTATTATACTTAATCTTATAGACCCATTTAATATCAATATCCTTTTGGTAATGTTAAATCTTTGCAAGCTCTAATGTATATTTCCTATAAATATAATATATTTCTTATTCTATTATTTGTACCCAATCCACATTCATAAATGCATATTCAAAATGTAAGAGTTCAAAACTTGTGTGAGAAAATAAAGATATAGAAAAAAATACTATCTAGGCTCTAAGACCTTCTCCATGTGCTTGACATGTAATTTAATAAATGTCACTTAAAATTCTTAATTTCTTTGTAGAACATAAACTCAAAGTTGGAATTTCACATGGATTCATAGTGGTTAGCACTAAGATATTTGTGGGGATTTTTTTTTCAATATTAACAATAATTCTACTATTCAAAATATATTTCTTCTCATGGCCTCTTTTGGAAAATAAACTTCCTTTGCATCAAAATCACAATTATTATACAAAAATGTGATGAGTGAGAGGATTATACAACATGTAAGCCTTATTTTTTCATAACCTAAGAAAAATGCATGATCCACTTTTTGGATATAAACTTTATATTTCTCGATCAATGAGAATAACAAAAGCTAAATAGCAAAAAATTCATAAATGGCTACCATTATGCTTATTCTCATACGAAGCTTCATAATGATTAATCATCACAAGTGCAATAGTGAGACTTTGATATAGAATGTACATGACCAATTAACTACATGACCCAAAAATAATTACTTATTCCCTTGCTTTGTAACATACTCCTTTCCATTTTCACCATTGTATACTTTTTCCTTTTATCCACTCAATTTCATGAATATGTCTAAGTAGTGGTGAATTATATTTCAATGTCATTCATATCACAATGATGATGAAAATTTGTTAAACACAATTCATCTCCATGATGAATCTTTAAGCATTTGATTTTCTAACCTCTTTCATTTTTCACAAGGGATTTCACCCTCCTTAATATAGCAAGGGATTTATACTTTGTCTTCTAAAATGAAATGCAACACTTTTGTGATAAAAAATAAAAAATGTACTGAAATTTGATTATGTGCTCTTTTCTTTACATTGGATGTTTGGAAAATAAAACTCATTATTATGACATAGATATTGACTTATAGCACACAATATATATATCTATACGCATACACACAAACACACTAAAGAGAGCTATTTTTAAGATCATTTCATCTTCTATTTTGTATTTAATTCATTGCAAATGGAGGTTTCCCCTTTGAAGTGAATTATATTCGTTAAATGTTTGTAATTTTTAAGGTGCCTCCATCATTACATTTAGTATTAAATGATATGAGCATAATGTTTCTTGGAATCTTTATGAATCTAAAATTCGATGAGACTTAGGAAAAGTAGTGAGTTTCACATGATCAAATACCAAGTTCTCATTGGCTACAATTTTGCAGATAGATCCTATAAAAGTTAGGGTTTCAAACCAATCATAAAATTAGTATCACAGAAAACATATTTTTTTATATAGTTTATATATTAGGAAGTTTTGGAAAATGATTTTTCTAGAGCATAAAGAGAAATATCATATTATAGTTGGTAAAAATTTCAATTTTTTTTTCATTATAATTCTAGAGATATAGTATAGGTAAATATGTTTTTTAACTAATATTTATGTTAGATTTTTATGAATAATCTTAGAATGTTGGCTATAAATATTTTCAATGAACTTTTCTCCGAAATTTGTAAGCTACTAAGGTGACATAGCAAGTTAGACCTATAAGAATTTTTATATTTACTTATATTTTATGACATATATTGTTTGTATATTACAGTTTTTGGATAATCCCAAGATTAATCTTAAACAAGTCATCCTAGAGTTTTTCTATAAATTTTCATCAATAGAGCTTCAAACTATTAAAATTTCATAAATTTAAAAGGAAATAGTAGGTGCTTCAAGATAATTCCAAATCCAAAAGAGGTAAAATTCTGCATATATGTAAAGACAAAGTTCAACTATATAGAGAGTCTCCAAATAAATGTTTTAAAGATATTTGGATCATTTCTTTCATAAATTTTGATTTAAATACCTAGTCTTAGAAGACTGAAAGTTGTGATAAAGACGACTAGTAGTATAGAAAAGGGATATACAGGTAATACTATGTAGAAAAACTCAACAATGACATACAAGGAAAGTGAACACTTAGAATGAGATTTCTTCTAGGTAAGATATCAAATTGATGAAATGGGTCATATTATGTTGAAATATGTGGATAATTCATGTTATTAGGAAGTATTTACGAAGGAAATTTAAAATAGGATGGATGAAACATAAAATAAGATGAATGAAGTGGAAAATAACATGTATAAAAATAAGGAAAACATTAAAATATGTCAAGAATGAAATACATAGTTCCATGAAATTTATGTAAAGACTTCTCTTAGAGAGGCTTCCTAAAAGGGAAATGGAAATCCAAGGAAATCATAAAAATAAGGAGAAAAAAGGTGTTGGGGCTGAACTGAATATGGGGATTTATTTATCAAAATTGGATAGGACAAATATTTAATCATAAAATCATGATCATTATCTAGCCCAAAATGCATATCACTAAAGGTTCAACTTGACACCAAGAAATTCATTTAGCCCCTAAATCGATATGAGAAATTTTGATTCTAAGGATCTAATAACATTGATATTCTTGATGTAGAAATTCCTTGATATAAACCAAGTGTTAATTTTAAAGAATGTAACTATTGCATTCTTGTATTTAAGACAATATCAATTGGTATGGTATCAATTATTATGTGGAAAGAAAAATGATTCTATTATATGTTTGTCCATATTTACTACCAAATTATGTGAATATTAAGAGAAATTCATTCTTTAGTCAATGGGAAAATAATCTAAAAAAATGTCCAAAAATACAGCGCAATAAAAAATTCCAAGAGATGATTTTTGTGATAAAGAAAACTCCAAAGAATAAGTTGTTCTTCATATTTATTGAAACGTTAGAGTAAATCCTCACAATGAGGTGCATCACTTTCAGCCTAAATCCCTAGAGAATGCTTTGGGTTCAGCGAAGAAAGTTGAAAATAGAAATGAAAAAAATACAAGATTGTTTACTATCGACCATAGAGAACATCATGCTCCCTCTCTTAATCTCACTCAATAAACATGTTTGACACCTTAGAAAATTGATTAAAGAAAATAAATGGAATATGTTTAAATTGTGACAACAAGTATAATAAGGGGGCATAAATGTGGTGAGAAGAAGTTATTCTACATAGACTATGAAGAGGAAGAGAATAAAGAATTGTAACCACCATAACACCTAGACCTAGAAGATAATACTCAAACAATATCTTGTCATGTGTTAGATGGAATTAATACACCATAAGCCCTCAATATAGAAGTATGTGTAAAAAATGAGAAGTTAATAGTGTTACTTGATTCATGTAGTACCCATGATCTAATCAATTAAAAATTATCTCAATTAACTCTATATTTTTGTGCTATTTATCCTTTATTAGGACTTCATAATTGATAGCATATTTGACTTAGCTAAATACTACACATTCACTATACTCGACGTTCATAGTTTCTAGGTTCCAAGGTTTATAACTTTTTAGACCATATTTATATCCAATGAAGACATCTTTTAGATTTTGCGTCTAGCTCACTCCTATTCTCCTTTGGAATATGTACATAGGCATCACAAAAAAACACCCAAATATGTTTAACAAAATGTTTCTTACCATTCCATACCTCATTTTCTTATCCACTGCTAATAAGGGTTATCTATTTAGTAGGTAACATGCAATATCTATTTCCTCTCCCGAGAATTCCTATCCAAACCTGTAACCAACGAGAATGCTCCTTGTTTTCTCTGTGGAAATCATATTTATCCTTTTTACAACTCCATTTTGTTGACATTTGAGCATATTAGTGTTTCGCATTGCTACACCACACTTATTAAAGAGTTATCAAATTCATTCCCATAGAATTATCCACCATGTTCTTAACACCTTAATTTTATTTTATATCTAGTTTACCAGAAGAACCTTAAACTCCTTAAATTTGTAAAAGACTCAAAACTCCCCCTAGGTCAAATAAATCCATGTATTCCTTGAGAAATAATTTATAAATGAGAAATAGTACACATATTTACCTATTGATGGAACGGATAAAGGTCCAAATAGATCATTGTGCACTGGCTATAATATTCCCTTTAACGTCATACCACTAGAGAAGTATCTTGCATGATTCTACTTCCCATACATACAATGTACACATAAATTAAAAATTATATAAAAATTATACATACCTTCTACCTCACCATTACCATGTATTACCTAAGGGTCCTTCACTCCAATGTGTTAATCGTGATGCCACAACAATGTCTTTCTCCTAACATTGTAGCATTTTGTTCCCTCTTCTGCTCCACTCTCAAGAACAATGACACTATAAAACCCTTAACTAGAAATGATTCTTACTAGATGACACAATATCTCAATACAAATTCCTCCTAATATTACCATTCATCCTGAAACCATCCTATATGTATCCTTTTCAAACACTATTTTTACACATGCATCTCCTATTCCCATAAGATCTTGGATATAACAATAAATCTCCTATTCCAATTTCAAATTTCAAGAAATTATAACTTATCTCCCAATAGTTTCCTTAGTTTTTAATAGACTTATTTTATACCATATACACTGTAATTTCTCTTGATTATTCAATGTTAGAAATAAAGGAAAAATTTCCTTAAATTTTTTGTTGGGAATTGTTCACTTTTCCTCTACTGGTATTGCCTTTATAATGATTGCTCCTGCCATTTATATTCACATTGCTAGAGTTCATGTTTATTTTATGCTATAAAAATTTGATAATATTTTTTCTACTTGCTTATATTTCCCTCCTTAGACCATATAAAAAAACATTTATTAGAGTGTACCACATGCAATAGTTACATTCAGAGCTGTAAAAAATGTTCTCTAGAACTCCTAAGTGGGTAAATCAACATAAAAACTATGAATAGAATATTAAAAGGACATATCTACAATATGATGTCATATCCTTTTCAATGGAAATCCTTTGGAATTATTTCATACATAGGTCTACCATAAACTCATAACCTCTAGGGGTATTCCACCTCAGAGCTTTCCATAGTTTGTTAGAGGATAAATCAATATACAATTTTCTATTGCAGGTTTCCTTCCTCTCTACTATTACAGTCAGTTCCTACCTAGATAAAACTCAAAATCAAGTCCTACCTAGATAACACTCAACATTATTGATACTATTAGGCTAAAATTATGGTTTGAGTCCTTAGCCATAATATATGTACACCGATATGCATGCATTAGTAAACGTTATCCCTTATCTAATTGATCCAGGTGGATATTGGTGGCCACCCGCCTATTCCACTTGGGGTCCCACCATTGTCTCGTTTAGTTTTTCGGTTTCGACAAAACTTACTATTTTTAGCAATTTTTTGGGTCCTAAACTTTCAGAGATGTTTTGAGGCCCTAAACGACATTTTTTGGGCATCGTTTATCCGGAAAATGTGATATCGTTTCAAGAACTACACTCGCGATCAGCAGTTGTATTCCTCGGATAGATCTTTATAATGATGTATCATGTGCGTCAAACAGAGATAATATGCCAAAGTTACGACCCTAGGAAATTGATGTACCAATTTACCCTGACAAGGCCCATATTTTTGTGTTTCATCTCCTAGGGTTAGGTTTTGGGATGTTTAGGGTTTTCCATTTTTTCTCAATAATATATAAGCCTTCAAGAATCATTGTAACACAGAGTTTAGGGGATTGTACATGCCACATCTCTACTCTGAGATAAAATACCAACACCCTAGCTTGTTTATTTCCATTCCGTCTGTAAGAAAATTTCAGTTCTTTGATATTTACGAAATGAACTGATATTTTCGCTGCATATTTGTATATATGGCTATATGTGTATTCTATTTTGTTCCTGCATAAATTCGGATCAGTGGTATCAGAGCAGTTTGCTTTTTCTCAATCCTTCTTTCCATGTCCCCAACGAGGTCGGGGTATAAGGAGTTAGGGCTCGATCCGGTTTAACCTTCGCAACATCAACCTCGCAAACCCTCATGGCCACCCATGGGGATGAAAATAAATATGAGGGAGGAGGAGATCGTATCAAAATATTGCTCGAGGAGGCCCTTGAAAAACAAAGGAACGCGATGATGGATAACTTTGCCCATATCCTTGAACAACTACCCACCGGCGGTGCATCTGTATCCAACAACCACTCTGGAGGTGCGACTCCCTTTAAGGTACAAGTAAACTTTCACATTCCCATATTTGATGGTAAAATAAATGCATATGTCGTAGATAGATGGTTGAATGTATTAGAAGGATATTTCTCGGTTCATGACTTTTCCAATTGGGAGAAGACTATTTTTTCTCTCCTCAAAGCTACCCCCCATGTCAAGGACTAGTGAGAAACCTACTGTGAGAAAAAGGATGAGACAAAACCCTCTTTGTTCTCAGTCGTACCCACTTGGAATTCTTTCCGAGACACCATGAAGGAACAATACTATCCTGTGGGTAGCTATGTGGACAAGTACATACAATGCACCACGCTGTGGCAACAAAGGGATCAAGATGTGCATGAGCTGATGAATCTATTCCATACCTTGCACACAAAGTTGGGTATCAAAGATTCAAAGAAAAAATTGATGCTAAAGTATCACAGTTGTCTGCATAGATACATTCAAGAGGAAATGGAGTTCCTTGACATCTCCTCACTTGGTACAACAAACCGGTATGCTGCCAAGATTGAGCAGAAATTCAAATAGAAGAAGAGAGACTTTGGATCTGTGAATCAAAAGCAAGGGAAAGGTGCCCCCAAACCACATAAAAAAGGAAAAATTCAAGGTATAGCAGCCCAAGACAACCTGCCAAAGCCACAAGAAAAGAAAAACACCGCGAAGCCAAAGAAGGACACAGGAAAGTGGTGTGAGTTCCATAAGAGCTCCACTCACAACACAAGTGAGTTTCGGGCCAAGAAATCTCTTGTGTCTGAGATGAGGACTTCTAGATCAGATGCATGCTTCGAATTTGAATCGAAACCTGGCAAGGGGAAGGAAAAAGGGAAACAGATTATTGATGCAGAGCCGAACACCACTATTGCCACTGCGAAGATCCAGAAGGAGGAACCGGAAGATCGAGAGGAGGAGTGTCTCTTCCACTCCCAGATGTGGGTAAAGGGTTCCCCGCTACAGTTCATTGTCGACAATGGGTTCCAAAAGAACCTCATTTCAGCAGAGATGGTGAAGTATTTGGTCTTTCCAACCACAACATACCCATAGTCATACACTATTGGGTGGCTTCACCAAGGACAAGATCTTCACGTCAGCCAACAGTGTTGCCTTCCCTACAACATCAAGCCCTTCAAGGATGAGGTGTTATGTGACATTTCTCTTCTTTATGCTTGTGATTTATTATTAGGCCAACCATACTTGTGGAAGCAACATGCTCTGTATGGGTCCTGGCCTTGTGTTGTTATTGTTACCTTTGGGAATAATATATATAGGATACTAGAGGTACCACCAACTGCCGCTATCTCTTTAGTTCCAGAAAAATAATGCAGTAAGCTCATTTCCAAAACCAAGAAATTTTTTTTCCTGATGATCTGCCCCCAGGGAAAGAAGAAGATTGTGGCCATGACTTCCAGACAAGGCTCCTCTACACGACAACAAATGGACAACGTTGTGGAGAAGTACAGGGAAATATTCACCTCACCCACAGGGGTACCTCTACACTGTTAGGTCAAGCACCCCATTGATCTAACCCCAGGTGTGCCGCTACCCAATGGACCGATCTATCGACGCTCTATTCTAGAGAACAATGAAATCAAGAGGCAAATTCAGGAGCTTCTATATAAAGGTCACATCCGGCCGATTTCATCTCCCTGTGGAAGCGTGATCGTGTTGGTACGGAAGAAGGATGGGGGTTGGAGACTCTGTATTGACTATCAAGCGCTGAAAAAATCACTGTCCAGAACATGTACCAGATCCCACAGATTGATCACCTTCTGGACCAACTCAAAGGGCTGAAATATTTCAGCAAGATCGACTTGAATTTTGGGTATCACGAGGTACCAATTGAACCCTCCGATGTGTGGAAGACTTCCTTCAAAGCCAAGGAGGGCCTTCTCGAATGGCTAGTCATAAATTTTGGTTTGACGAATGCTCCTACAACCTTCATGAGGTTGATGGACGACATCTTATGGCCATTCACCAACTCATTTGTAGTGGTGTAATTGGATGACATTCTAATATTCAACCAGACTTGGGAAGAGCACCTCCACCACATCCGACAAGTCCTCAAAACACTACGAAAACATGTCAAGTTGTGTGCCAATTTTGAGAAGTGCACTTTTGGCATGAGCCAGGTTCAATATCTGGGATACATTACTGATGAAAGGGGTGCATGTGGATCCAACCAAGATTCAAGTCATTCGGGATTGCCCATCCCCAACCACTCTAATAGAGTTTCGCAACTTTCTGTGTCTTGCTAATTTCTACCACAGGTTCATGTTGGGATTCTCTCATATCACTTGAACCTTGAGTCAAGTCGCCAAGGGAGGATCCAAAGAAAAATCCTCTTGGTTGAAATCTCAACAGAAGGCATTCGTAGAATTAAAACATCACCTTTGTTCTTCCCTATTGCTCACATTACCAGACTTGCAACAACCATTTGAGATCGATACATATGCCTTTGACTATGCTATTATTGTAGTTCTTACTCAACAGGGGCCTCTAGTGGCATATCACAGTGAGACATTGTCCAACATAGTCTGCAATTATCCCACTTATGACAAAGTAATTTATTCCAGTGTGCAAGATTTTTGACAATGGAAGCATTACATTTTGGGGAAGGAAGAAATCATCCACATAGACTATTGACCCCTGTAGTTCATACAGACATAAGGGAACTTGCAAAACGATTTCCATCAGAAGTGGTGCACATATCTGTAACAGTTTCATTTGAATATCAAGTACAAGAAGGGTAGCACCAATAACGTTGTAGACTGTCTCAGCTGACCACCAATTGTGGTGCTAAGAACCATTCTCAACTATTGTGGGCATGAGATTTATGATTGGTCGCTTCTCTACAAGATAAATCCAAAATTTGGTCACACATACAAGGCACTCTTGGTGGGTACACAAGTTCCAAATTTTCACCTCCAAGATGCACTATTATGTCACCTGGGACACCTTTGTGTTCCTTCAAGCGAGTGTTCCAAGATGATATGGGAAGCACACTATAGTCGCGTCGCTAGGCATTTCGGGTTAGAGAAAATAGTGGCAGTACTGTAGAAGTTTTTCTATTAGCCAATCCTTCGATAGTATGTCAGAGAGTACATCAAATCCTGCACTTCTTGCACCATTTCCAAACCGAACATCAAGAAGAAACGCCTCTATACTCCACTACCTACCCCTAATCAACCTTGGGAATTTATTGTTTAGTCAATTTATTGTTTCAAATTTCTTACATAAATTATCGACCAGGCTTATAAACTGATGAACTATGGTGCGCTATAAGTGCCTAAGTGACCTTTCATTTCGTCGTTTTTTGTGTTTTTCTTATTTTTTGGGGGGGTTTGTCTTTTTAACCCTTCGTGTGCTACCCTAGGCTATTGGAAAAGTTAAAATGAATCTAATTAAAAAAGGAAGAAAATGAAGTATTATGAAACTAAGTTAATTTTCTATAAAAGAAACCAAAGTTTATGGGCTAGTTCTAAAACCTAGTTTTGATCAAAAAGGTAAAGCATGTACTTCATTTAGTGATTAAACCTAATCCATGGATCTATGACTAAACTAAGATTGAAGACAAAATGAAAGCAAGGAAATGTGTCAACTATTTTACTTTAGGTTGTTTCAACATTCAACTATTAGGTCAAAACCCTATGAGATGAAATCATGTGTTTGCACCTTAGTTTCTAAAGTCTAAAATAGAAAACAGAAAATGCTATTGAAATTTATCTAAGATGCTTTAGTTACTCCATTTACCCAATATGTAGAGAGTGACCCCTTTCTGGTAATGTTTCTAAGAAACCATTACATCCGTCTAAAGAATTACAATAACTCAAACATTGCATTAAATCTAATCATTTAATCATCGTTGCAAAGTATATTCAGATTAGTCTCTTTCAGGATGACCTTTAAGAAGATTTTTTTGTTGCAATGGAATGAGGATCTTCTAAATAGAACCAACTAAGTGAATAATTAACTTACCAGTCTCATCCAAATATGAAGCTTGTGACCCCTTGGTATGGCTTTAGATAAATCAATTACACCCTTAATTCTTAGCAAGAAAATGACAAGAAATGAAATGTATTCTAAAACTTAACTAAATGAGAAATTGACTTGTCAGTCTCATCCAATTATGAATCTTTTGACCCCTTGGTATGGCCTCGGAGAATTCAATTACACCCTTAGTTCTTAGGAAGCAAATGACAAGAAATGAAATGCATTCAACCACTGCATTTATAAGGCATTTAACCATTCAATGTAAGATTTGTAAATAGAAAAAATGGATTTCATAAATGCTTAATTAGACACAGCAATTGACAAAAGATGAAAGAAGTGAACTAAGCAACCATGTTTCTCAACACTTCAATCTTTATTCCAATCCCGAAGACAGAGTTACCTATCTCCTTGAAACATTTCGGAAGGAAAATATCCACAATTGCATCTAAACTATTGAAAATTGGAAATTAAGTAGGAACATAAAGTACTAAACATAATTGAAACGAATCTAACTAGAAAGCATTAAAAACCTCCTTTAGCAACAGGGGCCCTTTGCTACCAAGTTGGTTAACTCTTAGCTCCTTAAAAATTTAATCAAAACAACATCTGGGAATTGATCTTCTTTATTCAAACAGAGTTTTAGAAAACAAAGTATCTCACTGTAATTCCGAACTTGTGCTACTGTTGTCGCTCCTAGAGACAGCCTAGAGTTGTGATAGACCAGTGCCTAGGACATCTTATATAGCAAGGAGAAAATGGTATGACAGAGGGAGTCATCGATAAGAGGCTCTCATGATATCTCTTTTAAAACAAGGAAAATTAATTTGAATGGGACCAAGACCTTCAGAAACTGACACAGAGGAAGGAATATTGCAGAGGCAACATGAAAAACTCCAATATAAAAGCAGCAGACAATTCAGAGACAGCTTACTGTAAAGAGGGCCGATTCAAAAATATATCACAGAAATAAGTTATCAGAAGGTGTATGTAGTGAATGAAATGTAGAGGAGATATTACTTAACCTTGAGCTGATATCCAGATACACAATACCACCATGCATGGGCTTACCAATCTAAGAATCCATACATAACAGTAGCGTTTTAAAAACACCCTCCCAAAGAAACTAATATAGCAGAAACATGGTTTACATGAATAGTGGAACAAAATATCATGCATGAGCCATATTTAAAGCGCTTGACTGATTCGAGCATGGGCATCAACTAGGATGAATCCATACCAGAAATCAGTGAGCCACTCGCATTCCAAAACATGATACAGGAAGCATGGATGAAATGAAATGATCTATTAAAATAACACATAAGAGAAAGTTACAGAGTGTGAAATACCAAAGACCAAAATCCTCTTTAACAGATGGAACTCCTCCTCACTGAGACCCTATGGGCTCTGAGCCTCCATACAAAAGTTTTACAAAATGTATAAAAAAGCCTTTCACTGCATAATTTTCTGATAAAATCGTGAACCATCAATAATCTATTCTTAGGGCCATTTATAGAAGAAGAAGAACCCTGATAAAATAAGTAGGTGAAAAACATTTAATTTGCCTCGTTAAGACAAAATGGCGGAAAAATTTGTGCCCATACTGCTTAATGACTATGTTGTGTTGTATGTACTCTGTCGATGGCTTTCTGAAATAAAAGCGCTGGGTGAAAATCTCCTCAGGGACATGACGTAGAAGTGAAATCACATAAACATTATGTCCTTTCCTGAAAGGAAATTCTGCTGAAATAAAACCTGGAGGGTATGGTTTCTTGTCCATTGTACCTTCTGTGTGATCCGGGATATCTTTGATTTGGTACCTTATCTTCTAGACCATGGATTAGGTCTTAGAATCTTTAATGTTGGACGCTGAAATCCTCGATCTTTCACTAATACTCTTTGCCGCGACATTAATGTCTCCATCTGCAAAAATTTGTGCTTTGAATGGCTCTGGGGAGTTTGACAGATTTTAATCCTGGCTTCTTTAATGAAAGCCGTGCCGTAACAGCTTCCCGGATTTTCCCTCATAAATTTTGCCTCTAAAAGATGGTCCTTTGATGCGTTCTCGACCTTTAAAATGGAGGCTATGAATAATGGCAATTTTTTGTCGCTATAATCCTGCAAAACCCGCAAACTTGGTTATGAAATCTAATGCACGGGAGGGAGGATGGAAACGGAGGGTGGAGAACAATGGCGCGGCAGTGGTGAAACAGTGTTTTATGTGAAATAACAGTGGAAAACATAATGATACGGTGTAAATGGCGAATAATAGGGTTTGACGGAAAAATCCGCATGGACCGTTTGATCTAGATCTGGAGGCATAGATCGACGGTGGGGATTAAATAGTGAAATGATATATGAAAATGGGCGTAATGAATATGAGACATAAGACTTTAAAGTAAAATTCAAAACTTTGGTTACACGCGGAAATACACGGAAATGCAGCGGAATGCAATGGAATGTGATGACGCGACCGCATGAGGTGGGACCCAATTCGGAGATCGCAATCGCAAATCGGAGCGAGAAGACCGGGGTGGCACATTTCAGAAGTTCCGATTGCAATTAAGGGTGGGATGCGATTGAATTAAGGCTTTTAGATCTAGCAGAGGGATGGACGGCTCAGATGTAGTCGGGGAATCACAATCGCAAGGAGCAAAGGGGAGGCGCGACGGAATTTGCGATTGTGATTAGGCGGGGAGCGTGATTGAGTGCTGGCCATTGGATCTGGGGACCGAATCAATGGCTCACATTCAATCGGAGGGATCGGGAGATGAATCGCGATGGAGCGATCAGCGGAAGACATGCGATGCGATCAATTGCATCGCAAATGTTTGCAATGGATCGATCGGGGGACGACATATAAGTGTTGCGATTGCGAATACTTGCGATTAGCGCGGGCTATCCAATCTATGTGGTAGATCAATGGTGTGGAACACAGTGGAGGACTTAACAACAAAAAGTGATCGCATTGGAGTTTTTGGGCCTTGCAAAGCGATTCAAACATTCCGCTCTATTTCTCCGATGCGATTAGCTCTTGAGGCTTAAGCGCTTGGACTTTCGGTATCGGGCATATGTGGGGAAGTGGTTGGGGATAGTGGAAGAGGGGAAGAGGTGAAATAAGGATTTTTTCAGAGGTACAAGGGGTAAATAAAGGCCCTTGGAGCACAGCTTTTTGCAGTCATTGAGGCTCATTGGCTCTAGAACAGCAGAGGGAAAGGGCTTGAAGAGCAGGGAACATGAAAGGCTTCAAGGATGATGTCTTTCCAGAAGGAAACCATTACTTTAAAAATCAAAGACAACTTGACCCCCCTGTTTTGTTTTCAAAAATTAGCAAGGGGCTAAGATGATCAACATTGGCTCCACCTGGGGACGGCACATTCATCCTTGGGCGTGTCGAGAACTCTGCAGACCACCTGATCATCTTCTATGCAGAATCTATTCTTCAGCATTTCAACTTCTATCCTTATTACTCCATGAGACAAGATTAAACTGTTGGTCTCACATTTTCTCTACCTAAACTACATCTGCTAGGATTAAGCTATCTAGCAAATTTCTTCTTCTACATTCTAAAACAGAAATTGGAAAACAGCCAAGCCAGGATTAGACTGTCTGGCTTACTGGACTTTGCAGAAATTAAAACAACTAACTTCATGTTCACAAACTGAGCTTTATTGAGCTTTTCCTACCTACCCTACTTTTAACTGGACTATTTACAAGTTTAGCTTACAAACATTGTCTTCCAATGCAACCAGTCCATCAAGTGATCCCATGACTGGTATGTTCTACCTAGCTCCTTGAGCAGGCTGGATAGGCAAGGCTGCTCCCACTCTTTCTGTCCTTCATCAGCAGCTTCGAAAAATTTTCTTTGTGTTCGCAACATGCTGCTTAAAAATACCTTTGATCCTTCTTCAAATGTTTGCAAGAAACGAGCATAAGGATCATGAAAAGATACCTGGCTAGGAATATTTGGCGAGTAGGCTTCAACCAGGACCTCTTCTTATGCTGGATTGAGAAGAAGACTCTTTTGGGGTAGAGTGTCTCCTTCATGTTCTGAACCGGAGGACTCATTGTACATTGTTGTTGAGTCTTCATGGAGCTCTGACATGTTTTGCGCTGCTGGAGAATTTGGGCTAATCAGAGCCTCCATATATTCTGCCACATCAATGAGCACATGAGGTACACTCTTTTCTTTCTGTCATGCCATGACTGGTAGGCTGTTTTCATCCTAGGCAGTTTTGATTTCTGCATCTTCCACTGCGTTTTCGATGTGGCTCTTGAGAACCAGATCATTTTCTTCTTGTACTTCGACAGGCAGTGGAATCTCTTCTCTTTTATAGGGAGGGAGGCTTTCCAAAAAGATTCTGGGGTCTATCAAGTGATATGATTTTTCTTGTGAGTTCAGAAATCTGATCTTGGCTTCATATCTTTCAACCATCGATTCTAGCAATATTTTCTTAAGCACAGGATTGAAACTTGAGCTGAAAAGAATAACCCGTGGAAGGTGCTCTACTTTCAGTTTTTCCAAGCCGTGTGACATTTCATCTCGAAGCTCAGCCATGAAACTTGGATGCATTTTTGCAAACTGTTCAGGGTCTTCGAATGGAGAAGTGGCTTGGTCTTCAGTGTGGTTGATGCTGTACTGCAACATGGTCTCCCGGTGGAGTCTCGTGAGACCAAGATGATCAGCGGCCTACTGATCACCAGTGGAGTCTTTTAATCGTTTAGGAACTGTGGAGTCACCAGGTGGATGATTTAATATCTTACTGTCCACCACAGTGATTTACCAAATCAAAGCCATTTGTCTCTCCCTTAGCGGAGTCAATACTGCAAGTAAATTTTTCTGATGAATGAATGTGGAGTCGCCAAGGTGAGGGATCTACAACTCTCAACTCTCTGTTCTCACCTACTTAGAGAGTGAATATGGTTTTGTTGAGGCCTAGGGATTCTGATTTTCTTAAATTCATCCCTGGCAATGGCGCCAGAGAGATGTTGTCGCTCCTAAAGACAACCTAGAGTTGTGATAGACCAGTGCCTAGGACATCTTATATAGCAAGGAGCAAATGGTATGACAGAGGGAGTCATCGATAAGAGGCTCTCATGCTATCTCTTGTAAAACAAGGAAAATTAATCTGAATGGGACCAAGACCTTCAGAAACTGACACAGAGGAAGGAATATTGTAGAGGCAACATGCAAAACTCCAATATAAAAGCAGCAGACAATTCAGAGACAGCTTACTGTAAAGAGGGCCGATTCAGAAATATATCACAGAAATAAGTTATCAGAAGGTGTATGTAGTGAATGAAATGTAGAGGAGATATTATTTAACCTTGAGCTGATATCCAGATACACAATACCACCATGCATGGGCTTACCAATCTAAGAATCCATGCATAACAGTAGCTTTTTAAAAACACCCTCCCAAAGAAACTAATATAGTAGAAACATGGTTTAGATGAATAGTGGAACAGAATATCATGCATGAGCCATATTTAAAGCGCTTGAATCATCCGAGCATGGGCATCAACTAGGATGAATCCATACCAAAAATCAGTGAGCCACTCGCATTCCAAAACATGATATAGGAAGCATGGATGAAATGAAATGATCTATTAAAATAACACATAAGAGAAAGTTACAGAATGTGAAATACCAAAGACCAGAATCCTCTTTAACAGATGGAACTCCTCCTCACTGAGACCCTATGGGCTCTGAGCCTCCATACAAAAGTTTTACAAAATGTATACAAAAATCCTTTCACTGCATAATTTTCTGATAAAATCTCGAACCATCAATAATCTGTTCTTAGGGCCATTTATAGAAGAAGAAGAACCCTGATAAAAGAAGTAGGTGAAAAACATTTAATTTTCCTCGTTAAGACAAAATGGCGGAAACATTCGCACCCATACTGCTGAATGACTATGTTGTGCTGTATGTACTCTGCCGCCGGCTTTCTGAAATAAATGCGCTGGGTGAAAATCTCCTCAGGGACACGCGTAGAAGTGAAATCACATAAACATTTTGTCCTTTCCTGAAAGGAATTTTTGCTGAAATAAAACCTGGAGGGTATGGTTTCTTGTGCATTGTACCCTTTGTGTGATCCGGGATATCTTTGATCTAGTACCCTTATCTTCTAGACCATGGATTAGGTCTTAGAATCTTTAATACTGGACGCTGAAATCCTCGATCTTTCACTGATACTCTTTGTCGCGACATTAATGTCTCCATCTGCAAAAATCTGTGCTTTGAATGGCTCTCGGGAGTTTGACAGATTTTAATCCTAGCTTCTTTAATGAAAGTCGTGCCGTAACAGCTTCCTGGATTTTCCCTCATAAATTTTTCCTCTAAAAGATGGTCCTTCGATGTGTTGTCGACTTCTGAAATGGAGGCTATGAATAATGGAAATTTTATGTCGCTGTAATCCTACAAAACCTGCAAGCTTGGTTATGAAATCTAATGCACGGGAGGGAGGATGGATACGGAGGGTGGATAACAATGGCGCGGTGGTGGTGAAACAATGTTTTATGTGAAATAACAGTGGAAAACATAATGATACGGTGTAAATGGCGAACAATAGGGTTTGATGGAAAAATGTGTATGGACCGTTCGATCTAGATCTGGAGGCGTAGATCGACGGTGGGGATTAAACAGTGAAATGATATATGAAAATGGGCGTAATGAATATGAGACATAAGACTTTAAAGTAAAATGAAAAACTTTGGTTACACGCGGAAATACACAGAAATGCAGCGGAATGCAATGGAATGTGATGACGCGACCGCATGAGGTGGGACCCAATTCGGAGATCGCAATCACAAATCGGAGCGGGAAGACCGGGGCGGCACATTTCGGAAGTTCCGATTGCGATTGAGGGCTGGATGCGATTGAATTAAGGTTTTTAGATCTAGCGGAGGGATGGACGGCTCAGATGTAGTCGGGGAATCGCAATCACAAGGAGAAAAGGGGAGGCGCGACGGAATTTGCGATTGCAATTAGGCGGGGAGAGCGATTGAGCACTGGCCATTGGATCTGGGGACCGGATCAACGGCTCAAATGCAATCGGAGGGATTGGGAGATGAGTTGTGATGGAGTGATTAACGGAAGACATGCGATGCGATCAATCACATCACAAATGTTTGCGATGGACCGATCGGGGGACGACATAGAAGTGTTGCGATTGCGAATACTTGCGATTAGCGCGGGCTGTATAATATATGTGGTAGATCAACGGTGTGGAACACAGTGGAGGACTTAACGACAAAAAGCGATCGCATCGAAGTTTTTGGGCCTTGCAAAGGGATTCAAACGTTCCACTCTATTTCTCCGATGCGATTAGCTCTTGAGGCTTAAGTGCTTGGACTTTGGGTATCGGGCATATGTGGGGAAGTGGTTGGGGATAGTGGAAGAGGGGAAGAGGTGAAATAAGGATTTCTACAAAGGTACAAGGGGTAAATAAAGGCCCTTGGAGCACAACTTTTTGCAGTCAATGAGGCTCATTGGCTCCAGAACAGCAAAGGGAAAGGGCTTGAAGAGCAGGGAACATGAGAGGCTTCAAGGATGATGTCTTTCCAGAAGGAAACCATTACTTGAAAACTCAAAGACAGCTTGACCCCCCCGTTTGTTTTTCAAAAATTAGCAAGGGGCTAAGATGATCAACAGCTACAAAAAATTCCCTTTCTCTCGGTTCTGTAGAACCTCTATTTATAAATAATTTGCACAACTAACTATGAATAAAGATATCTATAGGTGTATCTTTGAATTATAATCAAAATGGGACTCTTAGGACTCATGATTTGCTACACAGCAAATCAAGAGTGCTAATTGCTGTGTGAAACGATCTTTGACTTTGAGCTTTGACCATCGCTGTAGGTCTCTTTATTTGTCAATCTGGTGCTTATGAATAGGATGAAATCCATGTAAGAGGGATTCTGAGACTACCCATATGGACCATTCCTTCAACTTACACCTGTAACATGTTCAACCACAAGAGTAGCTATGGAATGTCTGGTCAGTTACCGAACAGGCTGCATTCTGTAGCCAATTTGCAAAAACTTATTAAAATAGAAAAAATCATGAAAATGCAATATGTCAATCATTTTAATGTAACCTTAATACAAACCTTATCATTCTTCATTGATTAGGGCTTATGAATTGATGTAAAAGAAGTGAAATGAGATGAGAAATATGTAAAGGAAAGGGTAATTCTGGGGTTCAACATACCCCCAATGAAAAATCATTCCATGTCCTCATGTAATTTGCCAAAATTTTAAGTTCTTCTCCCTTACTGCATGTGGTCTGATACTTCAGCCAAAACATCCAACCTTATTCTTCTGTTTCTTTTGGAAGTCAGTGTCATCCTTGGATTTTTCATGAGCAATTTGAATCTGAGGTTTATGAGTGTTATGTTTAACCTCTTGTTCTTCTTCTTCAATTTCCTATTTTCCTTATGTAATAACCCTAGCTGTAGAGTAGAGTTATCATTCATTGTATTTTTCAACTTTACTTGCTCTTTCAAAATCTCATTTTCATTCTTGATATGCCTGTTCAATATATCTAATTCATATTTATCTTGCCTAAGAGTTTCAATTAGAGGTTCTTGTGGTTTGACAGGTATTTCTTCACTCATTGAGGCACTTCTTTCCAATGATTCCACATAATCATATATTTGTTGTTGGACTGGGTCTATACCAGGAGATCTCCTACTTGGGCCTTCCTTAAAATGATATAGAGGAGATTTTTGAGGACTAAAGGTAGGAGAATTGTTAACAAGTGTTTGAATTGGGGTTTCTTCATCTTCTATATTTATGAATTCTATCTCCTTTTTTAATGTCTTTTTCATAATACCTCGGAGTCTAGAGCTTCTTCTCAACTTTGGTGGATTCTCATCCTCTTCATCAATATTCTCACTTACTTTCTTTTCTTTTCCTCTGGCCCTAATTTGTTTTCTAATTTTTGTTAACTTTTCATAAATTAGCTCTTCATCTTCTTCTTGTGGTGGAGTGTCAAGTTTGTTTTCAATAACCATATCAGTTTTCTTTCTTCTGCTTCTCCTATCATTTTCTTCCTTAGGTGGTGATTCTGCTTTCTCTTGAAAATGATTTCTCACAATAAAATCTTCCCAATTGTCCCCTATGCTATTTAAGTGGAATTAAATCAGTATTTTTACTAAACCATGATGATGCAGAGTGGTTTCTAAAAATTGAACTTTCTTTTGGACATTGGAAGCCATTCTCTTTCGACTATTGAGTAAAAATAAAGGTAATTTTATCTCACCATATTCTAGAAAATTCATTAATAGCCTGATATGGTAAACATACATAGTTCCAAACCTCCCTTCACATGTTATAATTTTTTGCAAAATTAGCAACATGTTTCTCCACTTACTTTTCAGAGCAGTACTTGGAAATCATTTCCTAAAGATTGAAACATCCATACCTGGATTTTTAAGCATCTCCTTCCATGACTCATTGTGAAATTCTTTGTTTTTGATCCACCATTCTCCTTGCCTTGGGAGTTTTGTTGCTTCAGCTAAAAATGATTATTTTATTGTGAATTTGATGTCTCCAATCTCTACCTCAGCCCCATTGAAAGATCTGGCAAACGATTTGGTAATATTCTTATGGAAGCCATCAAACTTTTCTATAAAATTCAACCGTCCTTCTTTCCGTAGTAACTCCCTAACTTGTGGATATCCCTCCAGATATTTGACTCCTACCAGCTCTGTTCTGAAAATTAGACCCATTCTTCTCCTGTGCAGAGTATTATCTCCTTCAAAATTACCCTTTTGTGTTTGAAAATGGATTGGCTGCAAAGTGTGATGGAGGTGAATGAACGATGGAGGTAATCAAGCTGTGGAAGAGAATGAAATGGCTACGGATCTGATGAAGATTTTATGGTGAACTTGTGGGGAAATAAGTGAATGATACGATCTTAGAGAGACGTGGCCTAATAGGTCACGTTTATGATTATGACCATTAGTCATTAATCAAGGGTTTAATGATGGATGGTTGTGGAACGTTAGATAAGGGATATGGTCAAGATATTTCATGACAAGGATTAATCAATTCGGATGATAGGTTGTTTAGGTAACATATAATTATACACATTGTACATATTTCATGTTTTAACTTTTTTCTATTAAAATAATTTTTCACAATTTACCTCAAAACCTAACCTTATTGTATGTTGTGCTTGATGTTGTTTCTTAGGTCCTCCTTTTTGTGGCATGGTGGTATTGAGAGCATAGTCCTATAATCCCTTATTGCAATCATCTTGTCCTTATTTGTTGGAGTAGGCTGCAGAATCAGATTGGCTATAGTGTTGAGAATGCAGCATTTTAAAGTTATGATCAAATCAATTTATGCCCTGTTTCACCCTTCATGCTGCCCAATGTTGCAAAAAAAAAAAAATGCCACAAACTCATTTTAAGGCCGAATTGAGTGATTCAAAAGGGAAACTGTGTATTCTTACCTTTTCTACTACCACATGCTTTCAGAATTTCATTTTGATGAAGAAAATGCACTGCTGTGCAAAAATACCAAAATCTGTCCTAATCTGTCCATAATGCTGAAAAATGAAAATATGCCTTAGAAACCCATCTTAAATGTCATTCAAAAATGCTTATTTTTGAATTATGTTCGCGGCATACTCAATTTATCATATTCTGAGAAAACCCAGAAGCTCAGAATTTTGTATTTCTGCTCCAATCTCTTGCAATATTTGCACCAAAACTGCCTCTGGAAAAATTTTCAAAAACAAGAACAGGCTGCTACAACAATACCTGTAGAAACTGCCACTTTCTGCAGTTGTTGTTGAATTGAAAAAAATATGAACATGTTGCTACAAGAAACTAATAAAATGTACTACTGCAAGTTTTTGTTGATTCCATAAAACCATTAGTCTTCATCGAAGCCAAAATTCATGGAACAATTCTTACCATGCGAATGAATGTGTCGAAGTCGAGCATGGGAAGAAATTATTAGATTATCGATCAATGATAAAAATCATTAACCAATGCGAGACAACTCACCAATAATGTAAATGAGTGTCAAGGTACCTGAGTGCATCTTGACAGGGATGAATGAATGTGTCGAAGTCGAGTCGCCTGCAAGATTTGACAATCAAGAGACATTGTTGTATTCCCATTGTTATCAACGAGGAGGCTTGCCATTGATGTATGAAAGCTCCAAGGAACTCCAAATAATATCTGATCTTAATCCCAGATAAGGTGTTGAGGTCAATGGGACAAGATCTATTGGAAGGTGGGCCTTAAGGAATCCCACATCAGCCAACTCGAGCATAGAACCAAAACTGATTTGACGAACCGTACTAAAAGATTGAAACCATCATGAAATTGCAGAACTTATTGTGAACTTTGCTCGCCAGTTACCTGGTTTTCAAGAAAATTTCATGTCCAATTGTGCTAGCAAGCTGGTTTTCACAATAGGACTTATTTTTCTCTTTACTTTATATATATATATATATGTCCTACTCTACTTGAAAAAGAAAATATTTTTCAAGTATATGAATACTTCCAATGGAACCATGTCTGTAACAAGATGATAGAAAAACTCATATGCAGGTTTGAAAGATACTCTTTGATATATACCCATATATGAGAGACCAATTGCCTTGATTGAGATGATATCAGAAGATACTGAAGAATTCAGCATTGGGATCCGATGACTCTCCTGAACGAAGATTCAATGTAATCTTGTATTCCTTGGCTTCCTGCTATCATGTCATGCAAGTCTTCAGATATGTGATCTTCATTTATAGAATCTGGTAATAGGCAAGCATGAAAATTTTCAATATCTGGTTCCAATAATTTCTCTTTATCAATAGACATCCATGATTCTTGGACCTTATCCGGATCTTCTTCTTCTGGTTGTTGTTCTTCAATGATAGCTGGTGAATCATTTTGCAATACCTCAAAATTGTAAGTTGATTGAGGTGTTTTATTGTTGGGAATATGAAATGGTTGTGCATGGAAAATACCTAGAGGGGAATCAATATTTAGGATTTACTCAGATCTTTTTACTTTTTCATTCTTTAATAACCCATACGCTACTTTAATGAAACAGACTCGCGTATATACGCGGATACCCTTTACAGAACTCGCGTATGCACAGAGATATTAATAAACAATCAATTCTTCACTTAGATCCTTGCATTTATTCATTCATCAGATGTTCATATAGCAGTAAACATGTGCAGTAATAACAAAATGAAACATCACACAAAAGCATCACACATGAACACCATGATTTTTAGGTGGAAACCCAAGTCGGGAGAAAACCACCGCTGCCGTTGTCTCAGCCTTCAATATTTTATTATAGAGAAAACATCTTACAATCATGTACTGGTGCAGACTTATACCAGCACGCAGGCACCCACCTGCAGAAGACTACAACCTTCTCTCATTTACCAGCCTCACCTGGAAGGGAGCAACAACCCCCTGCTCTCGTTTACTAGCCTCACCTGGAAGGGACCTACTACCCCTGATCTTAGCACCAACCTCTGCTGGCAGAAAGATTCTACTTTCAGACAGAAGGCTTCAACCCTCAGATCCACTGTAGTCCACGTTTCATCAATTTCAAACTGGATCCAACAACTCCAACACAACCCTTCACTCTTCAACAAACATACTTTGCCCAAAGCTACAAACAGAATAGTGAACCCACTGTAACCAGAATATCAGAGTTAACCCAGACTTCAGAACATACATTCAGAAACACATTCAACTTTGAGACCCCATTAATTCAGATTCCATACACGCTTTTAGTATATCAGACCCGCATATGTATGTGTGTTGCATAAGACAAACCCGCGTATACTTCAGTAAATTTTTCAAATAAACCCTAACTTCCCATACGCGCTTTTCCCTGAACAGAGCCGCGTATACACGCGCTTTTCTTGAAACGAACCTGCGTATGGATCTATAAAAGATAAACTTTGCACAACAAACCAGATTTATGAACTTACCCAGATTTCTTCAACTTCTTCAACTGATTTGCGCCAGGTCTTCATCACTTCTTTTCAGATCATCCAAGAGATTCACCATTTCAAAATCTAGAGATCTTGAACCTTCATTATGTTCATAGATGCATCATAGATTCATGTCTATCAATTAAGAGTAGAGTTTAACCATGCAGATATACTTCAGAGTGAAGTATTCATTAAAGCCCAGACACTTGCACACCCTTGCAAAATGATTTTCTTCTCCTTATATAGGTTTACCCTTTATCAATACCATGGGCCAAAACCACATTTCTTCCAATGGTATTCCTGAACGGGGTCACATAGATGAATCATCGCTCAATAAAATGGGTTAATACCATGGTAGTAACCCTTGGTTTTACACTTTTAGAGCGCTTTTTCCCATACGCGACTTGGCACGTTATATCCCGCGTGCATACGCTACTTCTTCTAGACAAATCCGCGTATGCCTTGAGACATACTCTTTTTATCATTGTTTCAACACATACTGAAATTCTTTTCATCAATACCTTCTGTACTCATTGTAGATACATCAGATTTACATCATTCATAAGTTCATCAAGACATATTTCATCAAGGACAACTTCATCAAGTAGGTTGCCATCATCTTCATCAAGTGGGTTTCCATCAAGGACAACACTCGCATCATATCGTCAACATGTGCATGTAGTGGAGTGAGAATGGGTCTTTGGGGTGCTTGTGTGGATGATAATGGGAAAGGTTGAATTAAGGTCAAATGAGGGTGATATTTATGTTTTGGTGGAGGTAAATGGTATGGATAACATTGATGATGGTATTGAGGATAGAGAGGGAAAGATTGAGGATATGGTGGATTTCCTTTGTAGGGCCTTTGCCAAATTTGTTGCCAAGATTGATTTTGAGGTTGGGATTGAGATGGCCAAGGTTTCCAAGGTTGGTTTTGAGGTTGGGATTGAGATGCCCAAGGTTGCCAAGGCAAGGGTGTTTTCCAATTACCTTGAGATTTTTGTGCATAACCTTGATACTGTGCATAAGGATATTGCATCATATTGGGTTGATGAGGCTGCCATAGCCCTCTTGGAGCTACATAACAAAGTTTCTCTTGTGCTTGATTTGCTCCATTATCCTTCTGGTAAATTGCCTTCAACCCTGGTAATGATGGGAAATCTTCAGTAGTATGTGATCCTGCACAAATTTTACACATTTTAATGTTATCAAGTGGATATTCATGCAAAGCATGTTTCTTTCTACATTTAGGGAAAAATATAAATGAAGCAACTTTTTGCTTGTTTTGCATTCTTAGCATGTCAGTTTGTTCATTTAAATTACCAAGAATGTTTAGAAAATTGTTAGGTTCAGTTTGACTTACCAATCTTGATGCTGACTTACTTACTCTTGCCATAAATGGATCTTGAGGGGATCTTACACACTTTTCTTTTCCTCTTGATATGTTCTTGCATAGTTCACAAATTTCTTGAAATGGCAATTGATAGACATCTCCTTTTCCCACAAGATTAAGAAGATCAATCCATTCATCCTTTATAGAATTTAGTAGGAGAGTTTTTAATGCATCTGATCCTAAATTATACAATTTAGATCTTTTGATATTATAAGTAAATCTCTCCACTAAATCTTCTAGGCTTTCATCCTCTTTTTGGTTCATCTTAAAGACTTCATTTCTAAGGTCATGGTGCATGCAATAATATTTATATTTTTCCAAAAATAATCTTTTCATATCATCCCATGTCCTTATAGAATTTGTTCCTAAAGTCACAAACCATATAAGAGCTTTATCCTTCAATGTTGCCGGAAACAAATTCATTTTTTGAATGTGCAATGAGTAGCCATAAGATCTACAAATTATTTCAAATTCAAAAATAAAGGTTTCTGGGTCTTTTGATCTCATACCTTTAAAGTTATGAAGTACAAATGGATGGGCATTCTTCATTTGAACGTTGATATCAGTTTCTTGAATGGAAAATCCAAAAGGATCTTCCTGATTGTCATCATCTCCATCCATTTCTTCAACCTCCTTTGTCACCTCTTCTTCTACCTGCAAAAATATGAATTCATGATGAGGATGTGTGGCTCTTACTGCACCACATGATATAGTGGGTGTGGTAGGTGATTGAAGTTTTTTTTTAATTTTTTTTTAATTTTTTGATGTAAGAAATAAGGTTACCTAGTTACACTTCCCCTGCAACGGCAACAAAATGTTTAGTCAATTTAGTGTTCCTAAATTGCTCCCATTAATTATCAACCAGGGTTATTAAACTGATGAAGTGTGGTGCACTATATGTGCCTAAGTGACCTTTCCCTTACTTCGTTGTATGTGGTTTTTTATTGTTTTTGGGGGTTTATCTTTTTTATCCTTAGTGTGCTACCCTAGGCTAGTCTAGAAAAGTGAAAATGAATCTAATTAAAAAGGAAGAAAAGGAATTATTATGAAACTAAGTTAATTTTCTATAAGAGAAACCAAAGTTTATGGATTAGTTCTAAGACCTAGTTCTGAACAATAAGGTAAAGTAATTACTTCATTTAGTGACTAAACCTAATCCATGGATCTATGACTCAATTGAGATTTGAAGACAAAATGAAAGCAGGTAAATGTGTCAACTATTGTGCTTTAGGTTGTTTCAACATTCAATTATTAGGTCAAAACCCTATGAGATGAAATCAACTGTTTGTACCTTAGTTGCTAAAGTATAAAATAGAAAACAAAGAATGCTAGTGAAATTTATCTAAGATGCTTTAGTTACTCCATCTACCCAATATGTAGAGAGTGACCCCTTTGTGGTAATGTTTCTAAGCAACCATTACATCTGTCTAAAGAATTACAATAACTCAAACATGGCATTAATTATAGTCATCTAATCATCCTTGCAAAGTATATTCATGTTAGTCTCTTTCAGGATGACCTTTAAAAAGATTGTTTTGTTGCAATGAAATGAGGATCTTATAACTAAAACCACCTAAGTGAATAATTAACTTATCAGTCTCATCCAATTCTGAAGCTTGTGACCCCTTGGTATGGCTTTGGATAAATCAATTACACCCTTAATTCTTAGCAAGCAAATGACAGGAAATACAATGTATTCTAAAAAATTAACTAAATGAGCAATTGACTTGTCAGTCTCATCCAATTTTGAAGCTTGTGACCCCTTGGTATAGCCTCGAAGAAATCAATTACACCCTTATTTCTTAGAAAGAAAATGACAAGAAATGAAATGCATTCAACCATTGCACTTATAAGGCATTTAACTATTCAATGTAAGATTTAGTAAATAGAAGAAATGGATTTCATAAATGCTTAATTAGACACAACAATTGACAAAATATGAAAGCAATAAACTAAGCAACCATGTTTCTAAACACTTCAATATTTATTCTAATCCTGAAGATAGAGTTAGCTATCTCCTTGAAACGTTTCGGAAGGCAAATATCCACAGTCGCGTCTAAACAATTGAAAACTAGAAATTAAGCAGGAACAAAAAGTACTAAACAGAATTGAAACAAATCTAACTAGAAAGCATTAAACCCTCCTTTAGCAGTAGAGACCCTCTGCTACCACGTTGGTTAACTCCTTAGCTCCTTAAAAATGTAATCAAAACAACATCTGGGAACTGATCTTCTTTATTGAAACAAAGTTTTAGAAAACAGAGTATCTCACTGTAATTATGAACTCGTGCTACAAAAACTTAACTTTATCTTGGTTCTGTAGAACCTCTATTTATAAATAATTTGCATAACTAACTATGAATAAAGATAGCTAGAGGTGTATCTTTGAATTATGATCAAACTAGGACTCTTAGGACTCATGATTTGCTACGCAGCAAATCAAGAGTCCTAATTATTGTGTGAAACGGTCTTTGACTTTGAGCTTTGACCATCAATTTAGGCCTCTTTATTTGTCGATCTAGTCCTTATGAATAGGATGAAATCCATGTAGGAGGGATTCTGAGACTACCCATGTGGACCATTCCTTCATCTGACACCTGTAACATGTTCAACCACAAGAGTAGCTACGGAACTTCCGGTCAGCTGCGGAACAAGCTGCATTTTGTAGCTAATCTGCAAAAACTTATTAAAATAGCAAAAATCATGAAAACACAATATGTCAATCATTTGAATGTAACCTTAAGACAAACCTTATCATTCTTCATTGATTAGGGCTTATGAATTGATGGAACATAAGTGAAATGAGATGAGAAATATGTAAAGGAAAGGGTAATTCTGGGGTTCAACAAATATCATGACCTTATTTATGTTTGAGTTGATATGTTGAGAAGTTATATTGTGCTAATCTAGATTAATTGTGTTGACAATATAGCCTCCCCATAGATACATTAAGGTATGAGTTTGCTTATGTTGTCTACTTGGTGCTTGATTGTTTGATTATGTCGTCTATTTGGTGTTTGAGTATTTGGTGTCTATTATGTTGTCTATCTGTTGTTTGAATGTTTGAATAAATGCATGATATGAGCATGTGTCTATAAGATTGCAAGAAGTAATGATCTTCTTTTAAGATGGTTTTATTAACACACTATGTGTTGAGATAGCTTATGTGTAGTTGAGTATAAGTAGGTGATAGTTGTAGTATTATGATTTTGATTATTAGTTGATTATGACATGGTTGTTAGCCTTGGGAGAGGATGATTTTAGTTAATAGATATGATGTATTGATATTTGGAACATGTGATTGACATGTGTGAACAGTTGCAGGGAAACATGATTGGTATTAGCATTACAAGGTAATAATTGATGTGTTTATATAACTAACAAATGGGTGATGTGACGGTACATAATAGGACTCGATTGCAATAAGGCAAAAGAAAGGAATTGGGTAAGAATTCCTTTGGAAATGTTTGGGAACTACAATTCCAAATGAATGAGCTCTTGCACGAGTATAGGAAGTCTTCTTAATCCTAATATTGTCTGGCATTATGTGGATATGTGCTATATTTATGAACATGTATTTGATAGGTATAAAAATTGGTTTCTAGTTATGGTTGGATTCGTTAAGGGATTGGAGTCCCTTGAGAGATGATATATGTATGTGTTCATATACAAGGCAGTATTCCTGGTGTTATCACCAAAATAGGACCTGATAGGCTGCTAGTCAGGCTACCTCACTGTAACTATTTCAAACCATACTTTTAGTTTAGGCTTAGCCTCCTCAACCTGAGAGGGCTCTCTCACTAGGTTTAAGATTTTGAATTAAGGATTAGATGGCTAACTCTAGGAATAAATTGTAAAAAGTTTATGACTGGTTGAAAAACTGATCAACAAACATCTATTCGGCTATGGAGTCTAGGTATTTTCCCACAAAACATCAACATCAGCTTATCATGGAAGTCAGGGCATTTCAGAGTTTTTAGGTGTATTAGTAAAACAAAAAACAAAGTGAACAAAACACAGTTTACAAACATATGCAGGAAGTTGGAGCATTTTCCAATGAATTCTAAGTAACATATGTTTATACCACTCCAAATAGATAGATAAGGAAATCCATAGGAAGATCACAGATTAAAAACTCTTTCTGAATCCTGAGTAGTAAGCCAATATCTGTATTATGATAAAACACACAGTTTGCTACAATGACATAATTTGCTTGTAATGAAAATTTTCCAACCTTGAGGAATTCAACCTCATGTCTCTTATAGATCCATCATTACAATCTTGGATTCCCTCATATAGCTTGAGGAGAATTCGAATTTCTTAACCTGACACCTATCTACTCCTAAAACAGACTATTAATTACATGTGACAGTTAACTGTCTGTTCTAGAGTCCTAATGCAATTAGGAGTAAAACTCCTTATTATGACTAAAACAACTTGATCTAGGAATTAAAGATTATATTTGACAGCTGCTCCTCCTTATCTTCGACCTTGATGGTGTCCATAACCTTGATGTTACATTCTGTTAACTTATCCCTTATCTGTCCTGAAAACTAGGAACATGTTTCCTGCAATATAGCTTTAACCCTCATTTATGCTCCTCGAATCCTTTGGCTGACAAAATTGGACCTTTAGACAAGTGATATGTGTTATCACTTTCATAGAACCATGTCCTTCCACCTGTGCAAAATTTAGTCCTTGAAAGAGTGTAAAGAGAGCTGATGTGTCTGCGCTACGAAAATATCAGCTGTTTTCGTAGTGCAGTAACTATGCCTTTGTAAACACCTCTTAACATCTAATTTCCTTTTGCTTTAACACCTAGAACTTCATTTGTGACCCATTTCCATCTTCTAGCAGCATCAAAACTTCAAAAACCATGTGTTTTACCTTTTGAAATCTTAACAAAATGTTTAAAACTGCACCTACAGTAGTTTCGTAGCGCGCTACGAAACTGTTGTGTATCTCCGTATTACACAGTTTCTTCATCATCTTTAAATATTAAGAATATTTACAATCCTTTAATGATGAATTTGATGCTAATGGACCTTGAAATCAATATAAGTCAACTTTGCCATGTTTTCAAAAAGTGGTATCCTTCCCAAAACAAAATTATATTAGGGATTTGTCACTTACTCTCTTACTTCTGCCGTAGCTGACCTTCAGAGTTTGCCGATTGGATTTCAAGATCTTCAATGTGCCTCTTCAACCTTATGTTAGTAGCCCTTAAATTTACATTTATCCTTCTCACAAATTTAGCCTCTTTGATTGCAGGAAGAGTCCAGGTAAAAAACTGAGCTTCACTGCTGACTGTTTCAGGTTTTGAGACTCTTTCAAGCTCCCACGGAGCCTTAATTCTGTCAAAGTTTATCTTAACACAAACTCTGAAATTTCATCATCAAAATCCATCTTTTTGGAAGACTTGATCTTCTTAGATTTCCCTTCATCCAAATTTATAAAATCTGCCTGAACTAAAGGAGATTCCTTAATATCAATAGCTTGTAAAATATCATTCAAACTACCCTTTAAACCTAGATCTTCTTCTGAAACCACTGTTTTGCCTTTTTCCCTTGCTATTTGACTTATAGTCAATATTTTCTGGGCTGATTTGCTAGTTGACTGTTCTTGTACTGCTTCCTTACCTTTGGTTGTCTTCTCTTGTGCAGGTTGAGGGGTTTCTTGAATAATCGTGGTGTTTTAATCTTTGGCTCTTTCACTTGCTTTCTAGGCTTTAACTTGACAAAAATCTTTGTTCTTGTTTATGCAGGGTCAGTGGTTTCTGATGGTGATTTTTCTTTGGCCCTAGGGCTAGCACCTATTCCATGTGTTTCCACCCCAAATCCACACAAAAACAGAAATGCAGACCATTCTCTATTCACCCTCTGAAGTTCATGCAAAACTATTAATTTAACAAGACTGTGATGAAATAATGAAGTTTCACATGCCTGAGTTTTCATCTACACCTTATTTTCCATCTTGGCCAAACTCCGAAACAAGAAGAAAGGTAAATCTAGAGAAATTATTCCAGTGAAATGCAATAAGAGTTTAAAATGATAAGAATACACCTTATGGTATCTTCCTTCACAGGTGAAGTACCTTTGAATGTTGGAGAGAAACTTAGCATATGTATCCTTGACATAACCTCTTGGCACTGCTTTGGTTAAATCTGTGTCCACAAACTCTGGCTTCAAAAATATTTTACAAGGTTCCATTTCAAACCTGAAGTTCTTGAACCACCTTTCTTCTCCCCTTGGAATCTCTGTCACTAATGATATAATTTTAGGAGAAATTGGAAAGTTTAAAAAACCAACCTTTGTCTTTGAACCTGTGAAATTAATGGCAAATTCTTTTGTGACTTGATTATGACCTCCCTGTAGTTTTTCACAAAATCTCCATCATCCTACTTTCTTGAAAGCTTCTTCGACTGATTTATCCTTGGTGAGAGCCTCTATGCCTTCAGGTTTCATTCTCAAACAGTGGCCTGATCTGTGGTTTCTTTTTTCCTCTGTCATATTCCCCTAGAAATCCCTATGGCTTCATAAACCTGTAATAAACTGGCTCGCTTGATTTCAGAGAAACTAGCTCGCTTGATTAAGGGTTCAGCCTCGCTTGATAATTATTTCAGCCTCGCTTGAGAATTGAGAGAAGCTCTGGTTTATGCTTACCATAATCTTATCATTCGAAGAACAACATGCAGCAAGTGTTTTTGCATGAGACAATACAACCAAGGACAACCATCCCTTTTCAAATTTTAAAAATGACATGCAATTTGAACAATTTAATCTTGACTTATCATGTTTCAATTTTACTTGTTTTAGATAGAGAATGAAGAATTGTAATACATTTTAATCATGAAAATTCATGTAGTTAGGTAGAGAATAAAATAATCCAACAGTTTAATCTAGATTATTGAATGAAATAAGGTTAGGATTAGATAGTTTTACCATTTTCAAAAGAATAAAATGTTGTAAGGTTGCTAGCTCAAATGCACCTGATCAAAATAGAAGAAAAAATGTTAAAATATATGATTGGGTAGGTAGAAGAAGGCGGGAAATCCATTGTAAATATTTTTCACCAGGCTACAAATAACTAATTTTCCCTCCCCATAGCTATTTAACATTCTAGACTATCAGTCAAAGAGGCTCAAGGCATTTCCTTGACTTCTGTTGGGACCGGACCCAAGGCTCAATGACTAATTAGTTGAAAGTGTCAAGTTTCTATATTAATCCCAGAAATCACATCATTTTCCATTCATGCATTCATTACCATGAAAAATCATAAGTAAAGACCCCATTTTTACTTAATGATACTTAAAACCCTCTTTTGATTAACTTCCTACATCTCATAAAGCATAAAACCCTCAAAATGGCATTTTATCCTAAGTTGAAGTGATGAAATTATTACAATAAAAGCTTGGTTTTAATCTTCACTTTTCTTGGTTATAATTGTATGTTTTGAGTATTCACTTTCCCTTTTCATATTAACACCTAACTTATTTTATTAACTCCCTATAGAAAATCCTAGTCCTATTAATATAACTCCTTTCTATTTAATTATCCCAAAAACCCCTTAGTATATGTTTTTTATGTCAAAGATATTACTCACATGTTGAAATCACATCCCAAAATTATCCCTTTGACATAAAACTACCAATAAAAAATTTACCCCGCTCCCCTATGGTTTTAGACCTTTGAATAAATCTAAAACTATATAATAAAGTTAAAATAACACAACAGGGCGCATTTTATTTACATACTGTGTATTTAAAATAGTGTGGAAAAAATAGTTTATTTCCCATTTCTCCCGTTCCCTCCCAAGTTTTATCCAAGATTAAAACTTTAACCTTACCCCTTTTCTCCCGGTATATATCCCTTTACCAAAGTCTGAACTCTGGTTAAAACCTTTATTAACCCGCCCCCATTTACTTTATTCTATGTATAACTCCTTTTGAACATAAACTTCATCATCCAACACAGCACCCTCGGGTTCATCCCCAACCGTCAAATCTTCTTTTCATTCCTAATCCAACGGTTCGCATTGAGCACGATAAACTATCCTTGTACCCCACCATTCCCATCACGCCGAGTTATGACCGTCGATCATTTACTTATCAAATCAACAACCCATATTAAAAGCCTAGTCCCACCTTACCTTTCCCCGCAGCTTCCCGAGACATCTTGATCGTTCGCATCGCCTTTCAAAATCTAACGGTGTGGGTCTCATATCGCACTCCAAAACTGATCGTGCGATGTTTTATAAAAGTTGCGCGATAAAAGTTGTTTCATCAAACCACCCTATGCTGCGTGTCGGATTATTATTCGATCGCGTTCAAAAATCTTTAAACCGCCTACCATCCCAAACGAACGCGAAAACAACCAGCGGTTTTTCGCATTCAAAATTCCAAATCTGCCTCCTGCCTTTGAATGAACTTATAATAAACGCCGAATATGATGATGTTTATTAAGGTTAAAACTTTAATATATCATTGTTATATCTGTTAGTTGCATTCCTGACTGGTTAAACTCCCGCCCCAACTATTTTAAAAGATTTTCGAGCCTCTATTGTCCAAGTTATAGCCCCGTAGCTAAACTTTACCACTGTGAATGAAAGACCATTAAAGCTACCCTCTGCGGCGTCAAAGATCCAGTTTCTACTGAAGATACCCTATTGACATAACAAAGTACATTGTTTCGGCCCCAACAAAATCAACAGAAGTCCAAATTCAACCACAGAAGCTTCAGAAACCCTGTCAAAACATCAAAATACCTGCGAATTGAGGGAGCTCTGTGTTTTGGAGCCAGTCTTTTAAAGGCCATTTTCCTCTGTTTCTAAGCTCCAAAGACCAAAATTCAAAGATTTAAAGAGTTGAAACTCTGAATATGCCTTGAAACCCTATTTCTCAGTCTCAAACCATACAAGAAACCCTTGTTTCCTGTCTTATCCCAGTATCAATTCTCAGATAAACATAATTGAGAAAAAAGCCCAAAAGAAGATATCTTTAGCCTAAATTTCTCAGTTACCCCTCTATTTAAAATATATAAATAAAAAAAACTCCTGCAAACAGTCTAATCTTGCAGTAGTTACCCAAAATGCCTAAAAAACAGAGTTAAACCTCCACAGACAGATCTCATTCCACAGGTCTTTCAAAAAACCTTCAATCACCTCCCTACAGACCTAGATTTCATTAACAAATTGTTTGATTTTTGCAGGTTATTATCAGAAAAAGAAATTGGGCCAACAGTTTCAATACTAGTTGACAAAATTGTTTACACCAGATTCTCAGATTTTAAATTAAAAGCTTCATTCAACAAACAGTTTGTATACAAAGAAAGAATAAAATCAAGTCAGAGAGAGATCAGAATGATGAAATTTGCACAGTGAATGGTAACAGTGAAATCAAAATTCATAATGACACTAAAAACACAACAGTCAAAGAGTATCAGTGGTTAAAGTGTATCAGGTAAAAGTCAGAGTGAAAGTTAAAACAAAGTTACAGAGCAGTCAAAGGCAAATAGTAAAAGTAAATACAGAGGAAGTAAATGGTAAAAAGGGATGAAAATACTTTCACCAACAATGAATTTTATCCAAAGTGAAAGTAAAACATCTAAAAGAACAAAAAGGTGAAAAGATGAAAACATAACAAGAAGGAACATTTTTTCAGAAATTTCTTGTTTAAGTCATTGTTTTGCAGAAACTATTGTGATCAATCCAAGATGAATTTTTCAAACCTGAAGGAGGTTTATGTTCTTAAAGTGTCCAAATACAAAAACCTCTCTCACTTTTCTAACACCCATTATGGATTGGGAAATATTAAACAATATTTGAAAGCTCTCTTTGCAGAAAATTCCTGTTAAGTCATCATTTTTTCATAGAATATTGTGGCCAATCATAAATACATCTTACAAAACTGAAGGACTTTTTTGTTCCTAAGAGCCCTATATACAAAAACCTATCTCACGTTTTTCACAGGTATTACAGAACATGAGATACATTCACATCTTTACAGCCTATTTTGCAAACTCTGTAGAACTCTGTTTTACACCTTTTTGCAGAGCCTATTGTGGACAGCTAGAGATGGGTTTTAGGAAACTGAAAGAGGTTTATCGCACCAACATATTCATCCATAATAACCTCTTTCACTTTTTACATATCTATTTCGGATTGAGAAATACAAAGGTATCATTGGACCCCAAGTTTGCAGAATTGCTAGAGTAGAATGCACAAAGAAATGAAACAGTTAGTGACTTGGATGCCTCATCATCAACTAAGAGTTGGATCAAATTTGAATTCTCATCTTTTTCATCACCTATCCATAAAAAATAGTGCCAAATAGATGCATTACTTTTAAGTGTCATTTAATTAAGTTCTATTTATGTAAAACAGTTTGAGATATTTTGTAAACCAATCTTGATATTTTTCAAGATATTTTAGTTTAGAATTTGTATAAATACTTCACTCTTTGAAGTATTTTGGTGTGGAATAAAAATTTTCAAGACTAATATAGACATTTTTTCTAAATACATTGGAGTTTGTGTGAGTCTATTTGTAAAGCAGCAGATTGGAATTAAGTCAAAAAGACATCATAAGTCAGGATTCTTGTGCGGATCAGATAAGTCAAGTATTTTCCTGTTTTCACTGTTTATCTTTCTAAGTTCCATACATACATTTACATGTTTTCTATCTTAAATGATTGACTAGGAAGGTTTATACATGATTAGTGTCAAAAGCTCCATGTTTTTTACTAGTTGTTCATTGATATGTTTTCTGCTGATATCCGGACTTAAGAATCCTTAACTGCTCTTAGTCCCTTTTGACCTCTTTCTTTCATCTTCTTTTTTGTAACTTAAGGATCCTTTATTGCCCTTTTGTTCAGATCTTGCCATTTCATCAAAAAGCCTATTTCCAAACCCTTTGAAGGTCATCTACCCTGCCTTTAGTACATTTACTCTTTTGACCTTATTTCCTAGCTCTGCTTGCCAAGAAATTTGACTCCATAGCCCAATGGTTTGGTAGATCCCTTTGTAGTTTATCTTGAAGTACATTTTATTCCCACCAAACTTTCCAAATAAAAAACCAAGTGCCCAATCATACCTAGCCTAAAATATTAATCCAAAACAAAGTTAAATCATAAAGAGAGATCCCTCTCTGAAATTTAGGAGGGCTAGTTCCTAGATTTCAAAAGTAGGTTTGTGGTTACCTCTAGTAAGTTACAAATTTTTAAATATTTCTAATAGAAAATTTACTAGAGTGATAACATAATAGCGACCATACTGGGGAAGACTAACCTTTTTCTTCAGAAATATTTTACAGGTTCAGATCTGATCTATGATGGTGGACAGTGATCAGACACACAAAATTTAAAATCATCCACCTGGCGACTCCAAATCAATTTCACAATCAAGACTCCACTGGAGGAATGAACCTGGAAGAACAATATGGAAATATCAGGCTTTCAACTTGGATCTTAATCCAAGACATTATGTTCTTTCTCGTTAAGAAAGTTTTTCAATATATATTGTATTTTATATAAGGATCTAACTTGGTTTTACAGATACCATGGTCTTTCGTTATGGCTAATTTTCAAGACGATCCAAGAATAAAACGAAGATATTCTCCCATGAGCAAAGATCACATACCTGGATTTCCACACAAGCTACCAAAGGTAAATTGGGGTAGCAATCTGCCCATGTTTCAAGATGAGAACATTGATGATCCTTTACTACATCTCATTAAATTTCATATACACTCATCAAGATTGAAGGGTGATTGGCATGAGGATTGCCTCATGAAAGTATTAATGGCAATCTTAGAAGGAAAAGCAAGGGAATGGTACGAAGCTCTCAAACCTGCTAGTTTATTTTCTCTAAAAGATTTTTCATAAGGTATATTATGAGCATTACAAAGAATATTTTCCATCTTTATCATTAGCTGAAATTTGTTGTGATCAAGCTGAAGATCTTATACATTACCTTAAAAATATTGATGAAGATTTTGGAAATTGGCAACCTGAAGATTTATTAGAAGAAGTCCAAAACTTTCATTCTCAAGTTAAATGTCATAATAATCAAGAGTTAAACAAAGATTAAATAGATCAGGAGATGAATCAAGATCCACAAAACCCCTCTGTATTAACAAATGATGTTTCATTTAATGTTTTGAATGGAGTTAAAGAAAATATTCAACCTCATGATCGATTTTTAGATAAGAGGAAAAACAATTATCATTTCAATATAAGAATTCAGAGATTCCACCCCTCCTCATTGAAGAAGAAATCAAATTGCTTCTAAACATGCAACCATCCTCAAAATATTTACATAATGAAGAAATTGTTTCTATTTCTTCTAATGTTGATGAATGTACTAAAGTTTTTATCCATGAAGAGACAGAACAACAAGTTGATGCTCATGTTATTCTACCTTCCCAAAAAGGCCCATTGCTTGATAGCACTCCTATTGAGCAAAATAATGACTTTCAAATAGAATGCAACCAATCTAATCAAGATATATTAGGATTGTTGGAAGAGAAATATGTTGATCCAATGTTTATAATTGATGACATTCCTTCTTCTGAAGATTTGTCTAATTATGATCAGTATGATGATAATTATGTTCTCCCAATTCAAGATAATTTCACAGAACAATCACTAGCTATTTTGAGGGATGAGATATTAGAATTTCAGCTTGATGAGGATTTTATAAGAGCTATCTTTCTTATTTTTAAATTAATAAAATATTCTCCTCAACTTAAAAAATGTGTTCTTGAGATAATTTCTGAAAATTATGAAAATGAAATTAAACTTTTGCATTCTCAAATTCAGTCATATAATTTCCGAGATCCTAAAGAATTTTTGGAAAATCTTCCTTCTCCTAATCAAGAGGAAATTGTACTATCTTTTGACTTGCATATTGAGGATGATTATTCTTTCAAACACAAGACTGAAGAAATAGTTTCAGGGATTAATATTCAGAATACAACTGAGCAACTAGTCATTGAAGGCCTAGAAGCACAAATAATACATTATGCTTTTAATGATCCTATAGCAAATTATATGGAGAATATTTTTAGCTCAAATCTGCAAACATGTTTTATCTATGAGGATCAAATATATCAGCAATTTCCATATCACATCTTATCATTGATTATGAAGACACATGATCAAGTTATACTTCCAAGTTTGATCACAAGCAGTCAAATTATCCATTCATTTCTACAGCTACTTGACTGGCTTCAATGGCATTTTTGTATTACCTGATTCAACAAAATTAATAGTAGATTAGAGTAGGTAGATGAGTGCAAATAAGCTCAAATCTCTAAGCATTTTTTTAGAATTCAGTTTTCAGCTAGTTTTGGAATAATTCATTAAGATTTAAAGCTAAGGAGAAGGTCCTAAAGATATTTAAGATCTAATCAGTTTGGTTTGAGAATTGCAATATGTTTTTTTAGTTTCAGATCAGATTTCAGTTTGTAGAAAAAGGACTATATTCAGTTCAAGATTTTCAGCCACAGCAAATGCATGTTTGGGATTGGCCCAATGGATCAGGCTACTAGTCAATGGTGTTCTTGACATCTCACAAGGAAATGCCATCCCCAAGTGAAGCCGATGTTAAAAACCTATAAATATAGGATTCATAATTTTGACTTGACTAATGATAATTGTGTAAATATGTACAAAATTTTCTTTCTGCAAGTTGTTTTCCCATATTTTGTATAAAAAAAAAAAAAAGGGTAAAAGTCCTAAAAGAAAAATCAAAAGACTTAGAAAAAATGATATACCCCAAAAGAAAAAATATGAATAAAACATGAAAGTGTGCAAGTCTAAATGCCAATACTTTACTTTTTGCAGATGATTATGGTAGAGTGTCAATAAATTCCATAATCCATGATGAGTTGAACAATTTAATCTTGACTTATCATGTTTCAATTTTACTTGTTTTAGATAGAGAATGAAGAATTGTCATACAGTTTAATCATGAAAATTCATGTAGTTAGGTAGAGAATAAAAGAATCCAACAGTTTAATCTGGATTCTTGAATGAAATAAGGTTAGACTTAGATAGTTTTACTGTTTTCAAAAGAATAAAATGTTGTAAGGTTGCTAGCTCAAATGCACCTGATCAAAATAGAAGAAAAAATGTTAGAAGATATGATTGGGTAGGTAGAAGAAGGCGGGAAATCCATTGTAAATATTTTTCACCATGCTAAAAATAACTAATTTCCCCTCCCCATAGCTATTTAACATTCTAGACTATCATTCAAAGAGGCTCAGGGCATTTCCCTGACTTTTGTTGGGACTGGACCCAAGGCTCAATGACTAATTAGTTGAAAGTGTCAAGTTTCTATATTAATCCCAGAAATCGCATCATTTTCCATTCATGCATTCATTACCATGAAAAATCATAAGTAAAGACCCCATTTTTACTTAATGATACTTAAAACCCTCATTTTATTAACTTCCTACATCTCATGAAGCATAAAACCCTCAAAATGGCATTTTATCCTAAGTTGAAGTGATGAAATTATTACAATAAAAGCTTGTTTTTAATCTTCACTTTTCTTGGTTATAATTGTATGTTTTGAGTATTCACTTTCCCTTTTCATATTAACACCTAACTTATTTTATTATCTCCCTATAGAAAATCCTAGTCCTATTAATATAACTTCTTTCTATTTAATTATCCCAAAAAACCCCTTAGTATATGTTTTTTATGTCAAAGATATTACTCACATGTTGAAATCACATCCCGAAATTATCCCTTTGACATAAAACTACCAATAAAAAATATACCCCGCTCCCCTATGGTTTTAGACCTTTGAATAAATCTAAAACTACATAATAAAGTTAAAATAACACAACAAGGCGCATTTTATTTACATACGGTGTATTTAAAACAACGTGGAAAAAAGAGTTTATTGCCCATTTCTCCCGTTCCCTCCCAAGTTTTATCCAAGATTAAAACTTTAACCTTACCCCTTTTCTCCCGGTATATATCCCTTTACCAAAGTCTGAACCCTGGTTAAAACCTTTATTAACCCGCCCCCATTTACTTTATTCTATGTATAATTCATTTTGAACATAAACTTCATCATCTAACACAACACCCTTGGGTTCATCCCCAACCGTCAGATCTTCTTTTCATTCCTAATCCAACGGTTCGCATTGAGCGCGATAAACTATCCTTGTACCCCACCATTCCCATCGCGCCGAGTTATGACCATCGATCCTTTACTTATCAAATCAACGGCCCATATTAAAAGCCTGGTCCCACCTTACCTTTCCTCGCAGCTTCCCGAGACATCCTGACCGTTCGCATCGCCTTTCAAAATCTAACAATGCGGGTCTCATATCACACTCTAAAACTGATCGTGCAATGTTTTATAAAAGTTGCATGATAAAAGTTGTTTCATCAAACCACCCTATGCTACGTGTCAGATTATTATTTGATCGCATTCAAAAAGCTTTAAAACGCCTACCATCCCGAACGAACACGAAAACAACCAGTGGTTTTTCGCATTCAAAATTCCAAATCCGCCTTTGAATGAACTTATAATAAACGCCGAATATGATGATGTTTATTAAGGTTAAAACATTAATATATCATTGTTATATCTGTTAGTTGCATTCCCGACTGGTTAAACTCCCGCCCCGACTATTTTAAAAGATTTTCGAGCCTCTATTGACCAAGTTATAGCCCTGGAGCTAAACTTTACCACTGTGACTGAAAGAACATTAAAGCTACCCTCTGCAGTGTCAAAGATCCAGTTTCTACTGAAGATACCCTGTTGACATAACAAAGTACACTGTTTCGGCCCCAACAAAATCAACAAAAGTCCAAATTCGACCACAGAAGCTTCAGAAACCCTGTCAAAACATCAAAATACCTGCGAATTGAGGGAGCTTTTTGTTCTGGAGCCAGTCTTTTAAAGGCCAGTTTCCTCCGTTTCTAAGCTCCAAAGACCAAAATTCAAAGATTTAAAGGGTTGAAACTCTGAATATGCCTTGAAACCCTATTTCTCAGTCTCAAACCATTCAGGAAACCCTTGCTTCCTGTCTTATCCCATTATCAATACTCAGATAAACCTAATCGAGCAAAAAGACCAAAAGAAGATATCTTTAGCCTAAATTTCTCAGTTACCTCTCTGTTTAAAATATATTAAAAAAAAAAAAAAAAAACTCCTGCAAACAATCAAATCTTGCAGTAGTTACCCAAAATGCCTAAAAAATAGAGTTAAACCTCCACAGATAGATCTCATTCCACATGTCTTTAAAAAAAACTTCAATCACCTCCCTGCAGACCTAGATTTCATTAACAAATTGTTTGATTTTTATAGGTTATTATTAGAAAAAGAAATTGGGCCAACAGTTTCAATACTAATTGACAAAATTGTTTGCACCAGATTCTCAGATTTTAAATCAAAAGCTTCATTCAACAAACAGTTTGTATACAAAGAAAGAATAAAATCAAGTCAGAGAGAGATCAGAATGATGAAATTTGCACAGTGAATGGTAACAGTGAAATCAAAATTCATAATGACACTAAAAACATAACAATCAAAGAGTATCAGTGGTTAAAGTGTATCAGGTAAAAGTCAGAGTGAAAGTTAAAACAAAGTTACAGAGCAGTCAAAGGCAAACAGTAAAAGTAAATACAGAGGCAGTAAATGGTAAAAAGGGATGAAAATACTTTCACCAACAATGAATTTTATCCAAAGTGAAAGTAGAACAATTAAAAGAACAAAAAGGTGAAAAGATGAAAACATAACAAGAAGGAACATTTTTTCAGAAATTTCATGTTTAAGTCATTGTTTTGCAAAAAATATTGTGATCAATCCAAGATGAATTCTGCAAACCTGAAGGAGTTTTATGTTCTTAAAGTGTCCAACTACAAAAACCTCTCTCACTTTTCTAACAACCATTATGGATTGGGAAATATTAAACAATATTTGAAAGCTCTCTTTGCAGAAAATTACTGTTAAGTCATCATTTTTGTAGAAAATATTGTGGCCAATCAGAAATACATCTTACAAAACTGAAGGAATTTTTTGTTCCTAATAGCCCTATATACAAAAACCTATCTCACTTTTTGCACGGGTATTACAGAACAGGAGATACATGCGCATCTTTACAGCCTATTTTGCAAACTCTGTAAAACTCTGTTTTACACCTTTTTGTTGAGCCTATTGTGGACAGCTGGAGATGGATTTTAGGAAACTGAAAGGGGTTTATCTCACCAACATATTCATCCATAATAATCTCTTTCACTTTTTACATATATATTTCGGATTGAGAAATACAAAGGTATCATTGGACCCCAAGTTTGCAGAACTGCTGGAGCATAATGAACAAAGAAATGAAACAGTTAGTGACTTGGATGCCTCATCATCAACTAAGAGTTGGATCAAATTCGAATTCTCCTCTTTGTCATCACATATCCATAAAAAATAGTGCCAAATAGATGCATTAGTTTTAAGTGTCCTTTAATTAAGTTCTATTTATGTAAAACAGTTTGAGATATTTTGTAAGCCAATCTTGATATTTTTAAGATATTTTAGTTTAGAATTTGTATAAATACTTCACTCTTTGAAGTATTTTGGTGTGGAATGCATTTTTTCAAGACTACTATAGACATTTTTGCTGAATACATTGGAGTTTGTGTGAGTCGATTTGTAAAGCAGCAGACTGAAACTAAGTAAAAAAGACATCATAACTCAGGATTCTTGTGCTGATCAAATAAGTCAAGTATTTTCCTATTTTCACTGTTTATCTTTCTAATTTCCATACATGCATTTACATGTTTTCTATCTTAAATGATTGACTAGGAAGGTTTATACAAGATTAGTGTCAAAATCTCCCTGTTTTTTACTAGTTATTCATTGATATGTTTTCTGCTGATATCTGGACTTAAGAATCCTTAACTGCTCTTAGTCCCTTTTGACCTCTTTCTTTCATCTTCTTTTCTGTAACTTAAGGATCCTTCATTGCCCTTTTGTTCAGATCTTGCCATTTCATCAAAAAACCTATTTCCAAACCCTTTGAAGGTCATCTATCCTGCCCTTAGTACATTTTCTCTTTTGACCTTATTTCCTAGCTCTGCTTCCCAAGAAATTTGACTTCATAGCCCAATGGTCTGGTAGATCCCTCTGTGGTTTACTTTGAAGTACCTTTTATTCCCACCAAACTTTCCAAACAAAAAACCAAGTGCCCAATCATACCTAGCCTAAAATATTAATCCAAAACAAAGTGAAATAAAAAAGAGAGATCCCTCACTGAAATTTAGGAGGGCTAGATCCTAGATTTCAAAAGTAGGTTTGTGGTTACCTCTAGTAAGTTACAAAATTTTAAATATTTCTGATAGAAAATTTACTAAAGTGAAAACAGTTGTGATGTGTACATGTATTATATGTAGTATTGTGTACATATGGTGTTGTATGCATGTTGTATATATGGTGTTGTGTGTATATTTCATATGTAGTGATAGGTATAGATGGTGCTATGTACATGTTGTGTATGCAGTGCTATGTATATATGGTGTTGTGTGCACGTTGTACATAGGGTGTTGTGTGCATGATTGTACATTTTTTGTTGTGTGCATGTGGTGTTGTGTAAATTTTGTGCATGTGGCGATGTGTACATGTGGTATCATGTACATGTCGTGCATGTGGTATTGTGTGCACATTATACAGATGGTGTTGTGTACACGTTGTGCAAGTGGTGTTGTGTACATGTGATGTTGTGCAGGTGGTGTTATGTACATGTTGTGCATATGGCACTGGTATACATGTGGTATTGTGTGCATGTCGCACATGTTGTGTTGCGGGCATGCGGTACTATGTATCTGCATTGTGTAGTTTTGGTATCATGACGTGTATTTGTTGTGTTGTAATTTGTGCACGTATATGTGTTGTGTTGTACACCACGTGTAGGTGTATGTGTTGTGTTGTACGCCAAATGTAGGTGTATGTGTTATGTTTTACACCAGATGTGCATGTATGTGTTGTGTTTTATACTGGGTATAGGTATATGTGTTGTGTTATACACCGAACATAGGTGTATGTGTTGTGTTGTACACTAGATGTAGGTGTATGTGTTGTGTTGTACAACAGGTGTAGGTGCATGTGTTGTATGTAAGGTGTAGGTGTATGTATTATTTTGTGATGCATGTCGTGTGTGGTTGCATGTGTGTGATGCACACAATGTGTATGTGTACATGGTTAAAGAAAGGGAATTGGGCGCTTGTCGGGTGTGACAAGTAATCCAGTGTGCATAGAGAAAGGACAAAGGATAAAGGTAGAAGTAAAGGACCGATTGAAGGATACGTATCAATGTTTTATTTTAGTTTTGATTGTGCATGTGAACTATGACTCTGGTTTATGATGGTTACATGTGATTTATGATTATTGAATTATGATGGTTTATTTTTTAGCTAACCATATGTGATATGTTTATACACGATGATTTGATAAAACAACTAGTTTGAATTTTTGTGACAGGAAGTAAACAAAGGTGCAAGTGTACCTTGTTGATTGACTATCAATGAGATATGATTTGAAGTTATTCTATTTTTTTTTAATCTAATGGAAATTATGTGCTTGGTACAGGAAATCATGTAATGCCTGGTTTGGGATGGTTGAAATCGACTGCAAGAACTAGTAGCGACAATAAAAGGAATTGGAACAAGTGAGTGATTGCGCCGAAGGGGGTGACTGGATTTCCCGAGGGATTGTGTAGCAGAGAAGGGAAGGTCAAGGATGGATTTGTTTTGGTCATTAGCATTTCCAGATGGAATCATATTCACATTGGGAATGTGCCCTGAAACAATGAATCAATAATTGTTCAATGAGAGGACAAGTTGCGTAGGATTGTAGCGCTAGACATTGGATGCAGCTTTTACTTTGGTAGTGGATTTTGGACTTCCTGGGAAGAAGGTGAATCGTGGTATTACTTTGAGGGTGGAGGTGTGAGTCTCTGGATTCCTTTGTTTGCTTATACGAGCATCGTATCCTTTTATTTGCCTATTAAGCAATTGTGCATATGCATATAATTATTGTAAATACTATATCGAGTTGTGCTTATAAAGATCCATAGACAACATGATTATTTGTTGGTTTAATAAAATTTACATAAGTGTATTTGGTTTTTATTGTAAATATCGTAATGAGTTGTGCTATAAAGCTCCAGTAAATGATATGTTTGTCATGTTTTCAACATTGGTCTTTGTAAATACTGCAACAAGCTATGTTATAAAGCTCCATAGGCAACATGTTTTGTTTTTTTCAGCAATGTTGCTCGTTGTAGGTGTCATTGAACACCGAGGATGATTAAAAATCCATGTAAAAATATAATACCAAGGTCATGGGACACGTATTCCAAGTTGAATGGTGGGAAAAACATCTTAGCGGGTGTTCATTTGGTTTAATATGGCCAAGGAAATTAGAAAAGGATTTGGAAAGACATGAGCAATTAATTGGAATTTTATTATGAAAACAAAGGAAAATAAGGTAAAATGAAGGTGAGAGGTCACAAATTGCATCTAAGGAGGAAATTGAAGGAAAGTAATGGAAAATGAAGAAATATAGGCCTCATTGATAAAAATGTTTTTGAGGATCAGTTGGAAAGCTTTTGTTGGTTTAGACTTTTGTCAGTTCAGTTTTGGAGCTCTCATTTTTATTCTCTCTCTCTCTCTCTCTCATACTCTTGGATACTTAGAGTTTCTTGGAGCACATTTGGAGAGTGTGGCATACTTGGAGTTTTGGAGCAAGAAGGAAAAGGAAGAGCAAGAAAGTGTAAGAGGACATCAGGATCAATGACTACAAGGGGTTTTTCTTGCAGGTACCAAGTTGCATGATTGATTTCCTCACTAGTTTTGGCATACATGGTATATGCTTGTGGTTTCTTGGTCATGATTTGTCACTGGCATGGAGGATTTCCTGTATTGATAGTAGATTTTTCTAGTCTTTCCATTTCATGGATAGTCATGGTGTCATGGGTTTTACCTTTGTTTTCTAGTGGGTTTTCTTATGCCTTTAGTTGTAGGTTGAGTTATTAGTTCCTGGAAGCCTTTGTCTGACAAACGCTCTAGAAGCCCTATAACAACTTGGGTTGAGTTACTAGTCCTAGAAGCCTTGGTTGGACAAACACTCTAGAGGCGCTTGGTCGGTTGAGTTACTAATCCTGGAAGCCTTGGTTGAAAAATCGCTCTGGAAGCCCAATGACAGTTTTGGGTTGAGTTACTAGTCCTGGAAGCCTTTGTTGCAACAAACGCTCTGGAGCCCTAGAAAACTTGGGTAGAGACCGATCTAGTGATGGTTAGTGATGTCTGACCATGAGGTGGAATCACTGGCTGAGATTTGAGGTGGTTTTGCCTCTGGGAGCCATGGTTTGGTTTTTATGGATTTGTTTTATGAGATCCCACATTCATGATTGGAATATCGCATGGGGGTGACTAGACGAAGAGATATTTGGCTCATCCATGTCTATGGTCGGGTGGAACGTGGAACTCCCAAACTTGGTTGCATTTTTCTTATGGCAATAAGAGCTCTTTTCCTCTTGTATTGATGGATTAATATGCTTGTTAGTATGTGTCTTGTATGGTTGTTCCATGCTTGTCATTTATGTTGTTTATGAATGTGTTCTATGTTAGTGATGATGTATGGCTCTCATCGTGTTTTGATTTGTAAATGAATGAACATTGTATATATTACCAAGTAGATGATAATGCAGTTAATGTGATGAGGCAACAATTCTTCTTAGCAATTCTCATATAATTATAAGACCCCTATGCTCATATATGTTGTTTAAACCTATAGATTACATATTTGTGACATGTTTGACGAAATGCTTGTCATGTCTAGTAGGCATCCAGTCAAGTCCTTATTCAAGTAATTTCACTTGTATCGTTATTACACCGTTATATTTCATTCTTGAAAGTGTCATTGATTTCTGGGCAGAGACCTGATCCTTGAGTCTGAAAAAGTGGCACAAAAACTAGGTTCACAGGCTGAGAACTACTTTGAAAAGTCCCCAGTCACACACATGCCCATGCTATGCGAGTGACTAGAGGTTTCCAGTTGCACTCTTGCCCATGTTAAGGGAGCGAATAGGGGATTGATGCACTGAAAGGTCAATATGTCTCAGGGGATAGCCTTTTGGAAGGTTTGGATGGCTCATGGGTGTCCTGTAGTATGTGAAAAAGGTTTGTGTTGTTGTGTTTCATCGATTCCACTTCCTTAAATGACACATAGGGAGGTGAATCATATCATAGTAACTCTTCGTAACATGTTTACCCTGGTTGGTTGGTTACTTGGGTAGATGTGGGAGGAGGGTGTTACACTAGTTCCCCCCTCTAATCTAAAAGAAGATGACCCACCATATTGTTGATGCATATGTTGTCCTATTTTCAAGGATGTTTGACTTAAAACATCAATTTTCACTTTGATCATATCAAATTCATCACTGGACATGGATTTCTTCAAATCAATCACTGTAGATTCAATTTCGTTGACTACATCTACAGTATTCTCGTCCATGTAGTCTCTTAAGCTCTTCTCAAAACTGTATATCATGCTATCAACATGGTTTCTAGCATTAAATAGTTGTTTATTTTCCTAATCCTTTTGGACATGCACCTCATCTTTCTTCACCATCATATGGATTTCATCATTTGAAAACCCTCAAGATGATTTTATAGTAATGTGTTTCTCCTTTCCAGTGGATTTGTCACGGGTAGATACAATCACTATACCATTTGCATCAATGCCAAAGGTAACTTCTATTGGGGAACACCTCTAGGAGCTGGTGGAATACCAACTAACTCAATTCACATAGAAGCTTATTAATTGTAGCCATTTCACGCTCACCTTGGAATACCCTTACACCAACCTGAGTATGACCATTTTCAACAATAGAGAATATGTGACTCTTCTTCATTGGATTGTTTTATTTTAGCTTAATAACCTAGTGAAACCTCCACACGTGTTTCTAATCCAAGAGAAAGAGAAGTCACATCTAGTAAAAGAAGTTCCTTTACATCACCTCACAGAATTCAACCTTGGATAGCAACACACATTGCCACAACCGCATATATATTAACATCTTTACTTGGCATATTTCCAAAAATATCAACAACAATATCTCGAACCCTTGTCACCTAGGACATTCCTCCCACAAGAATAACTTCATCCAGTTTCGATGTCGTAATCCCTACATCTTTTAGACAATTTTTGCTAGGGATTCTTGTTCTCTTGATTAAATGATTTACTAACATTAAAACTTTGAACGAGTTAATGTCACATTCAATTTTTTTGCACCAATTGCATCTATCACGATAAATGGTAGATTAATATTTGTTTGAGAACAAGGTGAGAATTCCACCTTCACTTTCTCTGCAACCTCCTGAAGCCTTTATAAGCCTAGCTTATCTTGGGATAAGTCAATTTTTTTCGTCTTTTTTAACTCACCAACTAAACACTGGAGCAAAGCGTTATCAAAATCCTCACCACCCAAAAAAGTATCACCATTTGTGGCCTTGACCTACAATAAAATTCTTACAAGGTTATTATAAATTAAATAACACAGTAATGGAACACAAAATATTATGGAACAATAGGCACATAAAAGCACAAAACAAGAGAGGTTGAGATATACATGGTTCACCTAATTTGGGCTACGTCCATGGAGAAACAACTAGTCCTTCCTTTATACTATCCAATAAGCTGAAGGGATACAACCTACAACAAATTCGTTGTAAATTCCTCTTCGCTCTCACACATTATCCTCTCTTTTTCTCACATAGAATAATACTTAGCTGCAACATAATTACCTCGTATAAAACCAAGGTTTTCCTTATAGGAAAAAATCCCTAAATTAACATATCTTCAGTCGTGAGACCTTCGACCTAATGAATGACCCAAATTAACAATGAAATTATGATATTTTACAAGGCATTTTTTACCTAAATTTTGCTTTCGAGGGAACTACCCTCGAGGTTGCTAGACCCCCTAGTAGCAATGGTGAGGGAGAAAGCCCCCACACACCCTCTCTTCAGGGACTGGGATCCAAACATGGCTAAAACATGATTTCTGAAACCAAGCTACACACCCAACAAAGGCTACAATAATTTGTGTGACAAAGCAGAGAATGAGAAGAAATAAATAATCAAAGTAAAATAACCTAACATCTTAAGGGAAGGAACATGCCTCAAATACACCTTTGGATATCTTAAGCATTGATAGATCGAAAGTACCCGACCTAGGTCAAATACAGTAATGAGAACCTACTTCTCATTCATGCCATAAGAAAGGGTTGTTGCATTAGGCTCATTCATGATTCCTTTGACATCCACTATTACAATTTTACAAGCATCTTTCATTACTTGGCACTAAGCATCATTGAAATGGGCAGGCACACTAATGACTGCATTTTAAATAGTCCTTCCAAGATAACCCTCGGCAATTTATTTAATATTGGTTAGCGAAAATTCACCTATCTCTGTAGAAGAGTATCGTTTCCCATTTATTTCTACCGAGAAATTACCATCATTTTCTTTAACAATATTACACGGGACAATTTTCATCTCTTTTTGTGTTTATGCCAAATCACCAATCTTCCTTCCTATCAAACACTTAATCCCAAACACCATATTTGTGGGATTTTTCACAACTTTACATTTGGCAAGAATACCTAAAAGTATCTCTCCTTTTTTATTCACATCTCCAATATATGGTGTTGTCCTGACCCCTTTTGAGTTCTCAATAACTTTTGGGTTCTACAAATATTCAAAAAATAATCTACTGAGAAGAATGCATGAAAAACAAAATACTAATTATTTTTCCAACTCGTCCTAGAGAAAACAATAAGGACTTTAGCATTCAAGCATAAGCAACTAACCTTCCCTTCCATGATTTCCACACATGAGTTGGTGGTACCCAAATAAATACCAATCACGTCACTCCTAGAAAGCCTTGAGATGTAAGCCCTGACAAACCTTAGTGATAATTATAAAAGGAAAAATGAAATTTTCAATATAGTAAGGCCATATACTTCTTAACTGGTGGAAATTACTCAAGCAATGAAATCATACCACAAAGGAAGGTTATTGTATAAACCTAAAAGTTCTTGCTATATTTTCTCATCTCTATATGAGAGGTGACCTAGGGCTTGAAACATATGTGCTTTGGAAGCCCTACAAAATCATTGTCTTGCAGTGTGAATGAAACTCCCAAATAATCACCAAAAGGAAACGCGTAAGTAATAGACCCACGTAACCCCAAAAGCAACTTTGTCAATTTATTTTAGATTTTCAAAATGTTAGCATAAAAATAAAAACCTAGTTCTCGTTAAAGTATACTGTTAGTACCCTTTTTTCCATGGATCCGGATAAGGCCCCTGGACCGGATGGCTTTTGTGCCAGGTTCCTCCAAGTTTGTTGGCTTATAGTTGAAAAGGACCTCTTCAAAATGGTCCAAAAATCTCAAGATTGTCAGAAAATCGGAGGTAGCACAAACTCAGATTTCTTAGCCCTCATCCCCAAGGAGAAAGGTGCCAACAACTTCAACAGATTTCGACCGATCTCCTTATGCAATACAGGGTACAAGCTAATCACCAAAGTAATTGCAAATAGACTGAATCTCATCCTTCCCAAAATCATTCCGGGGAATTAAGGAGGCTTCATCCAAGGCAGACAGATCGTGGACAACTTCACCCTTGTTCAAGAGGCAATTCACTCAAGTCTGCATCAAAATGAACAAGGTATGGTTATCAATATCAACTTAGCAAATGCTTTTGATCGATTAAATCAAAGCTTTCTGTTAAAAGTCACGAGTAAGTTTGGTTTTGGAGTAAGCTTCATTAAATGGACCCGGGCATGCATCTCGGAGCCATGGATTGCACCTCTAGTAAATGGCAGAGCCACTGAATTTTTTAAAGCTTCGAGAGGGCTTAGGCAGGGGTGCTCACTCTCCCCTCTACTCTTTGTCATCCAAGCCTCTGTTCTTAGTTTTCTATTAGACAAAAAGATGCAAGATCAAGATATTAATGGACTGTGTATAGTAAGAGGGGTCAAAAACATAAATCATGCCCTATTTGCGGATGATACCCTGTTATTGGGAGCTACCACTCTTTCCTCATCCATCAAATTTAAAGCAGTTCTGGATGATTTCTGTGAGGCCTCAGGCAGTGCCTTAAATAAGAGCAAATGTCACATCTACAGCTGGAACACATCGCCCAGATTGCTCTATGCTATTTCTAGATGTTTGGGCTTTGCAGCCTCCTCCTCTTGGACCTCTTTCAAATACTTGGGCCTCCCTGTTTATCATAAAAGATCTGTAAGTAAAGAATGGCGTCCACAACTTGAAAAATTCAAGACCAGGATCCAAGCCTGGGGATACTCCTAGCTCAACATTGCTGGTAAATCTGTCCTAATAAATATGTGCTCACCAGTCTCCCTCTATTTCAATTTGTTGTTCTTCTCGCTCCAGCAAGCATCTTAAAAAAAATGGAGGAGTACATTCGGAGGTTCTTTTGGAAGGGAGGCAAACAGAATGAAAACAAACTTCCCCTAGTCAATTGGGAAACCATCTCCAAGCCTTTGTGGGAGGGCGGATTGAATTTCAAAAATCTTTGTCAACAGAATATAGCTATGGGAGCGAAGTTAATTTGGAAGATCATTGCGCTCAAGCCAGGCTGGGCTCAATTGGCTCTCTGGAAAAAATATTTCAGAGGTCCATGTACCAGCTGTTTAGACAACTTGATCCATCTGCCCAACTTGTCTTTCCTCAAACCGTATGCTAAAGCTGCTCCTATAATCAATGCGCACTCCTTCTGGATTCCAGGAAACGGTAAAAAGATAAATATATGGACTGACAAAATTATGAATACGGATCCTATAGAAGACAGAGGCTCCATTAGAGCGCTGCGCTGCTGGATGGAAGGAGAAGGGCTGCGCTCGTTGTGGGATATTTCACTGTGGAAAAAATATGATTGGGCAGGCTGGAAATGCATTGTTGTGCCGGCTCACCTGCATAACGAATGGACCACGCTGCTCGATCTTCTTCATGGTTTGGCGCCTTCTCACATAAGGAAAAGAGATTCAAGAGGCTGGGGGCTGAATGCCAGAGGGTACGCTGTCTCCATGGGATACGCTAAGCTGAGAGAGAGACCTTTCGTTCCCCCTGACCCAGCACCTTGGCATGGTGTCTGGTGTTTTCCTTCGTGTCCCTAAGTAGACGTCTTTTCTTGGCTTCTATGCCATGGAAAAATCCTCACGATGACAATCTGCAAAGGAAAGGGATCCACGGCCCCTCCAAATGTTCACTGTGTAATGAAAATGTAGAGAGTGTTGTCGACTTAATGCTTGAATGCAGATTCTCTATGCAGATTTGGTTCACTTTCATCCACAAGTTGGATCCCAACATTTCACTCCCTTGCTCCACTACTAAACTATTTTCTAAATGGGCGAACAGGTATCCTGGTCCTCCACCTAAAAACCAGATAATCAAAGCTGCATGGTCTGTCCTCCCAAAGGTAATTTGCTGGCAGATCTGGCTTGAACGAAATAGACGAATCTTCAGAAACACTGAAAAAAATCACAAGGCATTAGAAATTAAGATCAAATACCACCTAAAAGAGTGCTTGATTGATTTAAAAGATGATTCTAATCTCATCCAACAGGACATTGCTTGGGGTTCATTTCTTGATTTGCAATTTCAAATAGCAGTTAGGAACGTCCCTCCTCCCAAAGACTGGAAAATAAGGAAATCTGAAACATAATTTCAAGACTGGCTTACAACACATTCAAGACACTCCCTCTTTTTTGATGGGGCAGCAAAGGGAAATCCGGGCAAAGCTGGTGCAGGAGGCGTTGTTGTAAATCTAGTTGGGGAAAAAATTCATTCTTTTGCTTGGGGGCTAGGCCATTCAACCAGCATTCAAGCTGAGGCTTTGGCTCTCTTTCAAGGTCTCAAGTTGCTCAAAGATTTAAACATAAGTGAAGCAAATGTTATTGGCGATTCCCAGGTCATCATCAATGCAATGGTGTCCAACTCTCCAGCTTTGGACCTTAAACTCGCAAGGCTGATAGCCAGAATTAAGGGCTTGGAAAACGCTTTTCAGAAGCTGAATTACTATCATGTGCTGAGAACTCATAATAAAGAGGCGGACATTGAAGCCAACAAAGCTGCCCTCCTCTCTGCTGGGATCAAGATGAAAGACGAAGAAGAATCACGGGAACCCATCCCATAAGCTAAATTGTTGCCATGTTTTACTGCTTACTCTTAAATCAATTTGTATGTATCTTCAAGTTGGGAAAAATCTCTGAAATTGAAGGTATAGTTACTTCACCAAGGAGGAGAGCTCCAAGATTTAGCTACATACTCAACCTTAGTGGTGAGGTGCAACAGGATATAGTCATCCTTAATGTAACCAGATTTTCAGCATTCAGGCCAAGTTGAATATAATACTCCATAATCGTTACTAAAAAAAAAAAAAAAAAGGAGCAAAGTATACTGTTAGTAAGAATCGTATCTAGAACTATCATTAGTTTATATGTAGACAACTTATACAAAGATGGAAGACCATCATTTTTCATGCTATAATGAGTAGCATTTTAATACCAAAAAAAATCCGAAGCATAGCCCTATATAACTGCGACATCAATAAATCCCAAATTTCCACAACTTTAAATCTAAATGCACTCCAAGTACATTGCAGTGCAATTATTACAAAACATACATATTATAAGCGTAAAGAACAAAATATAAGAAGCTAGTGTCCCAAGAATAATATCGAGCCTTTCCAACATACATATTACAAGCCTAAACAACAAAATTTAAGAAGTTAGTGTCCCAAGCATAACCTATCAAAAATAAAAGCCAATATAAAAATCACAATCGACATTTTTCTCAAGAAAAACCTTACTGGGAAACCTAAGCACAATTAAATTACTACTCCTAACCAATGTTCATCATATCAAATGAGACACACAGCGTAAGAAGAAATCTAGTAGAATCAACCCTTGTAACTCTTCAGAACTCTTGAATGATAAAAAATAAAAGCTAAGATAACAATCACAGTTATCTTCTTTCCCAAGAAAAGCCTAATTGGAAAGCCCAAGGAAACTTAAATTTAAATTCACGTGGAGAGCGTTGTTGGTTTCAATTAGTTGATCTCAAAATCCCTCCTCCTGCAAAGCAATACTAATTAAAGGTAGGATACAAACCATAGTTTTTTTGGAACGGGTAAATGCAATATCATGAAGACCCCTGGACTTTCATAGGAGTCGGTTGAGCGATCCTTTTAGCTCTGATTTACTTCGATATTGGCTCTGGCAGCCTCCTGTCCTTAAAATTATTAACAGGAGGAGGAATTGACTCACCTTCGACGAGAATATGCCACTGCATCTGTATGGCCTTACATCCATTCTCGTTGATATGGAGTAAAACAGTGTGAGACTTCCTGCCAATCACCATAGGCTCATGATTCAAACTTCCCTTGGCCAATTCCCTCGCAGGCATAAAGTTGCTCGATCATATCCTTCTCTTGTTGTACAAGTTTCTCAATGGGATTGATTTAGGAAAATCTTTATTCGACTTTTAACCCTTGACAAGCCAAAGGTTTTGACTCGACTTCCTTAGCATGTTGGGCATCTTCTGACAAAGAGCCCTTACCCTTTCTCTATATATATTTTTTAGTTTCCATCATTCTTTGCTTCTTGATGGGTATATACTCTAGGTAATCTTCATCTTCTTCGGCATTTTCTGAAGGATTTTTTTTTTTTCTGTGTTTAATTTTGAGTTCGAGTTGTTTAAACCACGTGATGTTCTTTTGTAAGTGTTCAGCTTTGAATTTTTGACTTCCATTTTGATTTCGAATTGAAAGTGAGATTTTATTTCAAGTACTTTAAGGTTTAATATATTTACATTACCGTTTTGATTTGTTCAAGCATCCTTTGCTTCCTTTTTATTGCAAAAAAAAATGTGATATGGGTACTCTAACATAACAAATATTGATCTGACCATGACTTTAAAGATTTGGATCGAAGTGTAGGTTCCCTACAACCCCTGCATAATTAGGGACACATATACCAAAATAATAGTAGGTCTGAATCTCAAATTCTGCGAATATGAGAGCGTCGTTGTTTTTGTTTTTGTTTTTTTTTTTTGCTTCTAGTTGAAGGTTCATCAAACCTCTAATGTGATGATGGAGCAAAGTTTGTCACATGCTTCGTGAAAATAGACCCGTATCACATGGAGACATTTGTTGAAGAATCACCACTTGTAGAGGGTAACGAATCTTCTATAGTGTCACCACGAAAAACTTCATAAAGAATGTCTATCAAAGTAATTACTATATTGCTTGTAATTTTAAAGCAATTTTCCTTTAAGCATTTTTTTTTTTGTCTCAATCATTGGCATGGTGTTGAACGATAGAGAAAAATATCAACAATGGTTAAGAAAGATTAAGCATACTCTTATCTTCAATGATTTTTGGGTTGGCATTTGAAATGGAGACACTTCATTTACAAAAACCCATGAAAATTAAAGACCTTCCAATGTTGATAAATAAATAAAAGAAAACATATCCCTTATTTTTTTCTTTTTTAAGTGAAGAGACGAGTTGCAATGGTAGATCTATCAAAGATTGTTGGGATTCTTTGAAGAAGTTGAAAGATTCATATTTTGCACATTCATAATTAGATCTAATTCAATTGCAGTTGAAGCTCTTCAAATTAAAGTAAGGACGACAATTCCATGGTTTATCAGATGAAGTTAAAGTCATAATGCACATGATTGTTGTTGTTGATGTGAAGATCCCACATTCAAGCTTGGAATATGGCACGAAGTTGATTGGATGAAAGAAATATTTGGTTCAACTCAATCTATGGTTAGGTGGTACGTGGAAGTCCCTTACTTCTTGGATTTTGCACATGTTAATAAGAGCTATTTTCTTATTGTGATTCATGAGTATTTGTACTTGTTATTATGTTGATTTGATGGTTGTTCTATCATGGCTAATATTCTCGTTATAAGCATGGTTTTGTAATATGTTCTCGTTGTGGCTCTTGTTATGCTTGATAATTTTATGAATGGTTGATGAATGCATGAGCTAACAAGTGTTGTTGCAGCTACTTCAGAGGGAATTAGACCTTCTCAGTGATTTTCAGCTGAAGTACAGAGATTTACATTCAGATATGCATTCACGACCTGTAGCTTACATGTTTACCATGTTTTTGATGAAATTTCTAGTATGTTATAGTCAATATAGGTCAAGTTTCTAGTTGAAGTTTGACTGATTAGCATTTTCATTATGAGAAATGTGGTTATGGAAAGTTACAAGAGGTTGAACTCAATAGTGGTCTGGATACTAGCCTAGAAAAGTGGCTTGGATCCTAGGACCAAATGGTTTGAACTAGAGAATTGTGGTCATAACCGCATGGAGCAAGGCTTGTGAGTGTGGTTGGAGGCTCACAACCACATGAAGACAATGTCAAGGGCATGGTTATAGGTCTAGTTCACTGAAACAAGGTTCCAAGGGATTGACCACCAGGGGTGTTTCTTCAGCTCCTAGGTGATTTGTAGTCCCTGTAGGATGTCAATTTTGGTTAGTTTGTAGGCCCCACTTCCTTAACTGAAACTAGGCGTCGGGTCATGCCATAGTGTCACTTCGTTATACATTTACCTGAAGGGCTTGTAAAAGAGGCTAAATGTGGGGTGGCATCATCACAAATTGGTACTAGAACTTCCGAGGTGAAACACTTGGATTGGATGAGCCGAATGTGATTGTTATGCACGCATGTCAGTTGTCAATGTGTTTGTTATGCATGCATCGTAGTGGTTATGGTTGTCATGTTTGTAATCAGTGCTACAGTGCATGATATATATATATATATACGGAATCATTTGTGTAGATGGGATAACCTCCCCTGAACTTCACTAAAGTATAATGGATTATGTTGATATTTGGTTTATTTGACATAGTATGTTTGAAGTAAATAGAGGATCAAATATAACAAACAGAATGGTGTTGCAGTTCACGTGACTCTCCTTATAGATCATATGAGCAATAAAGAGATGAGTACTCTCGTGACGTAGCAAATACCTTAAGAAGTCTAAAGGCAAAAATCAAAATTTGCAAGGAAGATAATGACAGGATGAATCAGTCATGTAAGAAAGGCTTGTAAGGGCTCAAGAAAAGCAAGCCGAGGTAAATGCAATCATCCTTCATAGTTTATCACATTTGCAAAGATAGGGACAACCACAGATCAATTATGGACAGTAGGAAATAACTAATGGGGCATATGGTAGTAGGTCTCATGCAGGACACAAGTCAGATAGGGATGACACGGTCAAAGGTGGAAAATGGATGGATAAACCTGCCAGGAGATGTACTGGTTATGGGTTCTATTGTAGTTTTGATTCAGAGAGATATCATGGCCATCATCGTTATCTTCCTTACTGGAGGAGTGATAGGGGATACTTTACAGATGAGTTTAAGAAAGCCAAGTCTCCTACCTTCAATGGAGAGTTGAAGAAACCAGAAGATGCAGAGGCATGGTTGCTTGGGATGAAGAAATTCTTCGAGTTGCATAAATTTTTAGAGAACATGAAGGTCAGGATAGCTATTTTTGGTCTCAAAGGAGAGACAAAAATTTGGTGGGAATATGTGAAGGGTGTCAGAGGCATCAAGACATAGGATTTGAGTTGGCATGAGTTCAAAAGACTCTTTAGGAAAAATTATTTGTCAGAGAGATACTAAGATAATAAGGCGAAGGATTTCTACAAATTTAAGATGGGGTCTATGAAAGATGAAAAATATATGACTAATTTTATGGAGTTGTTGAGGTATGTGCCTTATCTTAAGGATGAGAAAACAAAGGTTCAAAGATTCATCAGTGGAATTCAATTAGCATTCAAGGATTGGATTGAGTATGATGAGCCTCGATCATTGGAGGAAGTCATTGGAAAGTTGAAGACTTATTATGAGCAGTTGAAGCGTAAGACTGAGCCTAAGCGTGAATAGAAAGGTAATGATGAGACCAAAGCAAAATGGCATCCGAAGCTGGAAAGAACTCAAGATGCAGGTGATAAAGAAAATGTGGCTCCTTACAAGAAGTTAGGTACAACAGATAAGGGACACAGATCTCAACTTGAAGAGCAAAAAAAGAAGGGTAGTGTCATAGAACCACTACGTTGTTGGATTTGTGGCAAATATAATCGGAACAAATACTGTCCATTGTATCAAGGTGGCAGACCTCGGATCTACAATGCTCAATATGTGCAGACAGTTGGGGATGTTGGTCAGAGATTTCCTCATATTTATGCAGAATTTGATAACAAGCAGTTGGATCACCAGGGATCCATTATTGAGATGGAAGGTAAGTGATCAAGTTATTTCCATTTTGATTGATCTTGGATATAATTATAGTTATGTTAATCTTGACCTGGTGGATAAGTGTGGTTTCAGTAAACAAGTGCATGCAGAGTCTTGGTTGGTGCAATTGGCTGCAGGGACCAAGAAAAGAGTTTATCATTGAGTGAGAGCTTGTGCACGTGTGTTGAATGGTACGCCTACATAAGCACATCTAAATGTGCTTCCTTTGGGTTTGTACAATATGCTTTTGGGTATGGATTGGTTGTACCTTCACAAGACTAATGTAAATTGCTACAAGAAGGCTATTGAGTGCTCGGATGATGATGGAGAGAAGAGAATCTTACAAGGAAAGAAGAAGCCTACACTAGTGAGAATGGTTACAACTATGCAGGCAAAGCGCAGTAGCAGGAAAGGGTGTGTATTGTTTGTAGCTAACATTTCTAGTGACAAAAGGAAGGATGTTGAGGATGTTGAAGTTTTGAAGAGGTATCTGGTTTTGTAGCAGTTCTATGATGTATTTTCCACATAGATTTCAAAGTTACCGCCTCATAGGGAAGTGTAATTTTCTATTGATTTTGTACCAAGGGCAGCACCAACGTCAAAGGCACCTTACAGGATGAGCACTCCAGAGTTAGCAGAATTGAAGCTACAACTTAAGGAAATGATTGATAAGGGATACATTAGGCCAAGTATTTCGCCTTGGGGTGCACCAATGTTGTTTGTTCAGAAGAAGTATGATACTCATAGCTTGTGCATTGATTACATGCAATTGAACATGGTGACAATCAAGAACAAGTACCCTTTGTCAACTTGTTTGATCAGATTAAGGAAGAAAATTTGTTGTCAAAGATTGAATTGAGATCAGGATATCATCGGGTACACATCAAAGAAGAGGACATCTACAAGACTGCATTCCGTACCAGGTATGGGCATTATGATTTTTTAGTGGTTCTGTTTGGTCTTACTAATTCTCCAACATTTGATTGATGAATAGTGTCTTGCATCCTTATCTATAAAAGTTTGTGATAGTGTTCATTAATGATATATTGATATAATCCAAGAATGAGGAAGAGCATGCAAACTGCTTGACAACAATGTTAATATTGTTGAGAGAATATAAGTTGTATGCCAAGCTTAACAAACATAAGTTCATTACTTGGGACATGGTGTTTCCAAGGAAGGTATAGCAATGGACCTAGAAAATATAATAACTATCACAGAATGGGAAACTCCTAGGAATGTGAATGAGGTCAAATCATTCAAGGGACTAGCATGTTATAGCATGGGGTTTATTAGGAACTTCTCATGGATTGCCTATCCTATTACATCCTTGCAGTGAAAAGAAAAGAACTTTGAATGGACTGAGGGGTGTGTAGCTAATTTCGAGTAACTGAAGCATTTTCTCACAAATGCTCTAGTCTTGAAGATTACAAATCTTGAAAAAAAAAAGAAAAAAAAGAGAGTTTATGGTACATCTTATAAGAGAATATTTGGTGGATTCATGGTGCAAGAAGGGCAGGTGGTATGCTACGAGTCAAGGAAGTTGAATGAGCACTAGAAGAACAATCTAAGTCATGATATTGAGTTAGCAACCATCATTCATGCCTTAAAGTTGTGGAGACATTACCTTCTTGGCAAAAGGTTTGTCTTGATGAGTGATCACAGTGGGACGAGGTACTTGTTTGACCAACATAATCTGAATGCCACTAAATTTAGATGGTTGGCTACACTTAGTGAGTTTGAATTCGAGATCAGATACATTAAGGGAAAGGACAACAAAGGCTGCAAATTCTCTTAGTATAAGAGTGCAAGTGAATCACATTGTAGCAGTGAGTTCTTATGGGAAATACTTACAGGAGCGGATCTTGTAGGCAAGACAACATGATGACAGGTATCAACATTTGAGGCACAGGTTACAACAGCAGGGTGAAGGTAATAGGGATGAGGAGTATCATCTCATGGCAGATGGCTTGGTCAGATTTGATGCAACACGAAACTACAATTTACATAATACTCTAGACCTGTGGGTTATGGGCCCACATAAACTCCCTTCTTACAACGGATCACAATATCGGAATATGAAAACTTTAACATATCGTAATTTCAGCTGTCAAGCAATATACATACATCATAGATCGGAGAACATACGATATCACATGTCACGGCTTTTCACAAATACCTCTAACTGTAACCAATAATAATGTTGATATGAAGCATTGTGATGACAATGTCGCATCGCATCTTTGCAGCTTAAACCTTATCTCGCTTCATCATATCGCAAACTTACTTCTATGTTGTTAAGTGTTAACCCATGTCGCATGTGATGTGCGATATGCGCACAGATCGCTATGCCGACATGTGGCCACTTCTCATCGCATCGCATAAAAAATAACTCACCGCACGATGTCTTAACGCTAAACACTAAAATATCAGATTTGCAAAATCACTCTATTCGTGAATTAATCTCCACCGTGGATCAACGCCCAGGTCTAACGGTCCTTATTTCTCACTTGCACAATCGCCCTTCTCCGGATCTCCCAATCTGCTGGTCAATCTAGCTTTGTAATTCCCCTCAACCAACATGGCACACCATAGTTCTGTCGAGCTTCTCGTCAGCTCATAAAATGATTGCGATTCTCAAACAAATGCATATAGAACACTGGAATTAGAACACTCATGAAACACACAGATTCCATTTAAACTTGAATTACACTTAAATCATTCAACACTGAAATCCATACTCTATTTCAAATAAATAGGGAATTACACAATTACATATGGCGCCATGGTTGAGCCAATTCTCACACAATTGGCCACGCCCTAACTAGCCAACTCCAGGCCAACCTCTGTTGTTTAAAAATACTTACCAATATATACAAAAATGAATCATGAACCAATTTCAGTTCAGATCCAACAATCTCTCAATATTTCCTAAAGCTTCTCTCAATTTCATTCTTCACTCAACCAAATCCTATATTAGACCTCTAGATCCCTAAAATCCTCACTCTTCCTGGGATTACTCACTCATCCCTAAGAGCTCTATAACTCACGATATATTTTTCATTAATCAAATTACATTTAAATCTCTTTAGAACTCAAACTAAACTTAGGAAAAGAAACAAAATAATTAAGGGGACCCACTCCCTTTAGTAAATGTGTGATAAGACTCTCAGGTCTTATAAAATTTAAAGAATGCTCCTCCATCAGACTCCCTAGGTTGAAATAATTCATGGACTCCTATTCATGAGTCTTCCAACTTCCTCTGTTATAAACTTCCTTAGATTTCATCTTCCAACTGATTGCCTGACCTTTTCCAATTGCAGGTGTATTTGTTGCATTCTCTCCTTCTCCTGGATGCCAAACCATGTATTGTGGATGTCCTTTTACTCTATTGTCATGAGCATCTCCACTGCATAGTGTTTTGATATTGATATTCAACATAAGTATCTCTTCAAGAAACATAAATTTATTTACCTCTGTGTGCTGCTGTCTTGTCATCCTCTCAACAATATTTAACTTCAACTTTATATCTTCTCCACTAGTTCCATTGTCTTGTACTTGACCGTATATTTTGATTTTTTACCCTATCACTAGCATCCTCTTCTGTTTCCAAACCATTTTCTTTATACTGTCCTGCATATCCTTCCATCTCTTCTTGACTTGTTTACTTTGAAAAATTCCCATACCTATCACCTTTGTTGTTTTCATCAACCACTTATCCAATATCTTGAGTGGAATATTCTCAATTTCAAAAGAAGATTGTTCTTCGTTTGACACAAGAACATATGACCTTCCCACTATATACTGTCCATCAACTACAAAAATTTTAGTTATTGAACCCTGTTCAATTGTCTCCTAGGCTCGAAGACTAATAATTCAACCCAAGTTGTTCCAAGGCTTCAAGAGTGTTTGTTTCAACACACAACTATAAGGAATTATGAGCACCAATCAGAAAACAATCAAGTGGAAAAACCGACAAAACCATGGCTATCCACAAAATGGAAAGGCAAGGCTAAAACCACTGTCAATCTAGGAAAATATCCATGCCAATGACAACATATAACCAGAAAACCACATGCATATCCCGTGCATCCACAAATCAACAAGGAAATCACACATGAAACCTGTTACATGCCAAGCAATCTATTTCTAATTGTCGATCAAATTGTTCCCTTTCACTTTCCTTCTTTCCCTTTCCTTCTTTCTCCAAATACAGGTGAAAACTAAAATTCTCCAAGAATACTATAAGTGTGCAAGAGTATGAGAGAATGATAGAATATAAGAGAGCTCCAAAACTGAACTGAAAAAGTTTGTGAATTGATCCTCTAAATCCTTTTTATTATTTAGACCTCCATTTTCTTCATTTTCCTTCAATTTCCCTCTCATGCAAATTTGTGACCCTTCATCTCCCTTTTCTCTTATTTCCCATTATTTCATAAATAAAATTCCAATCAATGTCACTTTGCCTTTACCAATTTCCTTAACCATAAATAAACAAAGTGACACTCTCTAGGATGTTTTTCCTAACATTCACCTTGGAATACATGTCCCATGACCTTGGTATTATTTTTTATTTACATGGAAAATCAACCAGGGGTTGTTCCAAACCCTTCCTCCTTGGGGGAACATCGTCCTAGGTGTTATATGATACCTACGACCAACAAATCGCTGAAAACAAAACATACTACAAATGGAGCTTTATAACTCGGCTCGTTGTAGTATTTACAATGACCACTGCTAAAAACATGACAATCATACGGTTTACTAGAGCTTTATAACATAACTCATTACAATATTTACAATCACAACCACATATATATTCATGTACATTTCATTCAACAAACAAATAATAATACTGTAAATGGAGATTTATAACCATAGACTGATACAATATTTACAATAATATACACATATACATATGTGCATTTTCTCTAACCAACAAATAAAAGGATATGATGCCTGCATCAACAACAAGGGAATCCAAAGGCTCACATATCCACCCTCAAAGTATTACCAGGATTCACCTCCTTCCCGGGAAGTCCATAATCCACTACCAAAATCAAAGTCCGCATCCAATATCCAACGATACGATCCTCACGTTACTTGTTCTCTCAGTGAACAATTATCGGCTCATTGTTCCAAGTCACACTCCCCATTTTCTTCTCATTCCATCTGGAAATGATAATGACCAAATAAAATTCATTCCCCGATGTTCCCTTCTTTTCTACACAGTCCCTCAGGAAATCTGGTAACCCGCTTTCGTGGAGTGACACACCTTCCATGTCACGCTGGGATCCCCTTCTCTGTTACATAGTCCCTCGGGCGATCCATCCCTTAGCAAGGTTTCCTAGCCTCAAAAGGTCCAAAAACAAAGGTATATCCCTGCCTCAAAACTATCATATCGATCATATCATGCTCATGGAAATCAATGGACACTATTGGGTACCGTGTCCCACAATGGACCTGCTCCTCAAGTGCTTTACTAACATACTGCTACATGTTCCAATTCCTTTCACTCCTCCTACTAACATTCTAGTAGCTAGTTAAAACTACACAAACTTGGAATCTTTATTTATTTCCTAGAGCAAGCACATTATTTCATGAGAATAAAAATAAATTGAAATTAATTCAAATCATACCTTATTGGTAGTCGCCAATAAGGTACGCTTGAAATTCTGTATACTTCCTGTCACAACAAATAGTCCCTCGGGTGATCCATCCCTTGGCAAGGTTTCCTAGCCTCAAAAGGTCCAAAAACAAAGTATATCCCTGCCTCAAAACTATTATAACGGTCATAGCATGCTCATGGAAATCAATGGACACTATTGGGTACCAGTGTCCCATAATGGCCCTGCTCCTGAAGTGCTTTACTAACATACTGCTACATGTTCCAATTCCTTTCACTACTAGTCAGTTAAAACCACCCAAACTTGGAATTTTTATTTCTTTCCTCGAGCAAGCACATAATTTCATTAGACTAAAGATAAATTGAAATTAATTCAAATCATACCTCATTGGTAGCTGTCAATAAGGTACACTTGCAATTCTGTTTACTTCCTATCACAACAAGTCAAAATAGCTCTTTGATCAAATCATCATGTATAAACATATCACATACGGTTAGCTCAAAACTTAGCCATCATAAATCAACATCATATATCACATGTAACCATTATAAATCAGAGTAGCAGATGACATGCATAATTAAAAATAAACTAAAATACTAATACTTATATTTCAATCGGTTCTTTGCTTCTATCTTTGTTCTTGTCCTTTTCGTACACACATCGAATTGGTTTCCAAACCCGCCAAGCACCCAATGCCTTCTCTTAGACCACATACACATACACACAATGTACATCACACACATACACTCACACACGGTATGCCACACAACGCATACACCTACAGCCAATCTACCACACCACACATACACCTTCACCCGGTGTATAAAAAAGCACGTACACTTACAACCGACATACAACACAATAAAATACATATATGTACACAAGGTATAATACAAAAAATACACATCATGATACAACAACTACACAATACGACATATACACAACATAATAAGTACGACATGTACACAATACCGCATGTATGACATGTACACAACACCACATGCACAACATGTACACAATAACACCTGTACAACATGTACAGAATACCACATGTACACTGCACCACCCACACAACATGTACACAACACTGCATGTACACAACACCATCTACACAACTTGTGCACAACACCACCTACACGACGTTTACACAACAACACCTGCAGAATGGGTACACAACACCACGTGCACAACATGTACCTAGCACCATGTGTACAAGATGTACACAACAACACATATACAAGAAGTACATAACACCACATGTACACAACACCATATGTACAACATCGTATGTACAATGTGTACATCGCACCACATGTACACAACACTGCATATGCAAACAATACCATATGTACACAACACCATATATGCAACATGCACACAACACCATATGTACAAAATACCACATATGCAACATGCACACAACACCATATGTACACAACACCACATATGCAACATGCACACGACACTAGTACTGCACATCTGGAGACCACATTGTGTCTACCAAGCAACCTCACTTCTAGTTCCTTTCCACTATCCATGCTTGTCCCAGCATGCTGCAGATCACACTGCTTTCATTCCGCTAAAATATCCCTTAGCGTTAACTGTCATAAAATAAACATAGGTATAGTACAAACACGTAATATCAATTCATATCCACATGAGCTCATAGATATTTCAGGGCTACTTTGCCCACTTGATTCCTCATAAACCAAGAACCTCTTCAATCCATTCACCTAAATAAGAAATCATTCCCCCATAAGGATGATCTTTGACGACCTTGTCAGAAAATGACATACATACTTACATATATACATATATAAACATTAGAAAAATCACGATCACAACATAATTAACAATTATCATAAGGTCAAGGTTAAGATAACTCCCTTTATCCGCGCATAACATGCGCAACATTGAGAACAATAGTTCCAAACATCGCCAAGGCATCTGACGCCTCAAATCCATTTACTTTACCTTTCATGTTACCTTTCTCGTGATTGTCCTGCCACCATAAATTTATCTCAATGGATCCAACCAATCCAACTGGCTATCATATTCTCGCCTTCAACTGCCCTTATACATGTACCGAGCTCATCTAGGCCTTACATTACTTGTTCGGTTCCATTTAACTCTCCCTGAGCTCCTTTAAATTTCCTCTTTCCCCAACCAATTCCCAAGACCCTTAACACATAAAAGACAAGAACACAAAGCAAACAAGAAGAAAACCATGAAAAACCAATAGAAATATGACACCAAAAACAAAGTGGCATGGCCATGCACTAGACACAAATAAACTGCAAATCAAACGAAAACAAATCACAAAAGATCGAAAGAAGAAAACGAGCAACAAACACCAAGATTACACCCCATGGGTTCCCAATGCTTCCAAGGGAAATATCAACCCGATACTTCTCTAAGATTCCATGGCAACCTCTTTTCCATGCAATCCCCTGCATCATACTACCATAAACACACAACTTTCAGTGCATAAATAAACATAAAAATATACTCATTACCTTACCTTGTTGTACCAATCACGCCAACCTATAACTTGACACACACATACATCATCTCTCAAGAGACTCTGATTCCTTGATGAATCCAACCATAACTGAAGCCAACTATTATATTTGTCAAATACATGTTCAGGAATCTAGCACATATCCACATAACTTCAGACAAGATTAAGGTTAAGTAGACTTCCTGTATTCACGCAAAACACTCATTCATTCGGAATTGCAGTTTCCAAACATAGCCAAAGGAATTCTAAACGAATACCTTTCTTTTACCTTTTTCCTTGTTGCAATTGAGTATTATTATGTACTATCACATCGCCCAACTGATAGTTATGCAAACAAATCAATTGTTACGTTTTCAGTCTAATACTAAGCATGTTTCCCCACAACTCAATGTATCTCAGGGGAGGTTGTCACATCTGCAAAAGTTAGTCCAGATTAATACGATACAATATCACAAATATATCTACTCACACCTGAATAGCATAACCATAACCATCTGCACAGGCCAATCCATCTTAGCATGATACATAATAACATCAAGATCTTAGCTACAATGACCATAATCATCATGCATATGCCTATAATGCATATAACAACAAGTTACTATCATTCATGCTTATCTGATGCATGTGCATATGACCACACTTATCAACTAGTATCTATCAGACATGTAACCACTGAAACAATAGAATGACAGGAATGCATATAACCACAATGCATATAAAAACCATTAACCACAACACCTGCATGCCCAACATGCAAGCCCGTATGACAATCTTCTCTTACGTTGAGGTCCAGTGCTGCAACGTCGATTTGATAATTTTCATCTCTTACTCTATCTCAACCAACATATCAACATCATGATGATACCAACTGCAGCAATGACTATCACAATGCATGCATAACAATCACATAGACAACTAACATGCATGGATGACAAACACATTATGCCCATCCAATCCAAGTGCTTGAACTTGGAAGCTATGATATCAATCTATAACCACCCCTCCCATATTTACCCAATTTCAATGACTTGTCAGGGTATGTAGAAATTACCCAAAGGGATTCAATATTATCTTGTAATGTACTAAAACAAAATACTGAACCCTTCTACAAATTTGCGGAAACTGATTACGATTGCGCAATCTCATAACAAGTAAGAGAAATAAATTATCAGTCGCACAATAAAAGATTTATATGGGGAAAGAAACTGCTCAAAACCACGGTATTTGTTTATTTCCTAAAGTCAAGACGATGAAACAATACAATGTTATTTCCCTCACTGATAAACCTTTACACTCTGCTGACTGTCTCACTCTGATCTAGGAAAAATTAGTCAAATACTTAACCAATTCTCAGCCTTTGTTTGACCAGCCTTGCTCATGTATTCCTAGAGGAATTATGTCCCCTATTAATAAGGAAATTCCCAAAGATTGACTGCACAATTCCTTCGAGGCATCTTGATGACCTGTATAATTTTCTAATTATACAACTGATAATTATTTTTCCTTTAACCTCAATGTCAACTAGGACTTCCTTAGAACTGACATGTAACAACTATTTATAGCGAATTATCAATTAACTGATTGATCACTACTTGTGAATTAAATCACATTTAATTCACTAGACCTATCACTAGCTCATCTCTCAGTTGAAACTAGTTAAACTGATTTTAACTTAATTAATTGGGTTAACTAATTACAACTCACAAATAACTGTAACTGGACCCCCTAAAATATAGGAAGAACTCTACATGCCTCCTCTTTGAACCTCAACTTGAATTTCCTAAGCTAACTAAGTCTTCCCGACTCAGTTAACTAATACAAGTTGTTATGAGATGAAATTACAATTTCTATTCCAATTTAATTAAAGGAAAATTAAATCAGAAACCCCCTTGGGTGTCATTTCTTAGTGCCATTTCAACACTCCCTCTCAACAAGAAAGGGATTATCTATTACCTTGATCCTATATCTGTGGAACTTGAATTTGCTTCTTGTTAGCGCCTTCATCAAGATGTCTACATCCTGCTCCTCCATGGGAATGTACTCTAATGACATAATCCGCCTTTGAACTCAATCTATGAGATGGTGATACCGAATATCAATATGCTTGGACCTGTCATGAAAAACTGGATTAACCGAGAGTTTGATGCAACTATGGTTATCAAAATGTAACATCGTCGGATCCATTTGTTGACCAAACAAACCAACAAGTATCTTCCTCATCTAGGTGGCCTCACATGTTGCCTGACTAGCTGCCATGTACTCTGCCTCTGCTGAACTGAGTGCAACTAATCTCTGTATCCTGCTGTACCAGGAAACAACTGCTGATCCTATGCTGAAGATGCCCCCTGATGTGCTCTTCCTGTCGGATGGACTCCTTGCTCAATCTGCATAGGTGAAGCCTTAAAGCTTCACTCCCCCTGTCTGTCTGTACCATAACCCACACTATGTAGTTCCTCTACCATATCTCAACACACGCTTTCTTGCCTTCCAAAAGAGCTTGGTAGGATTAACCATAGCTTGAATAAGTTGGTTAACTGCATAGTATATGCATGGTCGCGTGTTCACCAAATACATGAGTGAACCCACAAGCTACCTGTAAACAATAACATCCACTACTTCGCCTGAAGTAGCATCCTACTTCCTCTAGTTTCCTGCTAGAGGAGTCTCCATGGGTTTGCTGCCCTCCATGTGGAACTTCCTGAGGATCTCGTTGGCATACTTGCCTTGAGATACAAATAGCTCCCCATTTCTTTTCCATATTTCCAATCCCAAGAAATAGTGCTAGAGCCCCATGTCCTTCATCTCAAATTCTCCCGCAAGATCCTTTTTGCAAGATTTGATGAGTTGCTCATCACCTGCTAGTATTAGATCATTTATTATTACTATATATATATATATATATATATATATATATATATATATATATATATATATATATATATATATATATATATATAGAGAGAGAGAGAGAGAGAGAGAGAGAGAGAGAGAGAGAGAGAGCAAACATTCATAAAATTAATTTTCCAACTTTTCACTTCTTAGAGAAGATATCTTCTCATGGCCCAACATCATTGATAAAGGCATTTGTTTTCTAGGGGAAAATATGATTCATTAAAATTTTAAAACATTACAAAAAAGGTAGTACCGTTCCAGCTTATCCATCTATCCATCAACAAATTTTCATTGTTTTTTATTTTAATTTAGCTATATTTAAACTAAGCGGCAAGTACTAGCTACCGTGTATTGGTTGTTTATTGTGAATTAGGTGTAATTCTTATATTAGATCATATCCAAAATACAACAATAACTAGTCTTAATGTGCTTATTTGTTTGCCACTAGCGAAACTAGACCAATAACGTAGAAATAATGTCTTAGATTGGATAATAGATTATAAACCAAATGACAAAGCCTATCAAATAGTGCAAGCAAAATGAACTACATCCTTTGCTAAAGACTTGAGAACCTTCTTGATCAATATATTTAACAAAAACTATGACTAAATATCATAACAACATAAACCATGGATAACATTTGGGCAGTGGGTGAATCCACCTGGATTGTATCCGATGGTCTTGTCTCCTCTTCCGATTCTTTGGATTCCAAATTGGATAGCTTTTTGTTTAGAATTCTTACATTATTGTCCATTTTTAAGATTTGGCTTTACACCTCATAAACACTCAGTGGAATTTCCTATTGCTCTTACGACCTTTATATCAAAATTTTATCCATGATTGTTTTGTGCTACTAGTAGATGTCTATCATTTACATGTACCTCATTTGCCTTGTTCTTGTACTTCATGTGTTCAGTATCAAACTGCCCACTTTATCCTCCACATTAGCATTCGATATGAACCTGCAATCAATTATAGCCTCCCTCTCAGCCTCCTCAATTTCTTTATGGATAACTGGAGGGGTATTCCTTATGTATGTTGTAGCAAATTGTTTAACTGCTAACTAAGCTTGAGAGGTGGTTGGGATTCTAGTTTTGTGATGCCCCCTCCTACCTTGGTAGCCCCTCCTCTTGGCATATTAAACTAGTAGAAAAAATAACACAACAAGACACAAAAGAGAAGATTTTGATCACCAAACAAGAGACACAAACCAAATACAAACAATCTGCTCCCAAACTACCCAGTGAAATTCTTTAGAAAAAACGACAAATTCCCCACTTGAAATAGAGAAAAAACTAAAAGCCTTATTACAAGGCTTGATTACCATCCGGGAGTGAACTAGCAGCTTACTATATACGAAGATCCACAACAATAAAAGGTTGGGTACTCTGATGGACCAAGTGCAACAATGCTTAATTGAGGTGGATTTTAACTACCCAACTCCTTGATGCACATATCAATCGTGCAACATCTCCTATACTTGTCATGAGAACATTGTGATCAAATCCCCTCAAGCAATCTGTCTATCCATTGATTAAAGGGACACCAAAGAACTTCACCATGAGGAGAACATCACACTAATCAAGCCATTAAACCTACATGTGTGCCCATCTCGTACTTGTGCTATGTGGTGGGATCCTTGATCCCCCACATACTCTGACGGTGCTAAAGCATGATTACCATCTAGAGAGATTAAATGTTCACTTGTTGCGGGGTTAAATAAAATTGAAGGACATAGGGTGACCTTTGATCCACTCCACTTATATGTGTACAATCACAAAATCCTTTAATATGATGTCTCTGGGTGCAACCACATATCCAACTACTACCTCAAAATACCCTATAACTTCAAAATACCCTATAACTTCATGCTAAACTGTCATAAAAATTAAAACTTATGATTTGTACAATTAAATCCAATCCAATCCAAATCCTTTGTACTACATATTTTTATTTAAAAAATAAACAAACACTTCTTGTAAGGTGATATATCCAAATCCTTTGAACTACATATTTTTATTTTAAAAATTAAACAGCACTTTGAAATTCCACCGCCATAATGAAAGAATAAATGAATATTCCACCTTCTAAATGGATAATCCACCCTTCTAATGGAAGAAAAAATGAATAGACCAAATTAGTGGAAGAAAAAATGAATAGACCAAATTACCAAGATCGTGAAGCGTTGTCTGTATCCAGTTTGGACATTAAAATCTTCAGCGTATGTGAAAGGACACGTCAGACGATGACCTGGCAGCGGCATCCATAGTTTGGCGATTTACAGGAAAACCTCTTGAATTGTTTGGTGATTGCTATCCATATACCGGGAATTCCATTAAAAACAGTTATTAAATTGGAAATCGCTTTTCTGGTTCGAAAGCCTTTGAGGATTCGAATGAACCCGGGAACCCAAAAATCATATATTATTTCAGGTACCTTAATGGTGTGTTAAAATTAAACGGAATTGTATGGAGTGCACGCACAGCTGTTCTGCGCTAACGCCCATTCGAGGGCCGTCCCAGTTTCGAATCATAACGCCGCCGCGGCAGCTTAAAATTCCTGTACGTTTGTTATTTCTTCCTCTAAATTGTTGCCTCTGGTGATGATTTTGATTCTACATCATATCATTAATTGCAGAGCTTGTTGGGTCAATTAACCAGGGGTCAAGAAAAGCGTGGGGGCGCAAACGTGTGGTGGTGTGCAATAAGACGCCCAGCTTCAATGAAAACAATTCCAATGGCACCTTCCCAACATCAAAAAATCTTTTCATGCAAGAGGTAAGGTCCTAAAATTTTAATGTTTCTGTGTTTCATGGCAAGATTCGAATATAAATATGAATTCCAGTAAGGCTCGGCATAGAAAAAAATATGTCACTTTGAAAAACAATTTCAGTCCAGCTCCAGTTCAATAGGGATGAAAATATGAATTTTGTTTCAATTTTTGGAATAATTTCAGTATTACGAATGCTCAATAAATCAGAAAATTACAAGTCATTTGGCTATTTAGTTTATAGTTATAGGGTTATTAAAAATGTTTTGAGATTTTTGGATTATCTTTGAGTTTATGGTTCCACGGCAATCAAAGATATGAGGTATATTATCAACGACAGTGAAAAGCATACTGTACACTATCAAATACAGTGGGAAGTACGTTGAAATTTTTTAAAGACAGTGGAATATATGTTAACTACACCATGTCCATATTGTACGGAAAATTCGTCAAATTTCGTGTTGCCGCCAAGTTATGTACAACAAAGACTATTAGAGTCGAATCTGGCTCCTATAGTTTTCTTAACTTTTTATTTACAAAAAAAATATTTTTATTGTTTAAATTCTTCAGAAAACATGACTGGAAGCTCTGCACCGCAAAGCATAGACTTCTTTCGTTTAGATTTTATGTTCCAGGTTTGAGGGATTGTTGAATTTGTGAAATTCACCGAAGACTTGCATTTTCCCCTGTTACTTTGAACTATTTAGCAGAAACCTGACCATGACACCTTGTTCTCATTCCGTTTCCCTTTTTTTTATTGTTTCCATTCTCATAATGACAGATCATTAGTACCTCGACAGATTATACATAATTTGCAGGTGGCGTGTTCATGTAATATTATCTCCTGAAAACATCTAGGCCTGTTTTTCGTTCCATTCCCATTCAACTTTTTAATAACATCACCTGCTACTTTTACCCAGCCCTGTTACTTTCAAACTATTCACCAAATCTGACTAGGAGATCTGTTTCTCATTCAATTACCCTTCACGTTTTTGTTTCTGTTTCTGCCCGGACAGTACATTTGTACATTGCTAGTCAATTTTATATGAATAATGTACATGGATTAGGAGTTCCGGGTCTCATATACTCTTTATCTCCCGAAAACCTTTCATGTAATCTTACTTCCCGAAAACCTCTAGCCCTGTTTCTCATTCCATTCACATTCCTTATTCAGTAACATAGCTTTAAGAGTCACGCTATTCAAGTGGGGCGGACAACATCTAGAATGGAATCTTGTTGACCTTCTTTGCACTCCAGGGAGTAAATGCCCCGCAATTGTTTACATTTTGGATAGAATATATGCTTAAAATTTCATAGCCTTATTCTTTTAGCTCTTCTTTCTAATTCTTCAATAACGAAACTCCCATGTTATGCATTTTGGTGTATGAACTGTAAAATTTTCCCTCAATTAGAAGATATCAAGTGGCAAAAAACAGAGTTATTAGGTTTAAGAATTCGAAAAGTTTGCAAGTGAGAAGGTTTGGAAAAGTTTGGGATTTTGCAAAAAGTTTGGAATGTTCGGACTTGGAAATGTGAAACATGTAAAATCGCACTTAAAATTATAAACATTAATCAGAACCTGAAAAAATTGCAGAAAAATATGTAAAGGTACATATAAATAGTAAGTCCAAAAAGAGATAAGGAGCAAATTCAATAACGTAATAACATCATTCATAGCTTAGAGGCTAATCTCAGAGTTAAAATGGAAATTCAAACATTTACAACAACTGTGGGCCTCTAAGGTAGTTTTAATTTGCTTTACCTTTTCATTTTAGTGTTGTTTTTCCTTGTTTTTTTTAAGAAAGGTTTGGAGATTATGTCTGGACTGGTTCTGTTGGTCCAAAAGTTTCATGGTCTGCAGAACATGAACTATGTCTGGCCAGACCTGGAAAGTATGAACAGAATGTTGGAAATATAGTAGCCATGGTCGGTATTTTCCTCATAAAAGAAATTGGAAAATTTGAAATTATACTTTGCCTCCAAAATTTGCTCAAGTTGGCCTCATCTTGTTTAAATCGGCTAGGCCCCTTTGAGGTATATATATATATATATATATATATATATATATATATGCAAGCCCTCCTCCTCATTTGGGCAATCAAACTCTCTCACACATAGCTCTGTTCTGTGAGGATTACAGAAGGAAAGGAAGCAAATTTTGTGGAAGAAACGGAGGGCTTGGCATTTATCTTATGTTCTGGTTAGATGCTATTTTGATGTTCAGTTTATGGATATATTGATGGACATTGAACTCTCTCTCTCTTAAGGAAAGACTTTTATGGGGTTTTCCCTGGCCTTAGGCCTAATTTCTGTGTCTCTTGTCTCATGGTTTCATGGTTGTTTTCTACTGTTCTTTCATGTTTAATGGTTGAATTTCCTTCTGTATAACTGCTTAATGATTTTGGATGAATGATATGTGAAATTAATGCTAACTGAATCATTGGAAGGAGTTATCTGTGCAATAAAAATGTTTCTAGCTTGTGCCCTGGAAAACTCAACATGGTATCAGAGCCAGGTTGAAGAGCAGTCTGGAAGAAAGACACCTTAAATCATTGTCAGAAGCTAATGCAAAGTCCTAGGCTCAAGTTCTGGCTGAATTTTCTGTGACTCATTTCCTCTTTGACGGCTGAATTTTTCCTAGGGCCTATCTTCCTGTGGACATGCGAGTTACCTGAGAGCCTCCTGTGGCATGTTTTCTTTGTTGTATTCGAGAGTCTCCGTGGCAAAGTTTTGGGGATTGTTGCAAACTCTGTGGCATCGTTTGGCATCTCTTATGTGGTAGACGTTGAACTTTGATTGAGGAAGGACTTTGCGGACCAAATGTTTTAAGGTTTCTTTGCCGTATTCGAGAGTCTCCGTGGCAAAGTTTTGGGGATTGTTGCAAACTCTGTGGCATCGTTTGGCATCTCTTATGTGGCAGACGTTGAACTTTGATTGAGGAAGGACTTTGTGGACCAAATGTTTTAAGGCATCATCATCTGTATAATTCATGAAAGCCATGTGAGTTTCTTTGTGGCACTGTGCTCCTGTGGTATGCGAGCTAAGGAAATATGGACCTAAGGAAATCTGAGCCTAATCAAGGTATGTTATTGGTCAAAGTTCTATTGTGGTTGTCATGTATCCTATGAACAAAAGTCTGGGCTCTCTCAATATCTCTGATGCAATCAAAATTCTCGTCAAATCCTATGAGGATCCTAGTTACAGTGATACTATCTTACAAATGCTAGTAAGAAGATCTATATTGATATAATGACATCGTGATCCAAGTTTTGTAATCTAAGTTCTGTATGATGATCCAAACTTTTCTGGCTGAGCCCTAATGAAGAAAGTTTTAACTGCTCAAAGTAAATGCTAATGTCAAGTGAAGAATCTTGATGAAGTCCAAGGGAGAAGATTCTGAGTTTTATTATCCCTCTATAATACATGCTATTGAAAGGCATCTGAATTTACTCTTGATTCTAAGTCAAATTCCTATGATACCTTCCTGTTTCTGGACTGACATTCTGAAGTTCATTAAGTGGCCGAAGTTCAGGAAGAGCCCGAGTTTTGTCCTTGATTCGAAGGTCATCTTCCGAGCTCCTTTGGAAGGCCTATTATCACCCTAAATGGAGATCTAAATGGCATTCTGATGAGCCCCTTGATCCAAGTCTCCTTGTAGGAGACTGCACAGACATATATCATAAGAAGTTTGTGAAGAAGATTCCTGTGGTAATATGCTAGTTCTGTGGCAAGGTTGTCTGCAAAAATACGCGAATTTTGTGGTTCGATTCTTTAAGAATAGGTTCGAATTTTGTGCAAGTAGGCCATACCAATAATAACACTTGTCCGAACCTATGATTGTGAACATCGAATATTCTCTGAGCCTCCCCGTGGATGTATTCTCTGTGATTTATGCGATCTTCTCAGTATGGTATGTGAGCTACTTGTGGCAACCCTTATGCGAACTTTAAGGTTCCCATTCTCTTTGGAATCTATGCGAACTTGGGGCACTGAATCTCTATAGAAGAAGGTGTGGACATTTTTGTGAGTTTTGAAGAAGACCAAGGAAAACTCTTATCCATGTAAGTTGAATTATAAAGGATCTGAACATGAGGAAATTAAAGAATCGAAAGTTTGCATGCTCTGTGGCATCTCTTGTGCAAATCCCGTGGCATTATTTATGTGAAATCTGTGACCCAAATTTCTGTAATTAGTCTAGAATTCTCTGAGAATAAAAGCGAAGGTGAGGCCTATTTAATATCACTGTTTTCTGTGCTTAAGTATCTGTTGACGTGTGAAGGTAATTGACATTCAAACTTTTTGAGGTAAGTGTTGAACTCCCTAATATTGTTACTCAAGTGCAAATTGATATTCATAAGGTACGAGCCTCCTCCCTCTCCTTGTGGTAGTCTCTGAGGTTCTTAAGGTCTGAGGAATCATGTAAAGAAGTCAAGGACATTGGAATGATCTAAGCCCTCAAGCCTGCTTTTCTACTGAATCTGAAGAAGGTTGCTCAAATTTGATGTTCCTTTTATATAAAAGAAGGACAAAATACTCTAAAAGAAGGCCGACCTCTACAAGAAAGGCAACCTGATTCTTTCTAAGCAATTATGAAAAAGAACAGAAATTGTATTAAAGTCTAATGGCATAAATATGTTGAAATACTTTAAATCAAAGAGCACTGTCATAGAGAGCAATCAAACAATGATGGGTGGCTAAGTTGCAAGTTGCAAAATAGCTTCAGAACACTGCTTTCAAGGGTCTACCAAATCTATGGATGCTGCTCAACGGAGTCGTATATAACTAAGTGCTGGCACGAGCAAGCCTAGACCTGAATGATGGAATTCATTGCATGGACCTATGCTGCTGTTACTATTGTGACCATAGAATTTCTTGATCTGAAGAACATTGTAGATATGATTAGATGATAAGGCTCCTCTTCAAAACCTTAAAGTATAATCAAATTATTGCTGACGGATTTGAAATTTGTTAAGATTGCTAATCCTAGGGCTTGGAAGGTTGAAATTGATTTGATCAAGAATGTCCTAAGATGTATGGTCAAAACCCTAGGTCTAATAGCGAAAACGTTGAAGTTGAAGAAGAATTCATCTTACTCATCTAGGGTTTCTAAACCCTAGATTGATCTTGAAGAATTATTAGGGTTTGAAGTCAAAACGCTAGCTATACAAATTGAAAACCCTAGCCAAACAATTGTTAACCCTATCTAGACAAAACGAATTGAGAAAGCCTTGGGCTTATGGATTGATCGCTTCTCCTTAAAAGAAAGGAGAAACCCTAGCTCCTAGAAGTTTTTGACATCTTCATGATGAGGTTGTTTTGCAGGTTGGATGCAAGAAGACTAAAGATCAAGAAGTTGTCATGATCTCAAAAGATAAGTATCTTGTATTTCTTTTATTATCATTATTGAAATTGGATTGTTTATGGTTTGTAAAGCCTAGGTAGGTTTTGGAGAAAATCTAAGGCTTATGGACCAAATCCTAGAACAGATTATGTCTGTTTGAAAGAAGAAACCCTAACTCCTTAATGATGTGGATGATGTGGACTCGTTGATGATGATGATGTGGACGAGACGAACTCCTTGATGTATTTAACTAGGTTGACTGGACCCAAGAAGATCAAGACCAAGAGGGAGCTAACACATTTTCAAGAGATAAGTATTTTCTTGATTGCTTCTATTGTTGTTACATTATGAGTCTCTTGTCTTTGTATATCTTTCTTGGCTGTATTAGTTCTTCCATGGTCTCCTAAGCGAGGATTGTAGGCACAATGAAGATTGCCAAGGTGTGGCTATTGTTGGAAACAGATGGAAGAACAATGTGACAAGAACACTCGTGAGCTTTGGACTCAGAGGGAGCAGACAAGATCAGCCTAATTGAAGCATATTTTGATCCATGATGTAAAGAAGTCAACTGTGACTTCCATTATGAAGACGATTATAATGATGATGATCCAAATTTGTTGAAGATGAGCCTGTGGCTTTTCCATGTTCCTAACAAGGGTTGAGGACCCCTTCAGTATAGGAGGGAGTTGACTGAAGAATTCTAAGATTGAAAGTATAGCATGAGCTTGGTTAAATCTCTACTTAGATTGTGGCATAATGGATTGTGAGTCCATGGACACTTGCTTGAATAAAATTTGAAGAAGTTGTGAGATTCTGCTATTGATTTGATGAATCCTTGTAATTGGCTCGTAGAACCACCTAATACATGGAATTGCTGGCTCTATCTAGACTGGATGTATTATGGGTGTTGTATTGCTCTGAATGACATCGATGGTTCTGCTGCATGTAGCGCGATTGAAGTTGGAAATGTAGTTGATTTGTGAAGCTGGTTGTTGATCTATTTGATCTTCTGCTAGTGAGAGGTTGTTGATGTTTGCTTCTGTGAGAAGCCACTTATTGTCTGCTGGATTCAACTATGGCACATTTTTCTGCTAATGAGCAGGTTATTGATATTTGCTTCTGTGAGAATCCACTTGTTGTTTGCTGGATTTGACCATGGTTGCTGATGTTTGCTTCTGTGAGAAGTTGTCTGCTGGATTTGACCATGGTTGCTGATGTTTGCGTCTGTGAGAAGCCCCAACTGTAGCCGAATGATTATTGTCTGCTGAAATCTTTGATAAAGTGCTGAAATCCACCATGGCTACTTTTCTGTTGTTGAGTAGGTTGTTGATGTTTATGTGAGAAGCCTAGAATGGCTAAGAATCCTGTTTGAGAGGTAGCATTGATTGATAACATCATGAATCTCTCTTAAGCTATATGCCGGGAGACCTATGGATTGGCTGGGAAGATTGTCACTTCCTTAGGTTGTGGGCTGGGAGACCAGTGAGTCTAGTTGGGGAGCTTGGTTTTGAGGCATTGCGTTTGTGATCTCTCCCTTAGGCTGTGTGCTGGGAGACCTATGTATTGGTCAGGGAGACTGATCTCGAGTTCTCTCCCTTAGGCCGTGGGTCGAGAGACCTTGTTTATGGTCGAGGATTGAGATAGGGATTCCTCCCTTAGGTTGTGGTTCGAGAGACCTTGTTTGTGGTCGAGGAGATGAACCTTGTGCATACGATTGGTATGGCCTCATTGATTGATCCCACTTGTTGTGGTGGATGCTATCTATCTTTCCTTATGATGAGACTGATGATCTCTCTATTAGGCTGTCTGCCGGTAGACCTATGAATTGGTCAAGGAGATTGATCTTGATTGAGAGAGAGAATGAAAATTACCTCCCTGGCTAAGAGGGAGTGTTGGAAATATAGTAGTCATAGTCGGTATTTTCATCATAGAAGAAATTGGAAAATTTGACATTATACTTTGCCTCCAAAATTTGCTCGAGTCAGCCTCATCTTGTTTAAGTCGGCTAGGCCCCTTTGAGGCAACTATTCGACCCCCTATTGGAGGCTATATATATGCAAGCCCTCCTCATTTGGGCATTGAAATCTCCCACACATAGCTTTGTTCTGCGAGGATTACAAAAGGAGAGAAGGCCAAGTTTAGTGGAAGAAAAGGAGGGCTTGGCATTTATCTTATGTTTTGGTTAGATGCTATTTTGATGTTTTGTTTATGGCTATATTGATGGACATCGAACTCTCTCTCTCATAAGGAAAGTCTTTCCTGGCTTTTCCCCTTGTGGGTTTTGCCGTGGCCTCAAGCCTAATTTCTGTGTCTCTTGTCTCATGGTTATTTTCTACTGCTCTTTCATGTTTAACGGTTGAATTTTCTTCTGTATAATTCCTTAATGATTTTGGATGAATGATATGTGAAATTAATGCTAACTGAATCATTGGAAGTAGTTATTTGTGCAAGAAAATTGTTTCTAGCTTGTGCCCTAAAAAACTCGACACAAAACTATGCCTCTGTGCATTGTAGATTTATTGGGTTCTTGCGTACTACTTGGAAACTTGTAATATCCCCAAATAGAGATACTAGAAAAACAACAATATTTTTAAAATGAGGGCATAAAAGAATCTGAATTTTATTTGTGAATTACAACTATGAAAATTACTTGCTTAAATAAACACATCTTAAAATGTCCTTTGAATTTTATCTCTCAATCGAATTCCAAGCCTGATAAATGATTGCAACCCAGAAAAGATGATGTGCTAGGGCCTCCCAAATCGAAACTCTTCCATTGAAACACGCCCTTTTGACTTGGGGGAGCCCAAATGTCTCTCCCAAACTGCAGTTACCCAAGGTTGTCAGACCTTAAGCCCAAAATTGTAGTAGCATAGAATAGAAAACTCACAATGTATATCTTGCCTAGCTGTCAAAGCGACCTTCTCCTTTTATCAATTATGGAAGTCGATGTAGAAATTAGTATACACTAAGCATGCATACATCCAGATTCCCTTGATCTCACAATATTTAACTTCTTGCAAAATACAGAATCATTCCATTGTTAATCTTTTGTGGAAAATTAATTGCACACACATGTGAAGCATAAATAAAAACAATTGCACATAACACAGTTGTTTAATGGGAAAGCCTGAAGTTGAAAACCCCAACTATCATATATTATGTATCATGGAGATCATGTAACAATCTCATACAAAGCTTAGAACATCAAGCTCTTAGTACAATCAATCGTCACACACTAATCAGAAGAAATCTGCAAATCCATAATGCCCATTTTCTTTGCCACCCCAGCTCCCCGCTCCACCGCGCAATCCGCCCAAGAATAGCTCAGAAACACTCGAATTACCCTTGGCCTTGACCAAAGTAACTCGCTGGCAACTTGATTGTGTGTGTGATGCAATCAATGCATCACTATAATCACAACAGATAGTCTATCTTGCATTTTCACCTATCTCTCTGCTGGTCTCCACTGAAACTGCCATGCATTGTAGTTAACTGTTGTATTTTTCAGTTGATTAAAGAGCTATTATTTGTGAATTAATTCACTAATTAATTCACTCCAACTTCATTACATTGTATTCAAGAATCCTCTGATAGTAATAACTAAATGAATCCAGAGTCTAACTGGGTTAAACTGAATACAACTCCATGAACTACTCTTCCAATTCTATCATAACTTTGCCACTTCAGTTCTAACTGAGTCCTCCATGCATGAACCACCAGTTGCCCTTGGGAATTGCGTAATTCCCTCGGCCCACTAATTTGCCAAATCTGTGCACTGAAATTAAGTGCTCCAAGAGAATAAGTTGCTGTTTATTGTTGGATTATTATTAAGAGCTAATAATAATCGAAACTTCTATTTTTAGATCGATGATCTATAAATAGACTTCGCCTAATATTCTAAAAATAGAATTTCATCTATTTTTCCAACTTGATTAACCATCCACAAATAGCATCTTGCAACTTCTGAAATATGATCATGTCTAAAAATAGACTTGCGTCAAAAATAGCCTGCGGGCCCACTTAGTGAAGGCGACTCTTTTCACTAAGCTCATCATCTTGTTGAATCTCAACACTCCCTCTCAACAAGATATGGATTATCTTTCACCCTGATCCTGCCTCTATGGTATTCGAATTTGTCTGCCAGTGTAGTGAACTCCAAGTCCGCATCTTGATCCTCCTGAGACTGTACCGAAGCACACGATTTCCTTCTGCTGCACACAATCTCTGATATGATGATACCGGATATAATTATGTTTAGATCTATCATGAAACACAGGAATAATTGAGAGTTTAATGCAGCTATGATTATCACAATGTATCACCGTAGGATCTAAATGTGAACCAAACAAAATAACCAGGATCTTCCTCATCCAAATAGCGTCACATGCAGCTTGACTTGCTACCATGTATTCTGCATCCGCTAAACTGAGTGCCACAAATCTTTGTTTCCTGTTGTACCAAGACATTGACGTAGATCCGATACTGAAAATCCCTCTTGATGTGCTCTTCTCGCTCTCCGTTGGGCTTCCTCGCCTAACTGCAGACTCGGAAGCCACAAATTCTCTACCCACCCGTTCATTCCAGACTAAACTACATTTAGATGTGGCCCCCGAGTTATTCTCAGGACATGTTGCCCGCCTTCCAAAAGAGTTTGTAGGCTTAACCTATCGTCAGTGGAAAGCTGTCTACCGTGATATCATATGTCTGGTCTTGCATTAACTAAATACATGAGCGAACCTACCAACTGTCGATAAACAGTGGCATCCACTACCTCTGCCGATGTAGCATCCTCTTTCCTCCAATTTCCTGGAACAGGAGTGTCGATAGGCTTGCATCCTTGCATGTGAAACTTCCGCAGTATCTCATACTTGCTTTGAGACACAAATAGTTCACCTTCCCGCTGCCATATTTCCAATCCAAGGAAATAATGAAGGAGGCCCAAATCCTTCATCTCAAACTCCTTTGCAAGATCTGCCTTGCATGAGTGTTTCAATTGGTCATCACTCGTTAGTATTAAATCATCAACATAAAGAACGATGATTAAAAGCTTACCCTCCACCACAATTTGGTACAGGTTTGCATTCGCCTCACTCTTGGTGAAGCCAAGTCCAGTGAAATAGCTGTCGATCCGAGTGTACCAAGCACGCGGTGCTTGTTTTAGCCCATACAATGCACTTTTGAGCCTGCACACATGTGACTCGCTGCTGAAGATCTCAAATCCTTCAGGCTGCTCAATGTACACCTCTTCCTCAATGATCCCATTAAGGAACACAATCTTCACATCCATCTGATGAATGTGCCAACCCATCTGCGCTGAGAGAGCAAGGATGGTCCGTATGGAAGAATACCGTGCGACAGGTGCAAAGGTTTCTTCATTGTCAATCCCCTCGATCTGTGAGAAGCCCCAGACAACAAATCTTGCCTTATACTTCTCGACGCTCCCATCAACAGCTTGCTTTACCTTGTAGATCCATCTTGATCCTACAACTGATTTTCCCATTGGCCTTGGAACAATCTCCCAAGCACTGTTTCTGACAATGGAGTCATACTCCTCCACCATGGCATCTACCCATGTGGGCTCCTGCACTGCTTCTTCAAAAGAAGATGGCTTTGTCACAATAAACTTGCTCATAAGAGCCATGTATCCAGTAAATCGGTCAGGTGACTGTCTCTGTCTGCGCTGTGATGTAGGGACTCCTACATTCTGTGCCGCATCAAGCTTCAGTCTCTTAGCTTCTGTGGTCCGCTTTCTGCCTTGTCTGATGTTTGGTTCTGCATGAGTGGACTCCTCCACTCCATGAATCTCCTTCCGTGGTTGATCCACATCTAGAGGCTCATCTTTGGGAACAAGAAGTTCCTCCTCCGCATGCAAGTGTAGCTCCCTCTCAAGCAACAACTTCATGGCTTTCACTTCATTGAATTTTATATCTCGTCGCACCACAGTCATCCGACTGTCTGGCAAATACATACGATAATTATGAGGTGTTTCTGTGTACCCCACAAATATCCCAACTTTTGCAGTCGGCTTGAGCTTCTTCCTAGCGTCCTTTGTCACATGAATGTAAACAGATGAGCCAAAAATCTTCAAATGAGAAATATCAGGCTTCTTACCAGTAAAAGCTTCTTCAGGTGTACTCATGCCAAGTACTCTATGAGGACAATGGTTTTGCACATAAACCGCAATGTTGCATGCTTAGACGAACAAGTGCACTAAGAGGGCCTTGGTCATGCAAAGACGTATCTCCACAACCCTCCACGTTCGTTCTTCCTCTCTCGCGACCCCATTCGCCGTGGGTTATGAGGCGCTATGAGTTCTCTTCGACCTCCTTCTTGCCGTGTCTTTGAATTACCTGAGATGAATTCAACACTATTGTCGCTCCTCAGCTTTCACTTCGTTTCCTCGACCTTTTCCCACCAATGCTTTGAACTCACAGAACTTTGAGAACGTTTCTCTCTTCTTCTGCATGAAGAATATCCAACATCTATGAGAATATTCATGAACAAATATAACATAATACCCGTGTTTTGTTGTTGCAGCAATTGAGAAAGGCCCACCCATGTCTATGTGAATTCTCTCAAAGATCACCGAAGCACGGTTCTCTTCTCATGAAAGGTGGTCTTCACAAACTTACCCATAGTACATCCCTTGCACTGATCTGACTGCGCAAGAGTACCCTTGGGAAGTCCAATAGAAATCTGCTGCAAAATCTTCAAGGCGCCATGGTGAAGATGGCCCAATCTCCTGTGCCATAATTCGCTCTCATCCTGGCTCACCACTTATTCTGCTTTGCCCACCATTGCAGCGCAACCATCTACCTCCAGCTTGTAAAGATTCTTAATTCGAACCCCCATCTTCTTGGTTTGACCCGTTGTTTTATGTCGAAGGAAGGTTTTTCCCTCACTGAAAACAACATCATAACCTTTGTCTTCCAGCATTGCGACCGAGACCAAGTTCTTCTTCAGACCTGGAACATGCATAACATCCTTCAACAAGAATGGATTACCGGACTCGCTCTCAAAGGTAATGGTCCCAATGCCAGTCGCACTGTACTGACCATCGTCGCCCATCTCTATATGCATTTGGAGGTCCTTCTCCTCCAAGTCACTAGACAACTCTTTGTCTCCCGTCATATGGAAAGACGCACCATTATCAAGATACCACACCAATCCCATTGCGCTTAAAACCAAGCATGCGATAAAAAAGAAATCAAGTTCAAATTGCGAGGCTAAGGCCTCTCCAGCTGCAGCTCCAGCAGCCTTCTTGTTCTTCTTCTTCTGTGGGCAATTAGTGGCGAAATGCCCATGTTCGTGACAGTGAAAACACTTCACTTTGGACAAATCCTGCTTCTTGCCTTTAGCATCGGATTTGGAAGGAAATTTCTTTCCCTTCCCTTTCCTTGCTTTGGCAGCGAAAGCACAGTTTTCTTCATCTTCATTCTTCGATGAAGAGCCATCCTTGGTACCTCGCCTTATCTCCTCCTACACAAGATCCGACCAAAGTCGCTCCCATCCCAACAGTTTCTCTCGTCCATTGACAGAGTCTTCGTAGCTATGCCAACTCTTTGGAAGCCCAAGGAGAGCCAAGCTCACCAAGTCTTCATCATCAACAATAACCCCCACACTTCCCAGTTCATCTTTGTAGTGAACAAACTTTGTGAAATATTTTGGAATACTGTCGCCCTTCACCATTTTTATTTTTCTGAGCTTGTCTTTAAGTGCCAACTTCCTTTGGTCGCTTCTGCTTTGGAACAAATCTGTCAAAGCCTTCCACATTAAGAATGGAGTGGCTTTCCCGTGAAGGCTGGACACAATATGGTCCTTCACACCTTCCAACAGAATTCTTGTCGTCTTTGCTGTCTTCTTTTGCCATGCGTCAAGTAATGCAGCATCGCTAGATCTCGGCTTAGGAACATCACTATCAATGAACTCCTTCAGTCCATTATCCTCCAACACCGCCTCCATCCTATCCTTCTAGGCTACGTAATTCGAGCTCCCATCAAGGGCATACTCCATTCGCAACCCATTGAAAGACATTTCAATGTATACTCAACTTCTGCACCAAGAATTTTCTATAGCAAATTCGAATTGTCCACCAACACAAACTCAACAATTATTCACAATTGCAATCTTCAAGAATTAACAATGCTCTGATACCATGTAGAAATTAGTATACACTAAGCATGCATACATCCATATTCCCCTGATCTCACAATATTTAACTTCTTGCAAAATACAGAATCATTCCACTGTTAATATTTTGCGGAAAATTAATTGCACACACTTGTGAAGCATAAATAAAAACAATCACACATAACACAGTTGTTTAATGGGAAAGCCTGAAGCTGAAAACCCCAACTATCATATATTATGTATCATGGAGATCATGTAACAATTTCATACAAAGCTTAGTACATCAAGCTCTCGGTACAATCAATCGTCACACACTAATCAAAAGAAATCTGCAAATCCATGCACTGATTTCTGCCATCCTGCTAACATAGCCTCGCTCCACCGCATAATCCCTGCTGAAGAATAGCTCTGAATGAATTTGAATTACCCTTGCCTTGACTGCGCAATCCTCATTGGCAACTCCAATGTGTGTGTGATGCAATCAATGCATCACTATAGTCACAACAGATAGTCTATCTTTCCCTTTCACCTATCTCTCCACTGGGTCTCCACTGAAACTGCCATGCATTGTAGTTAACTGCTGTATTGTTCAGTTGATTAATGAGTTATTATTTGTGAATTAATTAACTAATTAATTCACTCCACTCTCACTAGTGTATCATTCAGTTAAACTAGATACAACTAGCTCAACTGAGTCTAATTGAGTTAAATTGAATACAACTCCATGAACTACTCTTCCAACTCTGTCATAACTTTGCCACTTCAGTTCTAACTAAGTCCTCCATTCATGAACCACCAATTGCCCTTGGGAATTGCGTAATTCCCTCAACCCACTGATTTGCCAAATCTGTGCACTGAAATTAAGTGCTCCAAGAGAATAAGTTGTTGTTTATTGTCGGATTATTATTAAGAGCTAATAATAATCGACACTTCTATTTTTAGTTCGACCATCTATAAATAGACTTCACCCAATATTCTAACAATAGAATTTCATCTATTTTTCCAACTTGATCAACCATCCACAAATAGCATCCTGCAACTTCTGAAATATGATCATCATGTCTAAAAATAGACATAGTCTAAAAATAGACTTGCGCCAAAAATAGCCTACGGGCCCACTTAGTGAAGGCGACTTTTTTCACTAAGCTCATCATCTTTTTGAATCTGAACAGTCGAATTATCCATGCAAGATGTTGGTTTTTGTAGCATCAGACAGATGTTCTAGTCTCAATTTGTGTCTAAGAGGCTAAGGAACACAAGATCTCAATAACCTAGAAAAGGTTTCAAGAGAAAACACTTAGAGATCGCTCAATTAAATTAATTGATCGATAATTAAAAAATGGCTAAGTCCAACTTAGGGAAATCGATAAATTAAAGGAAATTGATTGAGGGTGATCGAGAACGCTGTAGAGACTCACATGGATAAAGTCTAAGATGATCGTAGCCATTGATGAGGATGTAATGATGGCCATTGATGCTCCAACAGGAGATTATAAGAGCAAATCGATGGGATGAGGAGAAGACAGAAGTGATGGAGCAAGCATCAAGGCAGTGTGAATTTCCCAGTGTAATGTTCCTTTTCTGGTATTTTCTTATGACATGGTTAGGATGGACTTTCAAACTTGGGGGCAGGCAGGTCACAGGAGCAGGTTGGCGTCATCAGCGGGCCCTGGGGGCTTTTGGAGGGGTTTTGAGGAGTTTTTATGAGGTTCGATGGCTCTTGCTTGGTATATTACACCATCCGCACAGTTTTCCTTTCATTATGTTGCATTTTGACAACTTTCGAAAAACTGAGTTATTAATGGGCCCGACTCCATTAATTACGCCTAAGGTGGCATTTCAAAAGGAATTCTTGGCAGAACACCTTAGTGTAATAGCTCGTTGGAACCAGAACGATAAGATCTACAAGATGGGATGGCTAGAAGTGATTTTCCATGACCTAAGGAGGCATGGTGGCCAATTTACCATTTTTCCGCATTAAAAAGAATATTTTAATTAAGGGAATGTGCTCAATGATTAAAATAATAATAAAATAGGAACTTCTAGAGGGTTCCATCATATCTATAAAACGAGGAGGAGGAGGCCATGGGAGAACATCTTGGATTTGGTATTGCTTCTTGTATGTGAGATTGAGATCCCGGTTCTCTACTCCATTAGTACCCCAAGACAAAAACCCTCGTGTGATTTAGAGAGATTGGGCGAGCATCCATCTCTTCCTTGGTGAATTCATGCAGAGTTCACAGGAGAGCTTACCGGTGGCAATTCAGTTCAGTTGGAGGGCTAGCGTAGCAATGCTGCAGATTATCTCGGAGGCCATCATCTCATCTCAACTATTTTGGTTGTACATGCATGTAACCACAGTTTATCTATTATAATAAAAGCTGAGATAATTTTCTGCTTGTCATGTTGTTGTTGTGTTGCTGAACTTTATTGGTCATATTTTACATGGCAATCTTTTGTTATGAATGCAAATTTATCTGAAGTTAAAATTTCAAGAAAACCCCAAATTTTGTATTTGGAATATTACAGTGATATCAGAGCTGGTCATTGTGCCAGCCCGAGGGTTTTGCTGCAAATCAATGTCAGGAGAAGATCGAAGATCTTTTATTTTGCATGCATTATTGGATCTGGAAGAGTTGCATGTCAAGTGTTTGGAAAATTGCTCGACAAATGGTTTTCCCATGAGCAAATCGTCGGATTCATAATAATTATTCGACAAATTAAACCCAATGTTGTTGTTGAGAACCAGAAAATTCGTCAATCAAATTTGAAGGGCCAAGATCAACATTAAAAAGGGGTTTGAATATTAAATTTTCGAATTATTTAGCTACCCAATCGTTCATTGAATCCGAGTTTTAAGAGGGGTTGCAAGCGTAATTGAAGAAGGTGGAAGTTAAATATTTTCAAGGGTCATAACATAAATTTTATTAAGTCTGGAAGTATTCAAAGGATAACCATCCAAATTGATTTTGAAGAAGCAGTGAAAGTCAAGTATTTTCAAATTTTCGGACGACAAAGTTAGTGGTTGAATCGGCCGCACAAATTTCTTCACAAATATACGAAGACCAAGTTTGATTTAGATTGGAAAATTTAGTAAGGGGCTGCGTCAGATTCTTAAAATAAAACCAAACTTTATTGCAGGCATTGAAGATCGCCTGAAAATTTTATTGAAGCTGAGCTGCATTCCGAATATTTTCATAGTAGGCAGTGTTATTAAATTTCGAAGACCGAGTTTCCTCTTTGAAATGCAGCAAGGACGCAAATGCTAGGGTCGGGTTTCATCTTACAACTGGACTGCGCAATGGGTTTGTTACAGTGGAAATCGATGACTGTAACATGAGTTTGAGGGCGGAGTCATGTTGTAAAGCGGGCACCATTTAAATAATACTTGGCCAAACTATTGAAAGGGCATAACAAAAGAAAAAATAAAAATTGATTGGCCGCATTATGATGAAAGGTCATTACAGGGAGTCGCCATCCACATAGAAGATAAACTTGTAATGGTTCAAAGGTCATGAAGCAAAACTATAATTCTCCAAAGCCGAAGGTTAGCAAGATTGCAGAGTTCGTGGTCTGAGTTCGAAAACAGTCTCGCATTGAAATCACAGTTGAATCATCGATTTTCCTAACGACCACATTGCCTGTATCTTATAGAGGTGAAATTGAATAACAAAATTTGCAGATAGTTGTTCCAGATAAAGACCGAGTTTTCTCTTCAGGAGTATGATATCAACAATTCAGAGTAGGGCCGAATTATTTGTGTAATAGCACAAGATTCAAAGACCGTATTATTCTTTTGCCGGGGCAAGTTCAGGTCGATGTGCTGTAGCAAGTTGGTCAAGGAAAGGGCCGATGCTACAGGAGATTCATATCAGAAGAACCTTGAAGAGACAAGTTAGGTATTCAATTGCAAAATGATGTATCAATTGAGCGCACTATCTTGAGAAAGGCCAAATTCTTCCGACTATCTGGAGATTAGATTTAATGCCAAGTGTAGAAATTTCTGAATCTTACACTTTATGTAGAAATTATTACTGTTAATCTGGTTATGCGCCTCCTACTTAGACAAGTTATTAACTGAATAAATTCAAGTTAAAATCGAAGCAAAACACATAAAAAATCTCTACCAATTCAGATCTAGCACAGGTTCATGCACACATTGACAAAGTGACACAGTTATTTTTGGACAAATAGTCCCCGGAAAAACCCAATGCGGGAAAACCGGTCTCTAGCTGCTGGAGGGTCTTATTATTAAGAATTTTTTCTGAATACACAAATCTGGGTTCTAGATCTGGAAAACCCGACAGAGAATATACTTGATCTACAACTCACTGGCTGATCTAGGGACTGATCCACACCCTCATATGGGGATTTACAAAACTCAACCAAGATTAGGGCCTAGAAACCCCAGCACTGCCCCTGAAAGCCTTTGCGTGAGCCTCTGAAGCCCCTCAAACCCTCAGCGCTGCTTTGAAAGAGACTGTATTACCCCAGACTGGGTGAAGCAGTCACTACGCTGCCCCTGAAGGGTCTCTGCGTAACCCCAGAGGGTTTCCTGCTGAAAATCACGCTGTCCTTGGAGGGACTGCGCTGTCCTTGCTGCTGCAGCTTCCCTTCTCCTCTGCCCTGTCCTTGAGCTGATCTCTGCCTCTTGTGTATTCTAGACCCCGAGATCAGATCATCCCCTTGGCCTAAATTCCCCTCTCTGCAGCTGAAACACTTCTGAGTATTCTTAGCAAACCCTGCCCTAGAATCTCAGCTTAGCTTCAGTGCTCTACCTGTGTGTTTTTACAAATGACCCCAAGCCTTTCTTTTATACTTTTCTCGTTGACAAATCAACGACCATGATCAGATCTTGAATCAATGGCTAAGATTAAAAGAAAGCTTGATCTGTGTGACTTAAGACAATTTCATCACATGTTTAGTTAAATTCACTTTAATTATTTAAGTTCCCTAAGTTTTAACTTAGGAAATACATTAAAATAATTAATTAATTTAATATCTCTTAAACCAGATGAAATTTCCCAAATCAATTTTTGGGTCTTGTAGATCAAGTGTACTCTAGTCCCTCCACAAAGTTTGGGAGCTAGAGCACAAATGATGCTACCCCAAATACACAAAATCTCAACACTCCTCTTAGCATCAAGGGTGTGCTCTAGCAATACATCACACTTATGCATTACATGATTTTGGGTATTGGTTTTGTGTTTTGATGCTTGGCATGTTGCCACTCAACTCTGCACTGTTGCTGCCATTCTGTACTGCTGCCCATGACTCTGCCACTGCCACTGCAACTTCTGTACTGCAGCTCCCTCTCAATATGCTGCATCTGTGCTACTCATAGCATTGGCACTGCTGATTTGCTGCACTGCAACTTCAGTTGTTGAGAGAAACAACTGAATCTCCTGTCCAATCTTTGACAAACAAGTCTGATGGGCTGCATCCTCATCATTGAAGCTCCATAGGCTACAGATCTGTGTTGGCATCTAAAGAACGATGCACAACTATAGCTCTGCCTGCGTAATCAGACTCCCTCTGCACTACTGAAGTCACATCGGCCCCTTGTGCTGAAATCTATCACGCTGTCCCTATCAAGCCTTCTGTGGTGCTGAAGTCACATCAGCCTCTGCGCTGCTACTGCTGGCTTGCTCTGCGTTGCTCCTTCTAGTCTTCAGATCTCCCTCTGCCTGCTTCATCTGTGATCTATGCACCCATTTCTCCACTTGTCTCACGACTGTCTTAAGGCTGTCGTAGCTCGCTTGTGATCCAAGAGATGAGCTGCTCAAGGATCCCGCCTCTCTTCCATGTAGCTCATCTACATGTCCATGTCACTCCACCTTCGTGGTTCATGAACACTCATGGTTGCATCATCTCTTGACCCATCATCTGCCACAACTGCTTTGGAAGAAGATGCTTCCTTGCCCTTTTCTTCTCTGGACAATTGGTGGAAAAATGTCCTATTTCACCACATTGGAAGCACTTGATCTTTGAAAGACCCTTCTTCTTCTTTGGCTGCCTCTTTGATGCCAACGCTGCATCTTCCTCATCTTCCTTCTTCACTTTGCTCAATGCAGGGCTGAGCTGCCTCTTGGTGAATTTGAGGAGTTCTTCTTGATGCAGAATTGACCACAGGCTGTCCCAATCTGGGAGGTCCGCTCTGCCCAAGATACTTTGGACAAAGGTTTCCCACTCATCCGTGACTGCATTGAGGGCAGTCCTGACTATCACAACATCGTCCACTGTTGCACCCGTTGCAGTCAGCGGATCCCTGATTGATTGCAATCTGAAGAGAAAATGCTCCATGTCTTCTCCCTTGGACGTCATGAATGACCTCATCTGAGTCTCCAACAACATTTTTCTTTGGACAGACTTTCCCTCATATAGGGAAGTCAAGGCCTTCCATATCTCACTAGCTCTCTTCTTTTCAGCTACATGTGGTACAATATGGTCCTTGATACTATCCATAATCAACTGCTTGGCATTCCCAGCAGCTTCCTTATGCTTTCGCAGGAGATCTGGATCTGTCGGTGTGGCCAAAGTTTTCTCTGTATGGTCCCTTAGATTTTATGCCTCAAGGACTATCAGGATCCTTTCCTTCCAAACTGAAAAGTTTGAGAGACCATCCAGCCTATCCCGATCATGCAGTCCATGAGGAGCCATCTGCTCAGAATGTGTCGAAACTTCCTTTTCTCTTTGCTAGAGATATGGATCTAAGGCCCTTGGTGAAACTGGTGCCTTCTGCTCCCTCTGACACTTGATTTCCCTCCTTGGAAATCTACCAAATCAACTATGATTCAACTTCTTTGATCCTCTGATCAAACTGTAAGTTTCCTTTGGCAAGAAACCTTCTGAGAAGCTGATCTCCCCCCACTCTTTGTCACTTGTGCCAAGGCTAAAAATCTGAAAACTTCAGAAATTTAACCCCACCAGTGCTCCTGAATTTTTGCAGCTTTTCTACAGTCGTTTTTGGATTTGATAGATTGAGATCTGAATCACACTGGCTGGCGTCAGACCAAACCAGCGCTGTTTCTGAGCTGCGTCTGCGCAGTAATTGCGTGGGCTTGCTAGGACACAGCGCTGGACAACGTCACCCTTCCCTCTGTGTGAATCTGCCTCTGAAAACTGCGCTGTCCCTTCAGATCTGCGTTTCTGCTGCTTTTCCAACTGCTTCCTGCAGCTAGAAACTTCAGACTCTTCTGTTGGTGACCCTCCTAGATCTGCAATTGCTTTGATACTATGTAGAAATTTCTGAATCTTACACTTTATGCAGAAATTATTACTCTTAATATGGTTATGCGCCTCCTACTTAGACAAGTTATTAACTGAATAAATTCAAGTTAAAATCGAAGCAAAACACATAACAAAATCTCTACCAATTCAGATCTAGAACAGGTTCATGCACACATTGACAAAGTGACACAGTTATTTTTGGACAAATAGTCCCCGAAAAAACCCAACGCGGGAAAACCGGTCTCTAGCTGCTGAAGGGTCTTATTATTAACAATTTTTCTGAATACACAAATCTGTGTTCCAGATCTGGAAAACCCGACAGAGAATATACTAGATCTACAGCTCATTGGCTGATTTAGGGCCAAAATAATGACTGATCCACACCCTCAAATGGGGATTTACAGAACTCAACCAAGATTAGGGCCTAGAAAACCCAGTGCTGCCCCTGAAAGCCTCTGTGTCAGCCTCTGAAGCCCCCCCTCAAACCAATGTTGCGAACATCGACATCGGGATAAAATCGACAAGGGTCTGGAAAACCAAAAAATCGTAAAAATCGAGAAAAAATTGGTAAAAATCGGCAAACATCGGCAAAATTAAGATACCATAAAAATATTTTTAAAAATCGGAAATCATTGGCTAGGCCAAAAAATCGGGATGTTATCGAGATGTTCGCAACACTGCCTCAAACCCTCAGCGCTGCTCCGGAAGAGACTGCGTTACTCTAGATTGGGTGAAGCAGTCACTACGCTGCCCCGGAAGGGTTTCTGCGTAACCCTAGAGGGTTTCCCGCTGAAAGTCACGCTGTCCTTGGAGGGATTGCGCTGTCCTTGCTGTTGCAGCTTCCCTTCTCCTTTGCCCTGTCCTTGAGCTGATCTCTGCCTCTTGTGTATTCTAGACCCCGGGATTAGACAATTCCCTAGGCTTAAATTCCCCTCTCTGCAGCTGAAACACTTCTGAGTATTCTTAGCAAACCCTGCCCTAGAATCTCAGCTTAGCTTCAGTGCTCTGCTTCTGTGTGTCTTAACAAATGACCCCAAGCGTTTCCTTTATACTTTTCTTGTTGACAAATCAACGGCCATGATCAGCTCTTGAATCAATGGCTAAGATTAAAAGAAAGCTTGATCCGTGTGACTTAAGACAATTTCATCACATGTTTAATTAAATTCACTTTAATTATTTAAGTTCTCTAAGTTTTAACTTAGGAAATACATTAAAATAATTAATTAATTTAATATCTCCTAAACCAGATGAAATTTCCCAAATCAATTTTTGGGTCTTGTAGATCAAGTGTACTCTAGTCCTTCCACAAAGTTTGGAAGCTAGAGCACAACTGATGCTACTCCAAATACACAAAATATCAACACCAAGTATCATCATCCTTGAAAGGTCGAGTTTGGCTGAGACAGTGGAAGAAGTGGACTGTGTTAGACGTTCCTGTGGCGGCTAGTTGATTCCAGGTTCTCCTACTTTGCTCTGTGTATATTCACTGTCTTGAGAATCTTTTTGGGTTTGTTTTGGTGGCTGTAGAGTTCATATTACAGTGTTCAATGTTATGTGGGTGTCCCTAAACTCATTATTCTTGAATTGTGTTATTGTTTACATCTTCATTTGGATACTGTCTTCATTATTTGTGTTATAAGGCAACACGTACACTTACATCTGTTCCTTCATAACCAGTTAGCAAGACATAACTCTCACAAAAAAATTCCATTAACCCAGGAAATTAGTGGTCATTACCAAGAAGGAATTTTTTCAGAACAGTGCAAAGGCAGATTGTAGTGGCAAGGATATATTGCAGTGGCTTGAACCCATCTTTCTGTCATCCTTGGTATGATTAGGGAGGATTATTGTTGGAGTGGAAAGTAAGGGTGAGAATATTATCATTATGATCTGTGGCAAAAAAATATTAGTGACTGTTATTGTACTGCAAATGTTGTGTAGAAATAGGAGGGTTTGGGTGCCATGTAAGTCGAGTGAGATGTCTGTTGAAGATGTAGATTATGCTATTATTGTCACGAGAACAAAAATAGGAGAGGGTTATGTACAACTGGGTTCTTTTGATGCCATTGCTGAGTATAAGGTGCTGTAAGCATTCATTTATCGTATTGGAACCCTATAATATTGTTGAGTCAGAAATCTGTTGTAGAAGTTTATTATTGTAATCGAGTCTGCTACTAGTAAAATGTGGGAAGTCTATGTATTGGGTCAGCTGGTCATTTATTGTATACTTCTGTTATGCTGTAAGTCCTAGTCATATAAAAACAGTTTAATGTACTTGTCATCATTAAACTAAAACATGGGTAAGACCTTCAGAACTACCCTTAATAAATTTGCAGCAGAAATCAGCAAAACTTTTTCCAAGGAGGTACTTTCTATGCTACAACAGGAACAACCACAGAAAGAACATGATTTGGGACACAAACTTCTTGCACTTGGGACAGATTTGAGAGTCATGGGGGTGACAACAAAATCCATTCTCAAACTAGAACTTGCTTCACTTCTCTCCACGGTACATCAGTCAGATGGAAAGAGCTTGGTTTGGGCTCTAAAACCTGCCATGCTTACTCTCATACAACAAAATTTTTTGAGCATCCGTGTGTAGGGGTCAAGTTGCCAGTTGCTTCTTGCCTTAGTAGTATCATAATGCTGATCGTACCCATACCTTCTTAGAGTGATGAAATTATGAGGAGAGTCTTCAAAAGTTCAAACTTCAAAATGATAGTGGAGACTTTCCAGGATTTGGATAACAGTGAGGGCCCTACCTTTGAGAAGGGGCTAGAGATTCTAGAAGTCATGGCCTTGGTTAGATCTTATGACCTCATGTTTGAGCTGGGGTATAACGATTTGATCCTGCAGATGTTTCAGTGCTTCTTCAGCATTAGGAAACATCATCCGGACACAGTCATAACAAACATGCAGTCCATTTTGTCCTCATGTATGGGAGGCCATGATGCCAATTGTAGGAGGTTGCAGTCTAGGTTGTTGGCCATTTGGAGGGAGGAATAGTTGGTTTCACCTGCTGCCTATGAACTAGTCGAAAGGTTAGTTGAGCAGAACATTGGACTGTTTAGGAGACGGTTGACCCAGGTGGAGTTGCTATGGATTTATGGTGGCCAACCATGTAGCAGGAATGAGTTGAGGAGGAAGGGTCTTTGCTTCATCTGCAAGGAACTTTGGGGGCCTGACCACTTATGGTTAAGTGTTGCGGAGGAGATGACAGGGGTAGAGCAGGAGGGGATCCCTTCTGGCTTTCAGGGTGAGGATTCTGGTTTTATGGCTAAATCCATGAGTTCATATGAGGATACCCATGAGGAGTATGAGTAGTCACGTGGGTATGTTGGCAACAACCTAGATATGCATCCATGTGAGATGAAGTATGATGAGCAACAGATTATCCAGAGGATGTTAGAAAATTATATATTACAGAGCAATGGAACACATAAAATATGCAGAAACACAAACACAAAACATATAAACATGAGAGATATAGATATATGTGGTTCACCCAACATGAGCTACGTCCATGGAAACAACCAGTCCTTCCTTTATATTATCTAGCAAAATGAAGAGACACAAACTACAACAGATCTGCTTTAATATCCTCTTCTCTCTCACACAGTCCCCCTCGCTATTTCTTGCTCAGAGTATACACCATACGTAGATGCAATACAATACCCTCATACAACAGAGGGGTTGCCTTCTAGGGCAAAAACCCTAAATTAAACATAACTTCTACCGTTAGATCATCCGCCTAATGAACGACCCAGATTGACTACGAAATTATAATATTTTACAAGGCAATTTTACATTTGTTTTTAGTTTCGGGGGCGCTGCCCTCGAAACCCCCCGCCAAGGGGGTGCCTGCAAAAGTTCATCGTCGCCCCCCTGGACCCCCCTGATGACGATCAAATGACGAGCGACATTGCTGCCTCGTTAAGAACAAGGGTCCAACGCGGCGATACATCTAAATAAGGAAGATAATCAGGCTCCACACCCAACAATCTCCCACTTGGAGGCTGATTGTAGCAACTCCACTGCTGCTTCATTTGCTGGACAATTACTCCACTTTGGACTTGACTATTTCTCATCTTCATCATCATACTTGAAGACCAATTGAAACTGAGCATAATCTCTCAGTTTCTCCCTGGTTACAACTTTTGTTAGCATATCTGCAGGATTCTAGCTAGTGTGTATCTTTTCCAACTTCAATTGTCCATCTTCCAACATTGACCGTATGAAATGGTACTTGAGTTGTATGTGTTTAGTTATGGAATGAAATGCTGAGTTTTTTGCAAGATGAATGGCACTCTGGCTGTCACTGTATAAGTTGCCCATCTCATGCTTCTTACCTAATTCATCCATAAACCTTTGTAACCAAATTATTTCTTTACTAGCTTCTATAGTAGCAACATACACTGCTTTTGTTGTTGAAAGTGCAACAACACTTTGCATTTTTGAAACCCAACTGACAGCTGTTCCACCTACAGTAAATACATACCCTGTAGTGCTCCTCTTGTTATCTCTATCACCTGCCATATCTACATCAACATATCCTTGTAGAGCAATGTTTGAACCGCCAAAGCATAATGCTTGATTTGTGGTACCTCTCAAATATTTGAGAATCCATTTTACTGCCATCTAATGTTCTTTTCCTGGGTTGTTCATGTACCTGCTTACAACTCCCACTGCATGTGCAATATCAGGCCTTGCGCAGACCATTGCATACATTAAGCTTCCAACTGCCGATGCATATGGAACTTTAGACATATAATCCATTTCTTCTTGGGTATTGGGCACATCTCCTAACTGAGTTTGAAATGGCTTAGCCAAAGGTGTACTAACTGGTTTAATTAGATAAACACCTGTCATAATTCTGCATATTACATATTTTCAACACCTTTTGTATGTACTCATTCTGAGACAATGTTAATTTGTGATTTTTCTTGTCTATAGTTATTCTCATACCAAGGATTTGTTTTGCAGCTCCCAAGTTCTTCATTGCAAATGAATTTGCCAATTTTCTTTTGAGCACATTTATTTCCTGCATGTTAGACCTTGCAACAAGCATGTCATCTACATAAAATAACAATATAATATAGCTGCCATCATTTTGCTTTCTCAGACAAACACAATGAACAGAGTGACATCTAGTATAACCTTGTTTAGACATAAACCTGTCAAATTTTAGATACCACTGCCTTGGAGCCTGTTTTAAGCCATACAAGCTCTTTTTTAACCTGCACACTAATTTTTCCTTCCCTTTGACCTCATATCCTTGTGGTTGTTGCATATAGATCTCTTCCTCCAATTTGCCATGGAGAAATGCTATCTTTACATCTAACTGTTCAAGATGCAAATCTTTCGCTGCTACAAGACTTAAAATAGTTTTGATTGAAGTCATCTTAACAACAGGATGAAATATTTCATCAAAGTCAATACCTTTCTTCTGTGCAAACCCCTTCACCACAAGTCTAGCTTTGTACCTCTGTTTTCCTCCATCTTCTTCCTTCAGCCTGTAAACCCATTTGTTCTACAATGTTGTTTTACATGCAGGCAACCTGAGTAAGTCCGAAGTCTGGTTATGTATTAAGGAGTCCATCTCTTCTTTCATGGCTAGCTCCCACTTCTTCCTGGTTTCGACCTGCATTGCTTCTTCATAACATTCGGGTTTACCATAATCCGCCAACAATAAATAATATAATGAAGGAGAGTATCGTTCAGGGGGTCTACTTATCTTGGTGGATCTTCTGACACCACTTTCAGGTGTTTGAGGTGCCTGTTGCTGTTGTGGTGGTTGTTGTTGTTGTTGTTGTTGTGGCTGTTGATTATTATTATTTCTAGGCACCTTTAACTTTTCTGTGATTTCATCAAGAACTGTGTATTATTTGTTTTCTATTTCCTGTTTCTTTTCCTGCAACTGGTTCTTATACAAGACCTTTTCATTGAATATTACATCTCTGCTCATAATGATTTTGTGATTTTCATAATCATATAAGCGATAACCAAAATCATTAACACCATATCCAATAAAGGTACATTTCTTTGATTTTGCCTCAAGCTTTGTTCTATTTTCTTTATTAATATGGACAAAGGCCTCACAACCAAAAGGCTTTAAAAAAGAGTAGTATACCTTTTTACCTGTCCATGTCTCCTCTGGAATATCACCATCCAAGGAATTTGAAGGCTCCATGTTTATTAGATAAACAACAATATCTACAGCATCTGCCCAAAATTGTAAAGGCAATCCTGCATGCAATCTCATGCACCTAGCACGCTCCATGATTGTCTTGTTCATCCTTTTGACACACCATTTTCTTGTGGTGTTCTTGGAACTATCTTCTCTCTGCGAATTCTATGCTATGAACAGTACCTATCAAACTCTTTGCTGCAATATCCACCTCCATTGTCTGATCTCAGACACTTCAATTTCTTTCCTGTCTCAATCTCATTCAAAGCTTTCCATTTCTTGAAAGTATCAAATACATCAGATTTATTCTGAATACAATAAATTCAAGCTTTTCTAGTTGCATCATCAATAAAAATAACATAATAATGAGAGCCACCGAGAGATGATACTTGAGCAAGTCCCCATATATCTGTATGCCCAAGCTCTAATTTTTCGCTCTTCTTTTCTTTCCCAACTCTAAGAAATTTGAATCTCTTCTGTTTTCCATAAATACAATTCTCATAGAAATCCAAATCAATATTCTTCAAACCCGGCAACAAATTTATTGAGTGAAGAATCTTCATCCCCTTCTCACTCATGTGTCCGAGCCTATGATGCCATAATGTTGCATCTGCTCCTTTGGAAGTTAAAGCATTAACAGAGTTAGAAATATCATTGCATAAATACAATGTACCAACCTTTTTGCCTTTTGCTATTACCAGGGCTACTTTAGTGACTTTCCAAGTTTTATCTGTGAAAGTTGTCACACAACCTTCACCTCCTAACTGCCATGTTGAAATCAGATTTTTTTTCAGATCTAGAACATGCCTTACCTCCTTTAATAACCATTGGTTTCCATTCTGCTGTTTTACAAGAACTTTACCCATTCCAATGATTTTACAAGGTCTATCATCATCCGCACAAACCTGTCCAAAATCTCCTTGAACTTAGTCATGAAAATATTTCTTATCAGGTGTGGCATGGAATGAGGCCCCTGAATCTACCACCCAGGAATCAATAACATTTTCTAAAGAAAGAATCAAAACATCTTGTAACACATCATCTGTCACATTTGTTCATGATTGTTTTCTTCTTGTGCGTCTCCTTCTTTTCCCTTCCGAGATTTACAGTCTTTCTTCAGGTGTCCTTTCTTTCCGCATTTCCAGCACACTATCCCGATCTGGACTTGGATCTGCCTTTCCTTGATTTACTGCAATATCCCGAGTTCTTTCGTCTTTCCATTTTTCTTCCCTTAGTCTCTGCACTCAAAGCATTACCCGATGTATCACCGGAGCTTTTCCGTCGCATTTCCTCACTAAGGATAACACCGACAATATCATCAAACTTTAAAGTACTAGATCCAGAGACAGAGTTACTAATGGCCATAACTAAACCATTCCAACTTTCTGGCAATGAGCACAAAAATAACAAAGCCCTAACTTCATCATCAAAGTTTACCCCTACAGAACTTAACTGACTGGTAACCGTATTAAATTCATTTAAATGTTCAGCAACAGATCCACCTTCCGACATCTTCATATTAAATAAACATTTCATAAGAGATACCTTATTTGAGGCTGAGGGTTTTTCATATAGTTTCGCCAATGCTGTAATTAAACCCTCTGTTGTTGTTTCCTTCGAATATTGAAGGCTACCAACGCCGCGAGGCATAGTCGTATTGTTCCAAGTGCCTTTCTATCCAGAATCTCCCATTCTGCATCTGTCATATGCGACGACTTCTTTGTTTTTTCGCTCAATGGTAGGTATAGATCTTTCTGATACAGCTAATCTTCCATCTGCATCTTCCACAATGGGTAGTTTTGGCCGTTAAATTTCTCGACCTTAAACCTACCATCTTCCGCCATTGCTCCCACTCGAACTAGGAACCCTTCTTTCCTGCAAGTTTATCAGCCAAATAGACCTTCGACTCTGATACCAATTGTTATAAAATTTTATATTACAGAGCAATGGAACACATAAAATATGCGAAAACACAAACACATAAAACATATAAACAAGAGAGACACAGATATATATAGTTCACCCAACTTGGGCTACGTCCATGGAAACAGCCAGTCCTTCCTTTATATTATCCAACAAAATGAAGAGACGCAACCTACAACTGATCCGCTTTAATATCCTCTTCTCTCTCACACAATCCCCTTGCTATTTCTCGCTCAGAGTATACACACCATATATAGACGCAATACAATACCCTCATACAATAGAGGGGTTGTCTTTTAGGGCAAAAAACCCTAAATTAAACATAACTTCTACCATCAGATCATCCGCTTAATGAATGACCCAGATTGACTACGAAATTACAATATTTTACAAGGCAATTTTAAATTTGTTTTTAGCTTTGGGGCGCTGCCCCCAAAACCCCCCACCAGGGGGGGGGCTCCTAAAGGTCGTTGTCGCAACCCCCCCCCCCCCCCCCCCCCCACCCTGGACCCCCCCTGACGATCAAACAACGGGAGGCGTTGCCGCCTCGTTAAGAACAAGGGTCCAACGCGGTGATACATCTAAACAAGATAGTAGATAATCAGGCTCCACACCCAACAGAGGACATATTTTCCAGATGAGGGACTGATCACTTAGCATGGAGAACACATAGAGGAGTATGGGTCAGTTGAGGAGGATGTGTTGTTTGTAGAGATCCAGTTGGGGGTTCATGTTGAGCCCATGACGGAGGAGGATGAGTAACCAATCATTGATGAGGAGCAGGCAGATGTACAGATAGGCAGTGGGATGGCAGAGTTTATGGACACTTGTCATCAAGACGTGCTGGAGCTTGACAGGATAGATTTGCTGGAGGTTTGTAGACTGGAGGGGCGTGGAGTTTCCAGCCAGATGTGGGTGGATCTTTTTGAGATGGTAGTGCATCCACCTCCGGGTTGACCCACTGATGAGGTGCAAGTACTTGCACAAGTAGCTGGCAGAGTTGCAGTACTTTCAGGGAGCAACCCTCCCTAGGAGTACACAGACAGGGCTTGCAACACATTTTGGGCCCTTTTGCTCATTATAGAGAGAGGGTCAAGCTTCCTCATACATATCTTTTTGATGGACCAGACAGAGCGACATGATTTGAGCATGGACCAATGACATCATAGTTGACTCGTCCCATACATAGATGTCCATGCATTCGATTCTTTCCACATGATAGATTGGAGAGAGATCATGAGTCGATATCCTATTGATGGAGTATCATACTTAGTCTGGGGCAGAGTATAACAAGAGCCCTTAGATGAGAGGGTTATTGCATATTTCCGTGGGCAGTGTGGTGTGGACCAACAATTCATCAACATTTTCAGTATCATAAAAATCAACACGAAAAGAAGGCCACCCTCAAGGAGTTCGTAGTCCACATTGTGCCAAACAGAGAAGTTGGAGCGAAGAACTCCCTGATCACTAAGAAATAAATCCAGTTCGTCAATGAAAGACCAGTTGTCGATTTGAGGCCGATCGACGTGCTGGATCGAGTGAGCACTGTCATGGAAGTCATGAGGGCCATACAAAAAGAGGAGGCAAGGGTCAAAGTCGAGGAATGCTTGAACCCAGTGATTAAAAGCGTCGAGGCCTTCGATGACGAGTTCGCGAGGATCATTGGAGCGGGGTTGCCAAATTGCTGGGATCAGGAAGGAGGATTGGTGCTTTGGGAGCAGTACAATCAGAAGTTAGTTGAGGCGAAGAGCAAGGTGGACTCCTCTCACGAGAAAATGTCCATGCTTAAAGGTAGTACGATGATCACTTACTTGAGGAAGGAGTTTCACCTCTTAGGGTTGTTAAAGCATTTGTTCTATTCCAGGTTGGATTATTCCGAGCCGACTCATCTCCGAATCGCATATCGACTATATTCACAAGTTCCCTCGCTGTCTCCAATCCTGTGGCGAAGGTGTGAAGAGTTTGTTTATCCGCCCACCGTTCAGATCATTGAGCCTTCAACATAGTCTTCGCAGCCGTACTACCGCAAATGAGAATTTTTGGATCGTGTCTAGCAGATACTCTTTACTTTATGTTTTACCTTTCATGTAATTTTAGTTGGTTTTCAGTTTGTTTCAATTTCTGTTAGCCCAGTTGTGTTGCGAAGCACGCTTAATTTTGTCAATGATTATGTACTGGAAAAATCAAGAAAGAATATTTTGATAACGGACCCTCTCTGAGGGCCTATATGAAGGACAATGTAAGACTGAAAGCGTGTTCAAAATTTTTGGCAAGAAATTTTCCTCCTGAAAGAGAAATATGATGTCCCATTGTTGAATGTCTCTTTCAAGGAAAACTAATATATATCCATGGTGATTTGGGCTCATCTGTGTTTTACAGTATGTATTGCTCCTGTGTATCTTTCATATTTGTATGCATGTTTCTTCTTGGGTATTATGTAATTGAAGGTGCAGGATATATTCTTGGGAAATTCACGGTTTTGTTTAAATTTGAGAATTGATGAAAAAATCCCTTCATGTTTAATAAGAACTAAAATCCTTAATGACGCTCCATATGCCCTCATACTCCACCTCCATTCTTTTCAGCATTCTGGCTCTGAGCTCGGTCTAATGGATTCTTATAGTCTTAAGCCCGTTACATCGAGTCTTCCTCTTTATTGTTCATCTATCACCCATTTGTATCTACGATTTAAGAATTGGACTGTATATGCAAGCGAAGAAGGCCGCTATAGTTTTGTATGTTACTATTTCCTTGAGTATTCATTTACTTCTGAGTTGGTATATTGTCTTGAATAAGGATGGTTCTGAATTGATCATTATAAAAATGTATTAAATGAATGATGAGTGTGATATCAAGCTCGGATAGATCTCATGAAGCACTCACTTAAGATGTCCTAGGCACTGGTCTCAAATCAATCTGTGGACTGTCTCTAGGAGCTACAACACACAGCACCACTTTCCTTTTCTCATTGTTACTCTGATAAAGTTTTATTGGGGAGTCCCACATCTCATAGGCATATTTCTTCCATGATACATGAGGTATAATGTGGTCTTTGATAGCATCTAGAAGGATCCTTTTATTCTTCACATCCTCTTGTAGAAGTCTGCCAACTGAATTGGATCAGTGGGTGGTTGTACTGCACTCTCTACAATATCCCACACCTCAACTTACTCAAGCAGTAAGACTATCCTCTCTCTCCACAGGCCAAAATTTTCAGCCCCAGTTAGCCTATCCTCCACCCTCAAATCAGTAGCCATCTGAGTCTCTCAACCAACACAACTTCCACTCATTGAAAATGTGCAAACACCTCCCTCTCAACCACAGATCTCTGGTATATAGGAAGTTTTATGCTTGCTGGTCACTGTTTATCAGCTGAGGTTCACAAGTACTCTTATACCATGTAGAAAATTTTAGGTCCCTGTAGCCCCTCGAGTTTTAGTTTGTTTTGCATATGAACTTTGATGCCCACAGTCCATTTCATTGTAGATGATATATAAACATAAATGTGCGTTCAAATAAAAGACCGCTAGGCTACCACTACTTCCACTTTTTGTTTTCAGCTGATAATAGACAACACAAGCATACACACAATTTAAGAAACTGATATTTTTGGTCAATTTTTGACCCTGGAAAAATTCTAAATGGGAAAACCAGTTTGAAGGAGTATTTTGTTTGCTTATAATCTCACAGAAATTTAGACAGCATTGCATCACAGGGGTACTTATCTGTTCCTTTAAAATTGTGCCTGCCTCTAGGAAATTGTATCACAGTCTGGAAACACATGCCATAGGTTCAGCAATCACTGCATAGAAACTCATGCCACTGACTGAACATCCCAGCATCAAATTTTGTGCCTTTGCTCAGCTTTCTCTGCTCAGAAAGTCAAGCCACTGAACTGACAACTTAGCCCTTGAAAATCACGCACAGGCAGCCTTAAGATTCACACTCAGATTTCTAGAATTTCGTGTCTCCCTCTCTACAATGAATGTGCTGACAAATTTTGGAAATGTGTGCTGTCAGTCTGCCATTTCCTCCTTGAAATGTATGCCTCTGCCAGCACTTCACAGCCCCTGAAAAACTCAATAAAACCCTGCCTTCAGCACCTCGAAATTCACGCTGAAGGTCCTAAAAAATTGCGCTGATAAATGAACACCTTTATCTTGGACTACATGCCAGATTTCTAGCCTGTCTGAGCACCTTTTCTGTCTGAAAACTGGGGCTATTTTCCTTGAGATGTGTGCTGCAAACTCTGCCCCTTTATATCGGGCTTTGTGCTGCTCTACTAGCCTTGAAACTCAAGCTCTATTGCTGCTGTGCGTTATCTCCTTTAGCAAATGCTCTCACAGCCTTCTCCTCCTCCTCTTCTCCTCAGCAGAAGCTATCTCAGCCTCTTTGCTATCTCAACCTCCTCTAATAGAAGTTATTTCAGCCTCATTGGTATGTCAGCCTCCTCTTGTAGAAGCTATCTTAGCCTCCTCCTCTCCTCTTCTCCAACTCTACACTTGAAGAATGAACTCTCCTTTCTCCCTTTTTAGTCTCTCTAATGAAGTGAAGCCCTAACCCTATGATCAATGGCTGAGATTATATCTCAGCTCTCCTTGGTCAAGGGTGGAGATCTAATCTCCCATTGACCCTCTTTTTATGTCTCCCTCTTCATCAATGAGCCCCCCGAGTCATTTTAATGTTGTTTTTGTACCTTGTACATTTTCTCATAAAGTCACTTAAAAAACATAAAGTAACTTTAATATTATAAAGCACTATGTACCTTTAGAACCACATAAAGTGACTAAAAGTCACATGACATTAATAACTCAAAAATTCAGCCACTAAAAAGTGTCTCATGTGTTTTTCTAGGCCAAAGGCAAAAAGCACTGGCAAACACCTCCTTGGCACCCTTTTTCTCAACAATCATTAGTTTTTAAATATATTTAGGAAATAACGTGTTATCACTTTTAGAAAACCCTGGCTGCGGGAAAAACTCAAGTAACTTCAAACCTCTTTGAGGTTGAAAGTTGGCCCTTCAACCTGGAGAGGGATCTCTCCTCAAAAACTCAACTACTCAAGGTCACTATAGTAGAAGGTTTACAGATTCAGTTCTGTGGCCATATTTGTCCAAGAAATGAAGTTTGGTTGGGCTATGTGGAAATTACACCATTGGGCATGGAGTTTAACCCTATCAGGTGATATTTACTTATAGATTCGATGAGAAAAACACAAAAGCATGGTAGCGATAATTCCTTTGACAACTTAAGGAATTTAGAGGAAAATGAAGGAAATCAGTATAAGGGTTAAATGAACAATAATTATTAATGCTTGAGAAATAAAGAAACAGGAGCATAAAATATGAATCCCAATCTCATATACTCAGTTTTCCAGACATGAGGAAATATAAGACAAAGAAAACAGACAGGGAACTACGACACAAGAATTTCTGTAAGTGCTCATGAAAACTATATTCATTTAAGATCTGCTCAATTAATACACAAGGATGCTATGTCTCAAATAAACACCAACCTTGTTTCATTTTACAGAACTTGTCTTTTTAGAAAAGACTACAACTTACAACTTGTTTCTAGCATATTCTTAACTACAAACTTCTAAAAATACTAGTGTAAATACATGCACATAAACATCTTTCCAAACCTATATGTATCTAAAGATCATGTTGTTGCTGGAGTCATGGCTGGAGCTAAGGATTCCCAAGTCGAATTTGATGAGATGACATCCAAGTCAACAACTGTCCATGAACTTTTTTCTCACGAATTCCTGAAAAATAGGGACCAGTGATCCCTTCGAAACTCCAAAACTGTGATAGCTGTTAGAAAATGAGAGGTTTTTTTTTTTTTTTTGGTTAAATGGGTCCGTTACGGACAAAAACCTCTTTCGGTTTTATAAAATTTGTTCTTATTTGTTTGGAAAGCGTTCCCGAAATTATTGTGCTGTACAGGAAAAAACAGAGTTCTAACTCACCTTTTTTACAAAAATGCACTGCTATTCTGGTTGTCAGCGCAATTTCCCTTTTTTTATTTTCAAACACACGATAACGCTGACACTCTCGTTGTCAGCGCATTTTAAAAATTTTCAAAATTTTAGTAACGCCGACACTCCTGTTGTCAGTGTTTTGAACTTTTTTATTACAAATTTGAGCTGACACTCCCGTTATCAGCGCTTTAACCTTGTTTATTACAAATTAGCATTAACAGTCCCATTGTCAGCCCTTTAAAAATTATAGATTAAAAATTGTGATAACATAACGATGTCATGAATTCTTATCCATATGCTTAACGTCACTTGAGATTGCCTTGGAATTGATAGTTACATGAATACAACCTCTCTTCCCTTGGCCTTATGTATTGATCTGCATTGACTGTTATTTGTTAATTGTTTGCGAGGACAGCTAATTCTTTTCAACTATGGTAACTCGAATTCTTTTTGAAGCTCCGTTAGCTTACAAATATGATTTATTATTATTAGAAAAGTATGTTTTGATGAACTTGATGTTGCCCATGAAAATGACAGTTTTTGTCATGTTATCTCTTATAACTCTATTACACATTTCTTGATTAGGCACTCTTTGAATCCCAAGATCAGGTTGAACTTAATAAATCTGCAGTGGCTCATTAGATCACTTCTTGTTGGTTCCAAACATTCATATCATTGTGGTATTTCTTAGTTTTTAAATAGGGCCTAATTGCTTGATTTAGGTTTCTATTTTGTGAAAAGGTTGCCCTGGATTGAATGCAATTTTTGCTGTTAGGCTATTGGAGCTGAGCATGGAGAGGCTTTTGAAGCTTATAGACCAAATGGACCATTAAAAGTTGATGTGGTAAGTGCCCTTCAAGCATATGATCAAATGTTGTAATCTGACAGGTTTTATTGAATATGTATCTGACAGTGTTACAAGCTTTATTGAGTCTTTACCTGACAGTGTTACAATTTTTCTGTGTAAGTTGCGTGCATTTCAGTTTCTCCCTTCTAATGTTCCAACCTGAAGCATAACATCCTTTGTTAACTTAATCACAGGATTTCCTAAATGACCGAATGCGTGAAAGTGGCCTTCAAAGAATACGATATGCTATGAAACCTGATGAAGCATTTGGTCTTATTTTTTCCTGGGACAATGTTGTGGTAAGTTTTGCTTCTTGTTTAAATGTTTCACCTGTAGATGAGAGCTTTTAGCCCTTAGTGGTCTTTATTTGGGCTTGAGAGGTTGCTAGTAGTTGAATCCATTGCCCCAAAGAGCTTGTTTCTAAGTTTTATTCTGCTTTTAAAAACACCTATATGGTCATTATGGTACCGGCGCAATGTTAACATACCATCCCAGTCCAAATGGACTTTAGTCTGACTCTGTTCAGTGAGGAAACCGAGCTTAGTCTGCTCCATTCTGAATTTGACTCAGCCCTGAGTTATATTAGTGAGTATTGCTTGGACTCTTAATTCAAATGCAAGTCAGATTGACTCAGCAAGTTTTGCAAGTCAGAGTAAGTCCTCTGTCTATAAAGGGTAGATATTTGGCAGACCTGTCAACATTCTAGAATCCATGGCATTTTATTCTATGTACTATCATCTGTGTTTTTTAAAATCCATGTGTTAATGTCTGGCATTCCTATATAAGTGAGATGAACTTTACTAAAAGGTGCAGTACAAGGCTTATTTTATTTTATTTCCATCCCAGTACACTCTAAAACCTTGGGATGGTTTCAACTGTAGAAAAAGAATAATTCATGGAATGCGAAATGTCCTTTCAAACCGACGATCACCATTATTATATATATACACTAGAGAACAAAACTTCAGTGTGTGTGTGTGTATAAAATTAAAACTTTTCCCAGTGGATTTCTACACCTGAGAATAAATACCGAAGGTTTACATATGGGTTTGGAACAATGAATGAAAGCATTGTCCGCAGAAAGAGAGAAGTCTGGCATGTCTATATTTCTATATACAAAGTTAAATAAGATAGCTGCGTATATTTTCCACAATAACCATGTTTTCATTGTTAACTCTTTCAGTTATTTCTTAGGACTAGATCTCTAATTCATTCAGTCTCCCATTTTGTAAAATAAAAAATTACAGCTATGAAATCTATCATTGGTGTATATTTAAGGCTGCTGCTTAAAGAGAGTTTTACCATACTTACAATTGAAGACTCCTTTACCAGTGTTTTGTATCTAAAAAGCTCATAATTTTAGGATGTTCTAAATCCAGCAAGGCTTGAAATTAGGCCTGGAGAATGTTGGGCAGGCATAGCCACCTGCATCCAACATTGGATGCACAAAATGGCTTTCAAGAACCTTTGGACTCTTGGAGTGAGCTGCAGCGTGTACAAATCAGTTGGATCCTCTTAGGGAAATTTTGATGGTCAAAGATGCTAAATCATACATCATTAAATCATAAATAATCTCCTGCAGTAGATTTGCTCCATTGTGAATACACAAATTCTTATAATTCCACATAATAGTGGAAAGGACATTTTACAAGTCATTTTTCTGGAATGAGGTGGTGATCTTGTTGGGTTTTTGCGGAGTGGTGGCCAATACAGCCAAGGAGTCAGTTCTGGCATTATTTTCCCTGGGAGCCACATCAAAGCTGATTTGTATGACACACTAACTCCTATTTCCCGAGCTTCTCATTTTGGGCACTAAAGGTTTCCTTAATTTGGGACACAATTAGGTCCGAATCTCCTATTACCTTTAAATGTTTTATCTCTTTGTTAAGAGCCAAATCTCATCCCAAAGTAAGGGCTTCATACTCAGCTATGTTATTGGTGCAATGGAAGCTAAGCCTGTATGAAAACATAATATACCTACTAGAAGATGATATCAAGACAATCCCTGCTCCTGAGCCAGACTTGGAGCAAGCTCCATCAATGTACATGGTACAAACTTTATCCACTTCCTGCTCAGGTGATGCTACCCTTTGTGATATCTTCTAGTCACGACATCCACAATCTCTTCTTGGTCTCTCTCAAGGATAGTGCATTGTTGTTCAAATAAGAGTCAATTGGGTGTTGCCCATGTATTAGGGCGTAAGATTGCTCTCCCATGGGAATTTTCATGTAGGACATGTCCATTTGGATGGTACCTCCTAGGTTGGCAGCCCACTTCCTTGAGAACAACATCCCTCAGGTAACAGGAACATCAATTATAATAGCATTCGTAGATATCTTCTTTAAGGATGCCATGCAGAGATGTAGACATATTTTCAATTATTCCACATACTTCAATAGCCTTAGAGTGAATTCCACATACATTTCTATATGGACTTGTAACTCGCAGTCTTAATTGCTTCATGATTTTCAAAGGCATTATGTTAGTTGATGCCCCTGAATCAAGCATGCAATTATGTAGCAAGAGGCCATTGATCTTGAGAGTTATGAAGAATGGAGGATGTCCTTCATCAAATTTTTGGGTATACAACACAATAGGACAATCGGTTTCATTATCCGCATTTGTGTGATTTTTTTCAAGATTTTCATGGGGCAATTGCTGCTCCTTGCTTTGATCTTCTTCAATTTTGTTAATCTGAGCAGCAATGGATTTGTATTTTCTCCATCACAATGGGCATCGATTCTCCAAATATGCCCTTAGAATTTTTTGTGAAATCGTTTGAGGAAACACAAACCATTTCAATTTCACAATGTTCATGTTTCATGAGATCATATATCTTGATAGCATTGTCCCGGGCTTGTGTCGTTGTTGTGGGATCTTTATTTATAAGGAAGTATGATACTTCCCTCTCAAATGCTTGAAGGTACGAAGAGAGGGCCAGTTCATCAGAAGGTTTCAATTTTTTAGGATTATGGCTATTGAGTAAATCTTTGGTTGAATTCCCTAATAGTTTCAGATGCCTCTTCTTAAGTAGGAGGAAATCTTTGTACAAATCCACAATGCACCTTTCCTCAATCCACCTAAATGTCAAGACATTCACAAGGTCACTCCATTAGTGTATACTTTTGTCAAGGAGGGTTTAGATTCTAGAACCATTCCTTTGCGTACCCTTCCAAGGATAGAGCGAAAAGTTTCATTATCATGTCATCTTCAACCTGCTTATTTAGGTGAGAAGAACAAGCAATTCCAAAGCCTCTCAAGTGTTTTTTTGGATCATTAGAGGCATTCCCATGAAATAATGGTAAGCATTTGTGATTTTTGTGCATAGTATGAGGATACCCTAGTATTCCTTCTAAGTTTAGAGGGGACATAGTGTAATTCATCCAAGGCTTCATGTTAACAACCATGCTAAGTTTTCCAAGTACAAGAATCTCAGGGGCACAGCTTCTGTTCTTCTTTGATATGTGAGGACCATATCGGGATCCTTAACCTTCATGATTATGGAGTTTCCAGATGAGGATCTATGTTGTAGATTTTTAGGCTATTCTCATCAAGATTTTATTGAAACTTATACTTCAGATTACGAGGAGGTTGACTCAACTCCTCCTTGGCAGCGACGCAAAAGATGTTGCAAAATCTAGCAAGTCCAGTGAAAGGACTCATTGTGCAAAGCCCTATGGAAACAATGATGAAGCGTTGCCACTGCCACCTCATCAACCTTCCTCTTGCTGTTTAGTAAGATTTCAACCACAAGGGAGGCTCCCCTATGCCACCTATAAAGCATTCTAATACTAGGGCTCAAGGTGACTGGTTTTGAAGGTCTAAGGATAGATGATTTGGCAGGGCCAAAGATGACCAAGATATTCAAAGCTAAGGTTCAAGTTCTCTAAGGTTAAACCAACAATGAGGCTGCTAAGTTACAGTTTGAATGATATTTAATATTAGGAATGCATTGGCATATAGCAGCCTAGGAAAGACCCTACAAATGATATTCAACAAAAAACGAACAAGGGTTTTTGATAGACACTAGGGCTAATGCAAGCGAAAATGTTTTAGGGCTTTTAGATGTGTAAAGAAGAATAAATAGAGATGACAACAGCCCTTCTAGGGCATGCAAGACGACTTACGATGCTAGATTTTGCTTTTAGATGGTTTATGTGAATTATCCCATAATTTAGACCCATTCAAATCCTAGCGGTTTCCCTAGCCGTCTAGGAGAAAGAGGGTTTAAGGAAAATTTATTTAGTTTAGAGATGCTCAACACACTTCTAGACTAGTGCCTTAACTGACAAGGGAAAATTTTGTCTAAATGTAGCAAAATACCAAGGAAGGACCTTGTTGGTGTAAGGGGTGATGTTCTAGGGCATCTATGTTAAAACTGGCAACTAGGGCCAAATTCTACTATTGGACAGCTCATCTGTTGAAGATAATTTTGGCATTGAATTTATCCAAAGATCATCAAATTTGGATAAGGAGAAATATATTTTTGAATTTATGCCCACTCTTATGTAAATTGTCAAGGTCGGCCTCACCTTCATGTAGGCTCAAAAGGACCAAACGTCATGACTCTTGACCCTCATCAAATTGTATATATAGAGATGTCCTTCATCCTCATTTGTGACATCCAAGGGCTCCAAAATATGCCTGAGATAGCCGAGGCCTAGAAAGTGGACGAAGGGCTGTATTGTTTTTGGGTTACTCGTCTACTTCAGGGCTGAAATGTTTTAGAGAGGACAACTGCTGATCTTGAGGAGAATTATGGTCTTTTTGTATGGGTAATTTTGTCATTGCAGGTCCGATTTCATGAACAGAAAGTAGGCCGAATTCATGGGCTGGCATATGGACAATATGAGGCAGAATCTCCCTCTTGGTAATGCCATACTTCAGACCTGTTATTTCAGGAAGGGGCCACAGGCTTAGTCAAGCACAGATAAAGAGGTTAAGATGTCTAACAAGGGTATAGATCAATCCTTAGAAACAACGAAGGGCATCATCATGCATTCCTAGAAAGGCTGCAACTGAAATGAGGAGTTTCTGGGGCAGCTAAGTGGGATAGTTGTGATTTACAGAAAAGCTTCATCTGTTGCATGCCATAATTGTAGTTGGGCCATCTACTTGTTTAAGGCAACAATATTGGCAAGTCATTTTGACTTATTGTACCCTCTCTCTGCTGAGCATTTGATATTAATAATAAGAAGATTTGATCAAGGGCTTTCCCCATCTTGGGGTGTTTCCCTGGCTTGAGCCAATTTCTGTGTTCTCTTTTCTTGGCTTGTCTTCCGCATATGATTACTCATGTTCTTTCCTCAATTACCATCAATGAATAGTTTATGTGATTGCCATTAAAGGAAATGGAATTAATCTTGGGCTCATATGAATCATTGAAGTAATTGTCCTAAGCAAAGAACACGTTAACGTAAAATTAACATGGTATCAGAGCTAGGTGAGGACAAGCCAAAGCAAGAAAGAATGCAATCACCAAGTAGTTTGTCTTCCTCCATCTCAAGTTTTTGATCTAATTCTGTGGATCAGTCAAGATTTGATAGGCCATGAACGAACAAATATTTTGAAGTGAATGTGCTTTGTGATTTTCAGATAATGGAAGAATCAAATGACAGATTACCTTGTTTTTTGTTTTTTGTTTTTTTTTGTTATTTTTATATATTCGCTTTTTGGTTTTTATCAATGAGGGTTTGTAGGTGCATTGTTTGGGATTCATTTTATAGGCTTTCTTGTCCAGTGAAGTATTCTGAAACATGTTCTCGTCCAGATCAAGGCTTAGAAACTCCATCTCTGCGGTCCTGAATATCTATCCTTTGCAGCACAGTTTCTGAGTGTGATGCAAGGGTTTCTTTTTGGTTTATAAGTTTCAGAGGGTTTTTTGTTGGGCCACCGTTTCAGATCAGCGAAGGAGTAAAGGGATTGTTGATGCGAAAACAAGGCCAGGCCATTTCTGTGAGCTATCAGATTAGAAGGTGTCTGAGGCTGAGAATCCTTTCCGAGTGATAAGATAAGATAAGATAAGATAATATAATTTTATTAATGTCCAACGAATGACCACAAAAAGGTCAACGGGACTGCCGGTTACAATGATTACAACATGCCTAGCCGGTGGACCAAACGGCCCCCTTCCTTTATAAAAGTAGGAAATACAAACTACAAAGAGTGCAAATGTAAAGTAAAAGCTAGATGACTAAAGCATCTTGACAATGAGTTGTGATGAAGAAGTCCTGGAGGAGAAGAAGGAGCCTTCTGAAGGAAGGGAGACTCCTAATCCTAGCATTCGAGGCCGATAGAAGAGGACTGAAGGAAACTTGTCAATGTCTGTTGCCTTGAGGAGGAACTGGACCGCTGCTGCTGTTGTCTGGAGGATTTGGGGCGTCTCCTGGAGGGGTGTCTGGTCTTGGAGCGCTGATGGGGTCTAGTGGGACGAGACCCCCAGACTCGCACTGATCTGGAATCATGGTATATGGATCGATCGATGGTTCTCTTGGTGCCCCGCGATGTCGGGAGCACCCTGAAGAAATCTGTGATCCTCTATGGTGTCCGAAATGGTAGGAGGTTGGAGTAGAAGTGAACGATGCCTGAAGGTCTCCTGAAGGTAAAGTGCCAAGCATCTCTGGTCAGTGTATCTAAGGAAGCTGGCCAGGCTCTGGGGGCCCCTGAATAAGCAATGAAAATGCCCTCGGATCTCATAGTAGACTGGGCATCTGAAGATGAAATGTAACTCAGTCTCCACCTCCTGTAAGTGACAAAGCTGACAGATCCTCTCCGTCCTGTCAATGTGATGGTCTGTCTCCACTCGAAGCCTGTGCGATCCAACCCTGAGCTGCCCGAGAGGGATCCTAATAGCATGCATCCAATGCTGGAGGGTATACTGGGGTCGAACAATGAGTCCATCTCTGATCTCCAGAAGGTGCTCAGCGTAGAAGGCCATCTTTGGGCGCAGTCCGCCCGGAGGATTGATCCATGTAGTCTGAATGTACTCCCTGTAGATGTCCTCCCTGATGATTTTGTTGAGTTCTTGCTGGTTTGGAAGGAGGTGCCCCGGGGCATTCAGTGAATACTGGAACGGGGGGAGATGATCCATTTGGATACCTATAAGACCTAGGAGTTTTGTCACACCAGTGAACCAACATTTGGTTCGGCCTGTCTGCGTATGAGCGATTCTCTCCGAGGAGCAATAGGCCAAGTATGGGTACTTGTCTCTACCCTCTCTTGTGTTTGCTAGCCCACGGATCCGATGAAGAAATAAGACTATCCTGAAGATTGCCTCCAGGTGGAAGGGCTTAGCCCCGAACTCTGCTAGGATGATGTTTTGAGGAATTGTTTGCTTGCATCGAATGAAGCGGCACAAGAGAAGGGTCTGGACTCGCTCTGCTGAGGCCCAATCTGACTCCAGTAATGAGGGGCTCCAAACCTCTGATCCATAAAGAACGGTGGGGCGGATCAAGGTATCCATGATGTTCATCTTGGATGAAATGTCCTGGAAGTGGTGACGGAAGCACCGTCTCTCAAGAAGGGCCAGGGAGCCATATCCTTTGTTTATCCTGGGCTGAAGAGCCGGTTGAAGGCGGAAACGGGGACCTGTAAACTACACTCCCAAGTAAGTGTAGTTGCTGACGACTTCGATTTCTTCTCCCTTGAATAGGAAGTAGAAACTCGAGGTCTTCTTCACCCCATTGAAAATTATGACTTTGGTTTTTCTCAGGTTCACCGTCAAGTGCCAAAGATCACAAAAGGATGCAAGGGCATCCAACTGTCTCTGTAAGCCTTCCGGGGAGGAGGTGAGGAGGGCAATATCATCGGCAAAGAGTAGGATGGAGATCAAGACATGGTAGAGAAGGCACCCATTAAATTCTTGGATATGCTCTCGGAGGAAAGATTCCAGCTCATCAATGTAGATCCCAAAAAGAGTGGGGGAAAGTGGGCACCCTTGCTTGACTCCAATAGTGCTTCGGATGAACTTCGACATCCCTCCAACCGTGCGGAGACGGCCAATGACAGACTCGTAGAGGCGCATAATAGCAGTCAGAAGAGTCGATGAGATGCCAATCTCTCTCAGCCTCTGAAAAAGGTCCTCCCTCGAGACCGAATTGAAGGCCTTCCTGAAATCCACAATACAATAGTACACCTTGGAGGACCGATGGCAGGCCTCATCGATCGTTACTCGAAGGGTGAAGATATGGTCAGTGGTCTGATGATCCGGTCTGAAACCAGCTTGCCCCCTGGCCCTAAGATGTCTCTGTCTAGGAAGCTGGAGAGTCCCCTGTGGAGGGCAGTAGCATACAACTTGGAGAATGTGTGTTCGACCATGATCGTTCTGTAATTGTTCGGGTCGGAGATAGATCCTGCCTTATGGATGGGGTAGATAATGTGGTGGGACCATCCATCAGGGAAGCCTTGTTGAATGACATGGTTGAAGAGATCCATTAGGTAACCAACTAGAGGATGAAGCCCAAGTTTGAAGAATTTTTCCTGGAAGCCTTCTTCGTCAACGACTTTGTTGCTGTTCATCGCCCAAATTGCCTCTCTGATATCTTTGTTGGAGAAGAAGTGACAGGTGGTTGGGGGGGAAACAACTTGCATGAGGGGTTTCCTGGGGATGTCATACAACTTGAAAGTGTGGGAGAACATGGAGGTGGGGTCAAGGTTGGTAGGGGTGGGAGATTGCCTAGAAAGAATCGTGCCCCAAAATTCTTTAGGGGAGTGGAGAAGGAGAGCAGAAAGAACCTGTCTCTTGTGTGAAATAAAATGAAGTTTCTTACGGTGAAGGAGGCGGCGATAGGTAGAACGGATGCTGGGGTACAATGGTAGGGAATGTCTGAAGGCGTGCCGGAGATCCTCGAGCAAAGATTTGCACTCTTGGTCATACCACTTATTCATAGAACATCCTCCCGGTTTTGGGGGGGGGGCGGCGGTGGAGCGGGTGGAGGAAGGGAAGGACTGGAGCGCGGCCTCCCAGATTGCAAATGAGAGGCATTGGTATTTGTCGTTGATGGATTCAAGAGAGGCGAATTGGCCTTCAGGTGGAAGTGCGTGCTTGAGGGTAGAAGAGAAGACGTCAGGGTCGCCTTCCTCGAACTGGAAGAGGGTACGGGGTGGATTGTGAGTGAAATGTGGCAGACTTTGCTTGCCATCGTTTATTTTCTTATCACGATTTTAGATCCGAGGCCCTGAAGTCGAAGAATAAAGAAATTGATTATGTTCATTTTCCTTGTTCTTAACACGAAATATATTTTAGAGATGATGTTTGATCGTGATTTTTACAAAACAAAGTGGTGCACTCTTTATCAGAGGGGTCGTTGTCCTTGGCAAAGTTGTTCATTTGCTCATGGTGATGCTGAACTTCGGAGATGTTTTGGTCCTTGAAATAATTGCTGCAGGTAGACATGAACATCGGAGCGGTGATCTAAGAGACAAACTAGAGAAAAGACACTCTCCTCATAGAAGGTCCACTACTGCAAGGGATGCCAAGGGGCATCAGCCATATGCAGGACAGAGATCTTTACCTCATGATAGGGGTCAGTCCATCAAGGTCACCACCTAGAGGTGTTGAGATTTTGGGGTGTTGGGATAGCATCAGATGTGTTTTAGCTCCCAAACTTTGTGGAGGGACTACAGTACATAGGATCTCCAAGACCCATAAAGCATTTTAATAAATTCCATCATGTTTAAAAGATATTTAATTAATTAATATTTTTAATTAAGGACCCTAAGTCTAACTTAGGAAAATTAAAAGATTAAAGGTAATTAAATTAAACATGTGATGAGAATGACTTAAGTGATGTGGATCAAGAATCTTCTAATCTTAGTCGTTGATTCAAGATTAGATCATGGACGTTGATGTTTCAACGAGAAAAGTATAAGAAGTGTAGAAATTTTATAACCCAACCCCGGTTTTCAGTTTCTCCTTATTTCTCTCATATAGTTAAATGCCCATTCCCATAGCCATACATTCAACAAGCTAGAAAAATAAATATTATCTGAAAACACTAATTTTGGAAATTTCACAATGCTGAAATGCAGAAATAAAAACCAGAAAAATAAATCAGCCACACACAGAAAATAGACACGTTGATTTTTGGTCAATGTGGCCCTGGAAAAACCCCCTACAACTCTTGGGGAAAACCAGTTCGAAAGCTCTTCTTATTTCTGGAAAATGCTTTTACAGTGAGAGAGAAATACTCAGCAAATTTCAGCAAGTAATAAATACAACTTATCTCGTTTTCTGTGCTTAACCACCGCCTCGAAAAACATGTACACAGCAAAAACAGAAACAACAATAAATGCTGTACGACCTCCTTGAATTCTGTGCCCAAAATTTACAGCATTAAATGCTGCTGTACGGACTGCCTTGAAAATTGTGCAAACAACAATAAATGTTGTACGAATTTCTCGATTTTCGTGCAGAAAAAATAGTAAAGCTGCTGTACGGTTTTCTGCCTTGATTTTTGTGCACAAATCTGCCTTGAAAAACGTGCCAGTAAATCAACAACCTGCTCCTCGAAATCTATTGTGCCAAACCTTGCTATACGACCTCCTTGGAATACGTGCCAAATCTGCTGTACGGTCTGCCTTGAAACTCGTGCCCAAATTTGCCTTGAAATCTGTGCCTCTCCTTGCTGTACAAAATTGCTAAAGTGTTGCCTCGGTTTGTGTGTCAAGTTCTGTCCTCCTTCTCACTGCCCAGAAATCTCCTTTGCTTTCCTTCTCTCCTTCTCTCAATCTGCTCATGAAAGAATTAATGACCTTTTCCCTCTTTTCCCTCCTTTAACCTAACCCTAAGTGACTTTTGTGGAATCACTAAATCTAATGGCTGAGATAGCTTTAGATCTAGAGCTGAGATTAAATGCTCATTTATATCTCACTTTTTATTTTTTAATTCACCCCACTTTAATAAAGACCCACTTAGTCATTTATTTCCAAAGTCACTTTTTTTTTCTAATTTCACATTGACTTTATTAAAGTCACTTTAAAATTAGACTTTAGTAACTTTATCATTTAAAGTCACTTTTAAATTAGATTTGACTTTATAACTTTATAAAGTCACTTTAGGAGAAAAATTAAATTCTTTTGGACACTTTTCCCTAGGCCAAAGATCAAAGCCTTAGGGAACCACCTGTCCTCCGGTACCAAATTTCAACACTCCCTCTTACCAAGGAAGGTGTTCCTCACCACACCCATCTTGTCTCTAAAGTAGACATGCTTGCCCCGTGGTAAGGCTTTGGTAAGAATATCTGCAACCTGCTCATCAGTGGAAATATACTCAAGCTTCACAGCTCCTTTCTGAACATAGTCTCTGATGAAATGATATTTGATCCCGATATGCTTTGACCTGTCATGAAATACTGGATTCTCCATGAGTTTAATGCAACTCTGATTATCAAAGTAAATCACTGAAGGTCTCAACGGTTGACCAAATAAGCCAAACAACATCTTGCGAAGCCAGATGGCCTCACAACTAGCTAGACTGGCTGCCATATACTCTGCTTCCGCTGAACTCAATGCTACTGACTGCTGCTTCCGGCTGAACCACGACACCACTACCGAACCCAACCCAAAACAACACCCTGAAGTGCTCTTCCTATCAGAAGCACAACCTGCCCAATCAGAATCAGTGTAACCTGCCAATCTCACTCCATCCCCTTGCCTGTAGTCCAGACCATAATCCACTGTCCCCTGCAAGTACCACAAAATGTGTTTTGCAGCCACCCAGTGAACCTTCCTAGGCTCACACATAAACTGACTCATCGTGTTGACTGCAAAACAAATATCTGGTCTAGTGTTGACCAAATACATCAAGGAACCAATCAACTGTCTGTACAATGTGGGATCCACCAACTCAGAATCCGAAGCATGAAGCTTCTTCCAGTTGGTGATCATCGGTGTCGACATGGGTCTACAATCCTCCATGTGGAATCTGCCAAGGATGTCCACAATATACTTCCCCCACCCCAGGAAGAAATGCCCCTCCTCTTGCCACACCTCCAAACCCAAAAAGTAATGCATCAAGCCGATGTCCTTCATCTCAAACTCCTCCGCAAGATCTCTCTTGCAGTGCTCTATGAGTCTCTCTACACCCGTAATGACCAAGTCATCCACATACAACACCAGAATGAGAGGCTCCTCACCTATCACAATAAAGTAAAGGTTCGGATCTGCCTCACTCTTTGTGAAACCCATCTCCTGCAAGTATGTATCTATCCTGGAGTACCAAGCTCTGGGAGCTTGCTTCAGGCCATAAAGGGCCTTCTTCAATTTGCACACATGGGACTCCTTCCCATGCACCTCAAAGCCCTGTGGCTGCTCAATGTACACCTCCTCTTGTATGAAGCCATTGAGAAATGCGGTCTTCACATCCATCTGGTGGATCTTCCAACCCATCTCTGCTGCTATTGATATGATGGAGCGAATTGAAATATATCGAGCCACGGGAGCGAAGGTCTCCTCATAATCAACTCCCTCTACCTGGGAGAACCCTCTAGCCACAAACCTTGCTTTGAATTTCTCAATGCTGCCATCTACAGCATGCTTTACCTTGTAAAGCCATCTGGAAGTAACCACTGATTTGCCCTCAGGCCTCGACACCACCTCCCAAACATCATTCTTCATGATAGAATAATACTCCTCCTGCATGACCTCTCTCCAGACCTGCTGGCTAGCTACCTCTTCATAGCTAGAAGGCTCAGAGTCAATGATGTTGGCAGCCATTGCCATTTAGCTACAAAACCTATCAGGTGGTTTGCTCTCTCTGACCGACCTCTTAGGCCCAACAACAGATGTGGCCTTTCTCAAGGTATCTTGATGCCACTTGGGCTTCCTCTTCCCTGAGCACACTTCTCCCACTGGAGAATGAAACTCCTCCTCATCACCAGGAGCCTGAACTCCTGACTGTCTGTCTGTTGTCCTCTTGCCTGACCCTGAACTTGTAGACGCTGAAGTACCTCGTGAACTGTCCATTAGTGGACTCCCTAGTGCACTGCTTTGTGGACTGCTCTGCATGCTGTCCGAAGCACCACCCCTCTGACTCTGTGAGCCACTACTCACTGACGGACCTGACACCGTAATCGATGTACCTCTAGATCCTCTTGATCCCTGCCCACTGGATTCTTGCGACTGACTCAGTTGCTCTTGAGGGTCTGGCTGATCCAGATACTCTAACTCCAGTGACCTCCTGAAAGCCCTGTCCTCCTTGAACTTTACATCCTGCCTGACAACAACTCTCCTCTAAGCGGGAATATAAATCGGAAAGGCTTTCGAGGTCCCACTATAGCCCACAAAGATACCCTTATCTGCGGTGGGCTCTAGTTTGGTCCTCTTCTCCTTGGGTACGTAGGAGTATGCAATACACCCAGAGATACGAAGATGACCAACATTAGGCTTCTTCCCAGAAAAAGCCTCCTCCGGAGTCACATGCCCCAAGGCATGATGCGGACTCATGTTCTGCAATTATACAGCAGTGTTGCAGGCCTCTGCCCACAAAAACAATGGTAACCCTTGATCATGTAGCATGGCTTTGGCAACCCCTTCAATGGATCTGTTCTTCCTCTCCGCAACCCCGTTCTGCTAGGGGTTGTAAGGAACTGTGAACTCCCTCCTAATGCCTACCTCCGCACAATAATCAACAAACTCTCCAAGGGTGTACTCACCTCCATTGTCCGACCTCAGGGACTTGATCTTTCGACCTATCTAGGTCTCCACAAGAGCTCCGAACTCCTGAAACCGCTTGAAGACCTCACTCTTGGTCTTCAAGAAATAAATCCAGGTTCTCCTGGAGTGATCATCAATGAATAATACATAATACTCATCCACTCAAGGAAACATGAGACATCCGATCGCTCACATCGGAATGAATCAAATCTGTTGGGTGTGGAGCCTGATTATCTTGTTTATTTTGTATCACAGCGTTGGACCCCTGTACTCCGCCCGAAATTAAACGCTGCCTGGGGGTCCAGGGGGGGCGGCTGCGACTTTATGGAGTCCCCCCCTGGCGGGGGGTTTCAGGGGCAGCACCCCCGAAGCTAAAAATAGATGTAAAATTTCCTTGTAAAAGTATAGTAATTTCTAGTCAATCTGGGCCATTCATTAGATGGATGATCTGACAGTAAAAGTTATGTTTAGTTTAGGGTTTTTTGCCCTAGAAGGCAACCCCTCGCTTGTATGAGGGTATTGTATTGCGGCTGTGTATTGTATGTGTATTCTCGGAGCAAGAAACAGATAGGGAGATTATGAGAGAGAACAGAGGATATTACAGCGAATCTGCTGTAGGTTGTGTCTCTTCATTTTGCTGGTTAATAGAAAGGAAGGACTGGCTGTTCGAGGTGGACATAGCCCAAACTGGGTGAACCACGTATATCTGTGTCTCTCTAGTTTTATGTATTTTGTGTGCTTGTGTTTTCGCATATTTTATGTGTTTCATTCCTCTCGTAATATTTAATTTTCTAACCACCTGTATCAGAGCGAAGGTCTATTTGGCCGATAAACCCCAGGAAAGAAGGTTCCTAGTTCGAGTGGGAGCAATGGCGAAAGATGGCAAATTTAGGGTCAATAAATTTAACGGCCAAAACTTCCCGCTGTTGAAGATGTAGATGGAAGATTATCTGCATCAGAAAGATTTGTACCTACCATTGAGCAGAAAAACAAAGAAGATGACAACTATGGAAGACGCAGAATGGGATATTCTTGATAGAAAGGCACTCGAAACAATATGGTTGTGCCTCGTAGTGTCTATAGCCTTCAATATTTCGAAGGAAACAACAACAGAGGGTTTGATTAAGGCGTTGGCGAAACTATATGAAAAACCCTCGGCCTCAAACAAGGTATTTCTTATGAAACGATTATTTAATATGAAGATGTCGGAAGGTGGATCTGTTGCAGACCATTTAAATGATTTTAATATAGTTACCAGTCAGTTAAGTTTTGTAGGGGTAAACTTTGATGATGAAGTTAGAGCTCTATTATTCTTGTGCTCATTGCCAAAGAGTTGGAATGGTTTAGTAATGGCCATTAGTAACTCTGTCTCTGGATCTAGTACTTTAAAGTTTGATGATGTTGTTGGTGCTATCCTTAGCGAGGAAATGCGACGGAAAAGCTCTGGTGAGACATCAGGTAATGCTTTGAGTGCAGAGTCTAGGGGAAGAAGAATGGAAATAGGAAAGAGCTCGGGATATCGCAGTAAATCAAGGAAAGGCAGATCCAAGTCCAGATCGGGGATAGTGTGCTGGAATTGCGGAAAGAAAGGACACCTAAAGAAAGACTGTAGATCTCAGAAGGGAAAAGAAGGAGACACACAGCAAGAAAACAATCATGAAGCAAATGTGACAAGTGATGTGTTACAAGATGCTTTGATTCTTTCTTTCGAAAATGTTACTGATTCTTGGGTTGTAGATTCAGGGGCTTCATTCCATGCCACACCCGATAAGAAATATTTTCATGACTATGTTCAAGGAGATTTTGGACAAGTTCGTTTGGGTGATGATAAACCCTGTAAAATTGTTGGAATGGGTAAAGTTATTGTAAAACAACAAAATGGAAACCAATGGCTATTTAAGGAGGTAAGGCATGTTCCAGATCTGAAGAAAAATATGATTTCAACAGGGCAGTTAGGCGGTGAAGGTTGTGTGACAACTTTCACAGATAAAACTTGGAAGGTCACCAAAGGAGCCCTTGTAATAGCAAAAGGCGAAAAGGTTGGTACATTGTATTTATGAAATGGTATTTCTAACTCTGTTAATGCTTTAACTTCCAAAGGAGCAGATGCAGCATTATGGCATCATAGGCTCGGACACATGAGTGAGAAGGGAATGAAGATTCTTCACTCAAGAAATTTGTTGCCAGGTTTGAAGAATGTTGATTTGGATTTCTGTGAGAATTGCATTTATGGAAAACAAAAGAGAGTCGATTTCTCAGAGTTGGGAAAGAAAAGAAGAGCGAAAAATTGGAGCTTGTGCATACAGATGTATGGGGACCTGCTCAGGTATCATCTCTCGGTGGCTCTCATTATTATGTTACTTTTATTGATGATGCAACTAGAAAAACATGGATTTATTGTATTCAGAATAAATCTGATGTATTTGATATTTTCAAGAAATGGAAAGCTTTGGTTGAGATTGAGACATGAAAGAAGTTGAAGTGTCTCAGATCAGACAATGGAGGTGAATATTGCAGCAAAGAGTTTGATAGGTACTGTTCAGAGCATGGAATTTGCAGAGAGAAGACAATTCCAAGAACACCACAAGAAAATGGTGTGTCAGAAAGGATGAACAGAACAATCATGGAGCGTGCAAGGTGCATGAGATTGCATGCAGGATTGCCTTTACAATTTTGGGCAGATGCTGTAGATACTGTTGTTTATCTAATAAACAGAGGGCCTTCAAGTTTCTTGGATGGTGGTATTCCAGAGGAAGCATGGACAGGTAAAAAGGTAAAATACTCTTTTTTAAAGCCTTTTGGTTGTGAGGCCTTTGTCCATATTAATAAAGAAAATACAACAAAGCTTGAGGCAAAATCAAAGAAATGTACCTTTATTGGATATGGTGTTAATGATTTTGGTTATCGCTTATATGATTATGAAAATCACAAAATCATTAGGAGCAGAGACGTAATATTCAATGAAAAGGTATTGTATAAGAATCAGTTGCAGGAAAGGTAATAGGAAAAAGAAAACAAATAATACACAGTTCTTGATGAGATCACAGAAAAAGTAAAGGTGCCTAAAAATAATAATAATCAAGAGCCACAACAACAACAACCACCACAACAGCAACAGGCACCTCAAACACCTGAAAGTGGTGTTAGAAGATCTACCAGGATAAGTAGACCCCCTGAACGATACTCTCCTTCATTATATTATTTATTGTTGACTGATTCTGGTGAACCTAAATGTTATGAAGAAGCAATGCAGGTTGAAAATAGGAAGAAGTGGGAGCTAGCCATGGAAGAAGAGATGGACTCCTTAATGCATAACCAGACTTGGGACTTAGTCAGGTTGCCTGCAGGTAAAACTACATTGCAGAATAAATGGGTTTACAGGCTGAAGGAAGAAGATGGAGGAAAAAAGAGGTACAAAGCTAGACTTGTGGTGAAGGGGTTTGCACAAAAGAAAGGTATTGATTTTGATGAAATATTTTCTCCTGTTGTTAAGATGAATTCAATCAGAACTATCTTAAGTCTTGTAGCAATGGAAGATTTACATCTTGAACAGTTAGATGTAAAGACAACATTTCTCCATGGAGATTTGGAGGAAGAGATATACATGCAACAACCAGAAGGATATGAGGTAAAAGGGAAAGAAAAATTGGTGTGCAGGTTAAAGAAGAGCTTATATGGCTTAAAAAAGGCTCCAAGGCAGTGGTATCTAAAATTTGACAAGTTTATGTCTGAACAAGGTTATACTAGATGTCACTCTGATCATTGTGTTTATCTAAAAAGGCAAAATGATGGCATCTATATTATATTGTTATTGTATGTAGATGACATGCTTGTTGCAGGGTCTAACATGCAGGAAATAAATGTGCTCAAAAGAAAATTGGCAAATTCATTTGCAATGAAGGATTTGGGAGCTGCAAAACAAATCCTTGGTATGAGGATAACTAGAGACAAGAAAAATCGCAAATTAAAACTGTCTCAGAATGAGTACATAGAGAAGGTGTTGAAAAGATTTAATATGCAGAATGCAAAACCAGTTAGTACACCTTTTGCTAGCCATTTCAAACTTAGTAAGGAGATGTGCCCAAAGACCCAAGAAGACATGGATTATATGTCTAAAGTTCGATATGCATCTGCAGTTGGAAGTTTAATGTATGCAATGGTCTGCACAAGGCCTGATATTGCACATGCAGTGGGAGTTGTAAGCAGGTACATGAATAATCCAGGAAAAGAACATTGGATGGCAGTAAAATGGATTCTCGGATATTTGAGAGGTACCACAAATCAAGCATTATGCTTTGGTGGTTCAAACATTTCTCTACAGGGATATGTTGATGTAGATATGGCAGGTGACAGAGATAACAAGAGGAGCACTACAGGATATGTATTTACTGTAGGTGGAACAACTGTCAGTTGGGTTTCAAAAATCCAAAGTGTTGTTGCACTTTCAACAACAGAAGCAGAGTATGTTGCCGCTACAGAGGCTAGTAAAGAAATGATTTGGTTACAAAGGTTTATGGGTGAATTGGGTAAGAAGCATGATATGGGCACGTTATACAGTGATAGCCAAAGTGCCATTCATCTTGCAAAGAACTCAACATTTCATTCCAGGACTAAACACATACATCTCAAGTACCATTTCATACGGTTAGTATTGGAAGATAGACAGTTGAAGCTGGAAAAGATACACACTAGCCAGAATCCTGCAGATATGCGAACAGAAGTTGTAACTAGGAAGAAACTGAGATTATGCTCAGTTTCAATTGGTCTTCAAGGATGACGATGAAGATGAGAAACAAGCAGGTCCAAAGAGGAGTCATTGTCCAGCAAATGAAGCAGCGGTGCAATTGCTACAATCAGTCTCCAAGTGGGAGATTGTTGGGTGTGGAGCCTGATTATCTTGTTTATTTTGTATCACAGCGTTGGACCCCTATACCTTAATGGGTGGCAACGTCGCCCAAAATTAAACGCTGCCTAGGGGGTCTAGAAGGGGGGGGGGGCGACTGCGACTTTATGGAGCCCCCCCCCTGGCGGGGGGTTTCGGGGGCAGCGCCCGCGAAGCTAAAAATAGATGTAAAATTGCCTTGTAAAAGTATAGTAATTTCTAGTCAATGTGGGCCGTTCATTAGGCGGATGATCTGACGGTAGAAGTTATGTTTAGTTTCGGGTTTTTTGCCCTAGAAGGCAACCCCTCAGTTGTATGAGGGTATTGTATTGCGGCTGTGTATTCTCGGAGCGAGAAACAGATAGGGAGACTGTGAGAGAGAACAGAGGATATTACAGTGGATCTGCTGTAGGTTGTGTCTCTTCATTTTGCTAGATAATAGAAAGGAAGGACTGGCTGTTCAGGGTGGACGTAGCCCAAACTGGGTGAACCACGTATATCTGTGTCTCTCTGGTTTTATGTGTTTTGTGTGCTTGTGTTTTCCGCATATTTTATGTTTTTCATTGCTCTGTAATATTTAATTTTCTAACAAAATCAAGTGTCCCAGTCGATCTGCTGTCACTGCTGGGAAAAAGGGATTTGGCAAACTTGCCCATCGCACATCCTCTGCATGTATCAAAGTGATCAGTACTGAAATCTGGCACACCTGTAGTGATCTCCCGCAATGTCCTCAAGGCTCCATGATACATGTGCCCCATCCTGCAGTGCCAAATCTCACATAGCTCTGAACTGCTAGCTCTGCTGCTGTTACTAGTGTTCAATGCCAAAAGGGGCTGAAATGCAAACTTGTACACCTTTGCATGGCGTACACCAATCACTCTAGCTGAATCAGCTAGAGCGCCCCTGGGATATATCAGCACCTGTCGTCTCCTGAACAATATTTCATATCCTCTGTCCTCCAATGCTAAGACGGATATGAGGTTCTTCATCATCCCTGGCACATATAGAACATCTGACACTTTCAAGGGAGGTTTGGGTTCCCTGTTAAATGTCAATGTCCCCACACCGACTGCTCTAACAACGCTGTCATCTCCGAGTACTACCTCTATATCATTGCCACTCTCTGAAAGCTCTGAGAAGTACTCACGGACTCCTGTCATATGACGTGAAGCCCCATAGTCAACATACTAGATACCTGAAGATGCTCCACTAGTGGAGGGAAATGCACACTCCCTCTCAACCTCCGTGGCAGGTGATCATGCACTAGTGGACTCACAAGCAATGAACCCAAACTCTCGGTCAAAGCAATCCGTAAAGTCCTCTATCTTTGCTGATGCTGCCATGCTCTGGTTCTTCCCCTTCTTCGGACACACAACTGCATAGTGTCCCATATTATGACAATTCCAACACTTCACCTTGAAATAGTCCTTCTGCGTGTTCTCCTGTTTACCTTTACCTTTACTTTTGCCCCCACCACTGCTTGTGGAAGCTCGCTTCTTTCCCTTGCCTTTCTTGCCTCCTGCCAATAGTGCTACATCCTCATCCTGCTCAACTGGTTTGGCTGCCCCAAGCTGGCTCTTTTTGATTTCTGTCTGTATGCAATCATCCCAGAACCTCTCCCAAGTGGGAAGGGTCTCACGTGCACAAACCCCATCAACAAAGTTCAGCCATGAACTGGGAAGACCATTCACTGCAATCCGAACCAACTCAGTGGGTGGAATGACCTCTTCAACTGCTGCCAATGCATCTCTCACATTAGTAATCTTTGTGAGATATCCAGCTGCACTATCAGTCTTACCCATCTTAATGGTCTTCAGCTTCTCCCTTAGGACCATTTTCCTGTTCTCATTGGTACTCTGGTAGAGATTGGTCAATGCTGTCCACATCTCATGAGCATATCTCTTTCCTCTCACATGAGGAATGCAATGGTCTTTGATTCCATCTACAATCAGTCTCTTACCCTTTTTATTCTTTTTATTAAAGGCTGCCAACTGAACAACATCAGTAGGCACATTAACAAGGTTCTGTGCGGTATGCACCATGATGTCCCAGACTTCTCTCTCCTTAGAGATACTCTGCATTCTTTCATTCCAAACACTGTAGTTACTTTGCCCATCCAACCTATCCTCCAACCTCAAGCCGAAAGACATGCTTGCTATCCTAAATAAGCTAAAAATAACACTGCTGTAGTAAAGGTAAAATTTTTTGTGTGAAAAATCAGCTTGCTGTAATTTTTCGGAAAAATAAATATTTTCTGAAAACACTAATTCTGGAAATTTCACAATGTTGAAATGCAGAAATAAAAACCAGAAAAATAAATCAACCACACACAGAAAATAGACACGCTGATTTTTGGTCAATGTGACCTTGGAAAAACCCCCTACAACTCTTGGGGAAAACCAGTTCGAAAGCTCTTCTTATTTCTGGAAAATGCTTTTACAGTGAGAGAGAAATACTCAGAAAATTTCAGCAAGTAATAAATACAACTTATCTTGTTTTCGGTGCTTAACCACCGCCTCAAAAAACGTGTACACAGCAAAAACAGAAACATCAATAAAGGCTGTATGGCCTCCTCGAATTTCGTGCCCAGAATTTACAACATTAAATGCTGATGTACGGACTACCTCTAAAACTGTGCAAACAACAATAAATGCTGCTGTACGGATTTCTCGATTTTTGTGCAGAAAAAAAAACAAAGCTGTTGTACGATTTTGCCTTGATTTCCGTGCACAAATCTGTCTTGAAAAACGTGCCAAAAAATCAGCAACCTGCTCCTCGAAATCTGTGCCAAACCTCGCTGTACGACCTGCTTGGAATATGTGCCAAATATACTGTACGATCTGCCTTGAAACTCGTGCCCAAATCTACCTCGAAATCTGTGCCTCTCCTTGCTGTATGGACTTGCTAAAGTGCTGCCTCGATTTGTGTGCCAAGTTCTGTCCTCCTTCTCCTCACTGCCCCAAAATCTCCTTTGCTCTCCTTCTCTCAATTTGCTCATGAAAGAATTAATGACCTTTTCCCTCCTTTTCCTCCTTTAACCTAACCCTAAGTGACTTTTGGGGAATCCCTAAATCTAATGGTTGAGATAGCTTTAGATCTAGGTCTGAGATTAAATACTCATTTAAATCTCACTTTCTATTTTTTAATTCATCCCACTTTAATAAAGACCCACATAGTCATTTATTTCCCAAGTCACTTTTCCTTTCTAATTTCACATTGACTTTATTAAAGTCACTTTAAAATTAGACTTTAGTAACTTTATCACTTAAAGTCACTTTTAAATTAGATTTGACTTTATAACTTTTATAAAGTCACTTTAGGAGAAAAATTAAATTCTTTTGGACACTTTTCCCTAGGCCAAAGATCAAAGCCTTAGGGAACCACCTGTCCTCCGGTAACCAAATTTCAACAAGAAGAGGGCTCGGGGTCAGTTGGAGAACACACACACTAGCGGAGCATTGAAGCTATGCTGAAATTCTAGGGCGTGCTTTGCTAAGAATTTCAGAAGTGTTTTAGTTGTAGTGAGGGGCAGTATTGGCAAGGGGGATGGTGTAGTCCCAGGCCAAGAGTACAACGAGGGTAGAGAAGCAGCAGTCCAGAGCAGCGCATAGGAAGCAGAGGCAACAACTATGCAGCAGCTACGCAGAACAGCCTAGAGCCCAACAGGGGCAACACAGAGGCAGTAGGAGGGTTGATGCAGTGCCAGGAGGGCTGACGCAGTCCCAGGGGGACTGACGCAGGGCCATCCAGGCAGCACAAGGGCAGCGTAACCCAGTCTGGGGTGATGCAGACCCTTCCTGAGCAGTGCAGAGGCTAATGCAGGTTGGTAGCGCTGACGTAGAGGGCTTTAAAGCAGCGCTGGGGTTTCTAGAGGTTGGAAAATGCTGAGTTCTGTAAATCTCGTTTGAGGGTGTGAATCAGTCAGTTTTCTGTCTCCATGACAGAGTTATAGTTGCAGTTTTTATTTCTCTGTCGGGTTAACCAGTTTGGTGCCCAGATTTGTGGTACCTAGAATCTACTTAATAATAAAAACCCTCCAGAGCTAGAAGATTGGTTTTCCCGCATTGGGTTTTTCCGGGGACAATTGTCCATAAAAGCCTTGTGTGTCACTTTATCATTGTGCAAGTTATTCAGTTTTGGATCTGCATGTGTAGGCTGTTAATGTATTTACTTCGATGTTAATGCTGAAGATTTCAGATTAATAACTTGTGTAAGTAGGAGAAGTAAATCAATAATTTAAGAGTAGGATTTTTGTTTGAGCATATTCGGAAATTTTCACAAGAGGCAGTGAGAGGAGGGAGAGAAAAGAGACAGAGGTTGGATAGGCATCTTGGTGATGTTTCCCCAAACTTTAAGTACTTGAGTGATGATATTGATCATGGCCATACAAAAGAAATCAAGTCTCCATATGCTAGTTCAAGAGATTCATTTGAAGAATAGTTAAAAACTGTTGAATCTGAGATTGATGCGCTTAATGACCAGAAAGATGACCTAGAGGCTCAAATCCAAAATTAATAAGTTCTTCAAAGCACATCTTCGTTTTGTTCAGGCACAAGAGGATGTGAAAAGATCACATGCTCGGGTGCAAAATCTGGTAGATGAGTTACCATTAGGAGGAACTTCAAGTCATACCAACCATGTTGAAGATTCTAATGTCAATATCGTTAGCGATGTGAAACCAAATCATCCAATTCAGTAAGGGTTAGAATCTAACAGAGGCTCTGAAGCTGCATATGTGAAAATTTCTTAACCTAAGAAATCTTACTGTTATTCTCGATTTACTTCTCCTACTTGATTAAATTTACAAGTTATTATTCTGAATATTCAGAAACAACATCGAAGTAAATACATATCACTGGCTACACATACAAATCTAATACTGAATAACATGCTCATAGATAAAGTGACAAACGAATTTTCTGGACAAATGTCCCCAAAAAAACCCAATGCGGAAAAACCTGTGCAACTAGCTTTGGAGGGTTTTCATTATTATGCAGAATCTAAGTACAACAATGTTGGGTAACAAAACTGGTTTACCCGACAGAGAAAGAAATAACGACAGCAATACCTCTATCCTTGGAGACAAAAAATGTGGCTGATTCACACCCTCAAACAGGATTTACAGAATTGTAGCCTTTTCTGGCCCTATGGAAATCCCAATGCTGCTCTGAAGCCCTCTGCGTCAACCTGATTAGCCTGTGTCACCCTAGAAGGGCTTACATTGCCCCTGCGTTGCCCTAACTGGGCCTGCGTCAGCCCTGCGTGGCTCCTGTTGCCTCTGCGCTGCCCCTGTTGGGCTTTGGATGGAATGCGTAGCACTTGGCTGCCTCTGCGCTGGTCTAGAATGCTACTTCTCTGCCCTCGTTGTACTCTTGGCCTGGGATCAAACCATCCCCCTCGCTGCAACTGAAACACTTCTGAAATTCTTAGCAAACCACGCCCTAGAATCTCAGCTTAGGTTCAGTGCTCTGCCAAATGTGTGTGTTCTCAAATTGACTGCAAGCCCTTCTCTTATACTTTTGTCGTTGGGAAACCAACGATTGTGATCTAATCACTAATCGACGACTAAGATTAGGAGCTACTTGATTCATGTCACTTAAGTCATTCTCATCATATGCCTCCTTTGCGTTGCCTCTGCGCTGCTGCCTCTACGTTGCTGCTGCATCTGCACTGCATTGCTCCCTCTCAGCGTATCAGCTTCTGCCTTTGCTTCATCCTTGATCTTTGCACCCACTGCTCCAATCATTCCTTGCTACTGTCTTAAGGCTCCCGTAGCTCGGATGTGATCCAAGAGTTGGGTTACTCAAGGATCCTCTCACCACTCTGTAGCTGCTATACAGATCAATGTCGGCCTACCACCATGGTTCATGAGCATACTCAAAAAGCTTCCTAGAATGCATACTAAAAAAGGGAATGCCAGCATGTCTCAAAGATTTCCAAGCATCATAGAATCACTCAGCACATGGAAAGCATTTCTAAGAAAATTTTCTCCACTGGAAACTGTTTATGCCAATCACTACAATGAGTAACTTGATGCCAATCTCCTAAGGACAATGGCAACCTTGATAACTTCCTGTTGATGGTAGGACTATATTCATGACAAGAGTATTTGATGAAGGGTAATAATTTCTTTGAACAATATTCCAGTGATGCTTATGGACAATAAGATAGTGTGCCTGCATACCTTATGTGGTTTATTGTCAGTAAAATAAAGACCTTCCTCACAATGAATCTTTCGAACAAGTGAAACAGTGACATTGTTGATGATGAAGGAAATGACCTAATAAATTGTGACGTGTGATTGAAATTGGGTTCATATGGTTGTGGTCTTACAATGATCTTGTAACGTGAAGCATAGTTGACATAGCAACTTGGTAAAGAGAAACAAAAAGCAACACAGAGAGAGAGCATAATAATTCAAGGTCAAAATTGACCTGAATCTCTCAAGGAGGAATAGTCTTCCTGGAAGTATGAAGACCTGGAGCTATCAGTCCAGGATAGAACTCTATGTAAGTAAAGATTCTTGGGTACTTCATCATTATATGTGGCATCAATTCTACAATGTGTAGCTCTTTATTATGTATGGCATCAACATCATTTATGCTCTCTTTTCAGGCCAGTATTATTCACAATATCTTTACGGTCCAGTAGCTATTGTGATATATTGTAACTCTAGTAAATTGATAGTCTTGTTCAGAATTGAAGTCGTGAACAAGACATATGTAAATATTGGACAACTTATCTTTTGAAAGGTTACCTATTATAAGATACAAGGATCTGCCAGTAAAAGAAATTGGAGCACCCTTGATAAGAGATGCAGCTCACCTGAAGCTTTCATTCTTGAAGAGCAACTAGGAGAAGAAGTGCTTGACTGATTCCATGCCTTGACAAGCACGAGAAGCAAAAGAATCTCAGCTAGATATCTTGGTTGCATTAAGCTAGGATCTTATGAAGAATGGTTCTATAGATATGAAAACCTGAACGAGAAAGACTCCTTCTCATCATGGATTGGGAAATTTGATGCGTTTGTAGTTGTCTTCTAGCAATAAAGGAATAATAGATGATTGCAAATAGCTCGATGCTTATGTTTTGAGCAAGCTTACTTTCCCAATATTTAGAGGGAGATGTGATGATAATGTCTGTCCAACAGATTATGATCCTCTCATTTATCAATAGAAGAGGAAGCTAATTTTTATTAAAGTCAAGTCTATCTTCCTTCAGAAAGAAGTTGGGAGTCATGGAAAGACCCTACTATGAGGGTTCCGGTTGAACATTGAGCTCTGGGAGCTCCTGGGCACTTGGGGTACTTCTTGGAGCTATGAGCAACCATAGGGTGAGTGGTTCACCTTCACCTATAGGTGCGCTATGTATAGGGTCAGTGGTTCACCTTCCCCTTTGATACCCCATGATGGTTGACATGTGTGTAGGGTGAGTGGTTCACCTTCCCCTACGATTGATGAGATCTGCATAGGATGAGTGGTTCACCTTCTCCTGCGGATACCTCAGTGAGAGATGCATATAGGCATCTGTTGGTTGTCACATGTGGACATGTCAGTGTGACATGGTTCATCCTTTCCCCAATTGTAGGATGCTCATTCCCTACGATAGATGGTTGACATGTCGGTGGGACGTGGTTCATCCTTTCCCCACGTGTAGGATACTTCCTACGATTATTGGTTTGTATGCACTTAGGATGTGGTTTATCCTTTCGGTACGATGGTTGTGATATGTGACTGTAGGATGTGGTTCATCCTTTCCCTACGTGTGATTGTGAGCCTGCGGATACCTCAGTGAGAGATGCATATAGGCATCTGTTGGTTGTCACATGTGGACATGTCAGTGTGACGTGGTTCATCCTTTCCCCAATTGTAGGATGCTCATTCCCTACGATTGATGGTTGACATGTCGGTGGGACGTGGTTCATCCTTTCCCCACGTGCAAGATACTTCCTACGATTATTGGTTTGTATGCACTTAGGATGTGGTTTATCCTTTCCGTACGATGGTTGTGATATGTGACTGTAGGATGTGGTTCATCCTTTCCCTACGTGTGATTGTGAGTAGGATGTGATTTATTCTTTCCTTGCTATTGCTTCAGTATCATCCTACCCATGTAGTTCGAGACACATGGGAAGTACCTCTCATCTGGCCAATGAGTTGGGAAAAGTGGATAGGGACCATAGCACTACCGATGGACGCATCGTGTACTGTCGTATTTCCTATGTCTAGGATGCATGATGTTCAAACAACTTGATCTAGGATCAATTCTAATTGAGGTTCTACCTATGGACTGACTTTTGTCAGTGGAGAGTGGTAAGTGTTGGAATCACGATTGCCGTTAGACCAAAACCTGCAGGCATTAGTCTCCGCTACAATCGCCAAAGTTAGGATCCACGAGAGGCGGTTAGTCCATGTTGCGAAACACACGGGGAGCGTTGAACCCAATGGCCAACAATCTCCCCCCCAACACGAGTCGGGTGAGTTTCGAACTCGAGACCTGTCGCTCTGATACCACTTGTTGGAATCATGATTGCCGTTAGACCAAAACCCGTAGGCATTAGTCTCCGCTACAATCACCAAAGTTAGGATCCACAAGAGGCGGTTTGTCCATGTCGCGAAACACACGGGGAGCGTTGAACCCAATGGCCAACAGTAAGGTCTTGTGACTCATTCTCGATCGTTTCTTCTTCATTTTTCATATCAGTATTCAACAAAGTAGAGATGAGATGAGATACAAATATGGTACGTGACGACATGATAGTTCATGATGACCAGATAGCATGATGGATTGGCAGGTGGAATTCTCCCTAGTTGAGAGGGAGTGTTAAAATTGGCAACTAGGGCCATATTCCACTATTGGACAACTCATCTGTTGAAGATAATTATGGCATTGAATTCTGCTTTTCGAGAGGACCAAAATCGACCTAGAGTTCATCAAATTTGGATAAGGAGAAATATATTTTTGAATTTATGCCCACTCATATGTAAATTGTCAAGTTGGCCTCACCTCCATGTAGGCTCAAAAGGACCAAATGTCATGACTCTTGACCCTCACCAAATTGTATAAATAGAGATGTCCATCCTCATTTGTGACATCTAAGGGCTCCAAAATATGTCTGAGATAGCCAAGGCCTAGAAAGAGGACGAAGGGCTATATTGTTTTTGGGTTACTCTTCTACTTCATTGCAGGTCCGATTTCATGAACAAAAAGTAGGCCGAATTTATGCGCTGGCTTATGGACAATATGACGCAGAATCTCCATTTGGGTAATGCCATACTTCCAACCTGTTATTTCAAGAAGGGGCGCAGGCTTACTCAAGTACAGATAAAGAGGTTAAGATGTCTAACAAGGGTACAAATCAATCCGTAGAAACAACAAATGGCGCCATCATGCATTCCTAGAGAAGCTGCAGCTGAAATGAGGATTTTTTGGGGCAGCTAAGTGGGACAGTTGTGATTTACATGAAAGCTTCATCTGTTGCATGCCATAATTGCAGTTGGGTCATCTACTTGTTTAATGCAACAATATTGGCAATTCATTTTGACTTATTGTACTCTCTCTCTACTCAACATTTGATATTAATAATAAGAAGATTTGATCAAGGGTTTTCCCCATCTCGGGGTTTTTCCTCTGCTTGAGCCAATTTCTGTGTTCTCTTACCTTGGCTTGTCTTCTGCATATGATTACTGATGTTCTTTCCTCAATTATTGTCAACAAATAGTTTATGTGATTGCTATTAAAGGAAATGGAATTAATCTTGGGCTCATATGAATCATTGAAGTAATTGTCCTAAGCAAAGAACACGTTAACCTAAAATTAACAATCTATTTATAAAACACTAGCTACTATTCTTGTGAGGTGAAAAATTAATTATAAGCTTTTGCACATTAGGAGTTTCCTTATAGGCTACGAAGAAGGCAATTTTACATGCATGTAAACAAAGTTTCACGATTCATCAGTGATAAACATTTAGCCATGAAAGAATAGAAACCCTTCTTAAAACAATTTGAAGCATGCAAAATATCAATAATCAGCGATGAACTTACAAAATCTTCCATGATAGCTCTTCTTTCAATCATGGAGTAGTGTCTCCAAGCAAAAGTTACATTCAAGAACAAGTCACATCCATAAAAGGTCATGTTATGCCCAAGAAGTGAATAAGGAAGTAAGGTACACTTTTTTTGAGAGAGACCAAATTCACATGTGTGATGATAATAATAGAAAGAGAGCAGAAGGCTCTATGTGTATGCACCTTCTCCCACTCACTTCACAAATAAAATGACTAAAATCCCTATTAACAAGTTCACTTTTGAGTGTTCTACAATAAAGAGGTTAGAAGCCAACCTTGTAGCTCAAAAACAAGACAAATATGCCATAAAATCCCACACATGTGGGAATAAATGCTCCAATAGTATGACATCACCCTCCAAGTGAGCTCAACAAGCCCTCAAAATGCAAGACAAGGGCTAAGAAGTGCTCCATACTCCAAGAAGTGTTTCAAGGATCATGTGCAAGCCATCAAAAGTTTCCCCATGCTAACATGTCATGTCCAAAGTGCCTTACATCATCCTCAAGAGGAAAAGGGGTGACATGGGCCGAGGCATCAAATATCTCAAGTGTTGGGTCTTTGAGATGATGTACAAGTCCTTCATTGTCATCTCAAGGATGACCATCATCATCTCGACTTTGGATCAAGTGATGCCCATCAAATAGTGTCAAGGCCAACTTGGAGGCATCGTGGGTCCATTTGTCACATTAGTAATATATCGTATACTAAGCTTCATGGGCTCAATGTTTCAACATTTGGGGATTCTTCTGGGTGTCAAGCATCATGTGAAGTTGTCAAATAGCCTTGTTGCCTCAAAATCTAGTAGGCCTTGTAATGGGAGCTCACAAGGCAAGCGCTAGACCAAGTGACAATACTATGAGGTGTGGCCCACTCTCACCACAACCACCGCCTCATGTTCTTTAGTGGATTTTCATCACAAGGTAGGCTTTGTGTTAAATTTGGCAACTAGGGCCAAACTCCATGTTGCACTGCTCATATGATGGAGATGATATTTTTGTTGGATTCCTCTTTCGGAGAGGTGCAAGATTGATCAAAAGATCATCTTGTTTGGATGAGCAAAAGTTGGTTTTCGAATTTATTTTCCACACGTGCAATTTGTCAAGGTCGGCCAGAATTGTAATGTAGGCTCACAAGCCCCAAAAGTTGTCTCATGCACCCTCGGTCATGGATATAAAAAGGAGAGACGTTATCCTCATTTTATCATTCATTTATCTGACACATCTCTCTCTCATTTGAGTGGTTCGTACAACCTTAGAGGCTTCTCTCTCCTCCGCACGTGTGAAACAAAAGCTGCAATTTCAGACTGGTTTAAGGATTTTATGGACAACGTTGACCAACATTGACCAACGTTGACTTTGTGTCAACACTCATCATTTGACTACGTTTCTGAGGTCTAAATTCCGATTTGGAGAGGCCGCAACTGGAGGCACAAAATTCGAGGCAGACTGTTAACTTTGACCGCAGTTGACCGCAACTTTGTCTGTTGTTTTGACCACAAACTTTGACCACTGCATTGACCAAATTTGTGGACTGTTTTGGGCTGTGTTTGACATTGACTAAAGGCCGAGTTTGACCGAGCTTCATTGGAGGCTAATTTGTTGGTTTGACCAGCAAAGTCTTCGCTGGCTAGGGCATCTTGTTGACTGCTGTAAAACATATTTTCTCTCTCTCTACTGAATAAGAAGAATTATAAGAATATTTGTGTCTCTTGTCTTGGCTTGTCTTTTGTCGATTTATTTATGTTCTATCAGCATTTACCGTCAATGGTTATGTGATTGTATATCTGGAAATTGAATTGGGCTAATAAGGAAGATTGAAGTAAACGGCTCTAAGCATAGAACATACCATGGTTAACTAAAATTAACATGGTATCAGAGCTAAGGTGAAGACAAAGCCCAAGCAAGAGTAAGAAGAGCAATCACCGAAGTTGAATAGACAAGGACCAGGATCAATGGCCTCCTCATCATACTTCAAATTTGATGACAAGCTGAATGATAAGTCTGATTATCATGCTTGGAAAATGTCCTTGGATCTAACATTGGAGGAACAAGATGTTATGGATTATGTGCAGGGAAAAATCATTGAGCCTCCATCAAATGCATCGACTGCCACTAAAACAAAGTACAAGAAAGGGGAAGTCAAGGCAAAGAAGATCATCAGGGATTCTATTCGTAAGCACTTGGTTGCTTATATCTCCGAGCTGGGCACATCTAAGGAGATGTATGGTAAGTTGGTTAGCATGTTCAGGGCAAGCAATGCTAATCAAATTCTCTTTTTGAAGAACAAGTTGAAGAACATCAAGATGGACAAGGGAGAGTCCATCCAATCCTACTTCATGAGGATCATCGAAATCAAGAATGATCTCTTAGCTATTGGAGAGGCTATAGCTGATTGAGAGCTCATCCTCATTGCTATTGGAGGTCTTCCCCGACCATGGTATGTATTTAATACTACTATTCTCAATAATACTATAATTCCTGATTTTGATGAATTGTTGACAAGATGCACTCAAGAGGAGACAAGGATTATGGAGAGAGACCATCCCTTAAATGGGAATGGAAGTGACCCTACTGCCTTCACCGCTCATGCAAAGAAGAGGAATAATGCTTGTCCGAGAAATAAAAAATCATGGAAGAGTGGGCCCCAAAGGAAGGAAGGGAAGATGTTACAATTGTAACAAGTTTGGTCACTATGCTAGAGAGCGCCCTACTAAAAGGGACTCTCCCCAAGATGATGATGACAACAGCAACAACAACTTCAAGAGAAATAGAAGAAACAACAGGTTCAAAGGAAAGAGGAAGGCTCCCTCTGATCGAAATAGAAATGGAAATGGTCAACTTTTCAAGAGATCAAGGAACTCCAGGTATGATGAATCTAATGTTGTTGATAATAAGAGAAATGAATATATTCTTATATCTGCCCTCTCTGCTGCATCTCCTCCTGACGCCCTTGATAACTGGTTGATTGATAGTGGTGCCTCAAGGCACTTCACTAGATATAAAGAGGCCCTCTCTGATTTGATTGAAAAGGATACTAATTTGAAGATTATCCTTGGAGGCAATGCCACCTATCCCGTGAAAGGGACAAGCACTGTGACCCTTCATCTAAATCAAGGTCAAGTCCTCCGTTTGCAAGATGTGTTGTACGTGCCTGACTTGAAGAAGAATCTAGTGTCTTTCTCGGAAATGGAAGACAAAGGATTCAAGGTGGCATTCATCGATGGAAAGGTACGCATTTGGAAGAGGAACTTCAAAGAAGCATTCACTCTTGGTTTTAGGGTTGATCACTTTATCCGGTTGGAGGAAGTTCGTTTGGGGCCATGATATGCAACACAACTCTTCAATTTGAGCTATGGCACCGGAGGTTTGCACACCTTCATTATGAAGCCCTTCTCGAAGTAAGGAAGATGGTGACAGGTGTGCCCAACTTCAAAGATGGTCATGAAGGTGTATGTCAAGGTTGTGCTGAAGGAAAGCATACAAGGGGACCATTCCCCTCAAGTGTCACAAAGACATTTGTTATTTTACAATTGATTCATTCTTATCTATCTAGTATGCTTCCTGTAACCTCCTTGGGAGGATGCTTATATTACATCACTTTAATATATGAATTCTTCCGCAAAACTTGGATATACTTTTTGAAGAAGAAAGACAAAGCATTCAAGTGGTTCCGCACCTTCAAGGCCTTGGTTGAAAATCAAACAGGGAAGAAGATCAAAATTTTGAGCACTGATAATGGAACCGAATATGAGTCAAAGGAATTCAATGACTATTGTAGAGAAGCTGGCATTAAGAGGGAGACCACTATTGTGTATACTCTCGAACAAAATGGTGTTGCTGAAAGGAAGAATAGAACCATTTTGGAAGCTTCCCGTGCCATGCTCTATGACCAAGGTTTTCCGAAGTTCCTATGGGGAGAAGCTGCCAACATCACTGTGTATTTTCAAAATAGATGCCCACATTCTGCATTGGACTCCAAAACTCCCGAAGAAGTCTTATCTGGTAAAAAGCCCGATGTTTCTCATTTTAGAGTTTTTGGAAGTCTCGTATATTTTCGTGTGCCGAAAGAAAAGAGAAGCAAGTTGGATGCTTCTAGAAAGAAGGGAATGTTTGTGGGCTATAATGAAATCTCGAAGGCATATAAAATCTATGTGCCTGGTCAAAGAGAGGTGGAGATATGCCATGATGTCACCTTCGACGAAGATGTTGCCCTTAGGAAGGTTAGGGATCTTCCTATCTCAAAGGAAGTTAAAGAAGAAGAAGAAGCAAGAGGGTAGGAAGAACCAAAGGATGAATTGATGCTCGATATTGAAGGTCCGATGGATGCTATAGATCCACCTTCTTCAAATAAAAGGAGACCCTCATGGCTTAGAGACTTTCTCGAAAATGCTGAGAGACATATTGCTCCAAGGGGAACATTCCGTAAAAGTATGAAGCCGAATAGGTCCCAAGGGTACCTAGCAGCCATGAGCAACATTGTACAATCTGAGCCTAGAACATTTGAAGAAGCCGTGAAGCATCAAGTTTGGAAGGATGTTTTGCACGAGGAATATGAGTCAATCATGAAGAATGATGTTTGGGATGTGGTCCCTACACTGAAGGACAACTCTGTTGTCACCTCGAAATGGCTCTATAAGATCAAGCATGGAGTCGATGGAAGTGCTGAAAAGTTCAAGGCAAGGTTTGTTGCCCAAGGCTTCTCGCAAAAGGAAGGCATAGATTATGATGAAATATTTGCACCTGTTGCCCGCTACACCACCATCCGATAGATCATTGTCCTTCTTGCATCACAAGGATGGAGTCTACATTAGATGGATGTTAAGACTGCCTTCTTACATGGCTCAATCAAGGAAGAGGTCTATGTGGAGCAACCTCTGGGGCTCGAAGTTCGAGATAGAAACACTCATGTATGCAGGTTGAAGAAAGCCCTCTATGGGTTGAAGCAAGCCCCTAGGGCTTGGTATGAGAGGATTGATAGCTACTTGATGAAGCTGGGCTTTACTCGAAGTGATGCTGATCCAAACCTTTTATTTAAGGTTGATAATGACAAGCCTCTCATTCTGGTTCTCTATGTGGGCGATCTCTTCCTGACAGGTGCTGACCCTGTTATTCATTAATGTAAGAGGGAGCTAGCTTCCGAGTTCGAGATGAAAGACCTAGGATTGATGCACTATTTCCTAGGCTTGGATGTCTGGCAAAAGGCAGGAGAGATTTTCCTTTCTCAAGGAAAATATGTTGTGAAGCTACTGGAGAGATTTGGGATAGTAGATGACTAGTCCGTGACTATTTCGATGGAAATCCGCTTTAAAAAGTTGTGTAGAAGTGCTGTTGGGCCCAAGTTTGGAAATCCCACCGATTATCGTCAACTCGTGGGGACCTTGATGTTCTTAGTGAACTCACGTCTGGACATATGTTTTGCAGTGAACACGTTGAGTCAATATATGGTCGAGCCTCATCACATTCACTGGATTGGTGCCAAGAATCTCCTTGAGATATCTCCGAGGCGCAATCAACCATGGGTTGAGATACACTGCCGGGAGTATGAGGCTCCATGGATATACCGATGCCGATTGGGCAAGCAGTGTGGTGGATTGTAAAAACACATCTCGATGTTGCTTCACCTTGGGTTTTGCTTGATCTCTTGGATGAGCATGAAGCAGAAATCAGTTGCTTTGAGCACTGCTGAGGCCGAATACATTGCAACAAGTATGGCCTGTGGTGAAGCTGTTTGGTTGAGAAAGCTCTTCAGTGAGATGTTTGGGCATGTGCTGGATACCATTGTGATCCTTTGCGACAACCAAAGTGGGATTCGTCTTTATGACAATCTCGTGTTCCACGACCGAACCAAGCATATTGATATTAGGTACCACTTTGTCCAGGACATGGTATAATGAGGCACTGTAAGGCTCCATCACTTTGGTATTGACGAGCAGGTCGTAGATATTCTCACAAAGCCCCTGGGGAAGGTCAAATTATTAATCTTCTGTGAGAAGCTTGGTATCGTGGACAAACCCTATTATGAGGGTCCCGCTTGAGTTGGACTTTGAGCTCTAGGAGCTCTAGGGGGCTTGGGGATAGCTTCTTGGAGCTATAAACAACCACAGGGCTAGGTTCGCCTTACCTTGTTGGTGTGCTATATCCCCACCGTTATGATATTGAGCTGGTTCACCCTCTTTGTGATCTATGCCCCACATACATCCTACCCATGTAGTCCGGGACTCATGGGAAGTATCTCTCATCTTGCCAATGAGTTGGGAAATGAGGATAGAGACCATAACATTATCGATGGAAGCATCATGTATTGCCATACTCTCTATGTCTAGGATGGGATGTGTCCAACAACTTGATCTGGGATCAAGTCTGTTTGAGGTTTTTACCTCTAAACTGACTTCGGGTCAGTGGAGAGTGGCAAGGTCTTTGTGACTCACGCTCGATCATATCTTCTTATTATTTCTTCTATAGCAAAGCAAAGCCAGCAAAGCAAAGACACCAGGATGACGTAGGATTGTAGGATGATATATGATAATACATGATGGTACTGGATGACAAGATTACACAGGTTGATAGATGGATGGACAGGTGGAGTTCTCCCTAGTTGAGAGGGAGTGTTAAATTTGCAGCCTAAGTAACCGGATTCGTCAAAAAGGGTCACCGAATCCCGAATCCCCGTATCGGATACGAATTCGTACCCGATTCGCCCCCAATTCACTGGGTACGGCGTATTCCGATCGTATCCCTGTACGGATACGCCGTACCCAGTGAATCGGATACGGTCGGACCCGCCGGTAAAAAAAACACATTGTTTCTTTTATAAAGTGAGGTTTTTCTTCATTGTTTCTCACCTATTTCATTTTGTGAAGTGAGAAGGAGCTAGGGTGAGCAAGGAGCAAGTGTGAGCAAGGAGAAAGGGAGTTCTTTCGAAGAGATTCGAGCATTCGGTAAGTGCATTGTCCCTCTATATTTTGCACCAGTGCTAGAGCCTGTCACATTTGATGATGGAGTAGAGGCATCATCCTCGACACCAGCAGATGCAGAGATGGCAGAGGAGGAGGATGCATCAGAGCCAGAGGAGAGCAGTGGTGAGCATGATGATCGGGATGAGGACAATGATGCTGATTATGATGATGAGGATTGATGACTCATTGACTCTAAGTCTTTGACTCATCGAGGCTTTGGACTTGTAGTCTTGTAGACTGTAGTTTTTTTGTATTTTCTATTTCTATTTGCCATTGGCAGTGTACTTATGTAACACATTTTGATTTTGATGACTTAATGAGAAAACTACAGTATCTTACTATCTTCAATCTTGTCTTTTTGAGTAAATTTGACAATTGTATCGTGTATGGTGTATCAATGTATCAATGATCAATGATCATGTATGACTTATGAGTATCTATGTTTGAATCAATGAATTTTGTATGAATTTGTGTAAAAAATATATAATTTTTAATATATTAATATATATAAACGTATCGTATCCCAGAAGTATCCTGTTCCAGGGGTCACCGTACCCGAATCCGATTCCTCGAATTCCCGTATCCCCGTATCAGGTGACTTAGTTTGCAGCTAGGGCCAAACTCCATGTTACACTGCTCATATGATGGAGATGATATTTTTGTTGGATTCCTCTTTCGGAGAGGTGCAAGATTGATCGAAAGACCATCTTGTTTGGATGAGCAGAAGTTGGTTTTTGAATTTATTTTCCACACATGTGCAATTTGTCAAGGTTTGCCAGAGTTGTAATGTAGGCTCAGAAGCCCCAAATGTTGTGTCACACACCCTCAGTCATGGATATAAAAAGTAGAGACATGATCCTCATTTTATCATTCATTTATCTCACACATCTCTCTCTCATCTGATTGGTTCGTACAGCCTTAGAGGCTTCTCTCTCCTCCACATGTGTGAAACATAAACTGCAATTTCGGACTGGTTTAGGGCTTTTCTGGACAACGTTGACCAACGTTGACTTTGGGTCAACACTCATCATTTGACTGTGTTTTTGAAGTCCGAATTCCAATTTGGAGAGGTCGCAGCTAGAGGCATAAAAAACGAGGCAAACTGTTGACTTTGACTACTGTTGACTGCAACTTTGACTGTTGTTTTGACTGCAGACTTTGACCACTGTGTTGATTAGATTTGTGGACTGTTTTGGGTTGTGTTTGACTTTGACTAAAGGTCGAGTTTGACTGAGTTTGTCCGAGCTTCATTGGAGGCTGATTTGCTCATTTGACCAACAAAGTCTTTGTTGGCTAGGGCATCCTGTTGACTACCGTAAAATATATTTTCTCTCTCTGCTGAGTAAGAATAATTATAAGAATATTTGTGTCTCTTGTCTTTTGTCATCTGTTGATTTATTTATGTTCTATCAACATTTACTGTCAATGGTTATGTAATTGCATATCTGGAAATTGAATTGGGCTAATACAAAAGATTGAAGTAAACTGCTCTAATCATTAAACATACCGTCATTAACTAAAATTAACATTTTGCTATGTAGGTCACCTAATGGATATAATCAAGTCTAAGGCCTTGAGGTGACAATGAAAGGCTTAGGATAGGTACCCAACTTAAGAACAAGACTCAAATAGCTCAGAGAAGGCAATGTGTACCCTCCAAAAGGCCTATCTAGGGCACAAAGTGACCTAGAGTTAAAGGATAGGAAAGGACGACATGCTTACCTAGGTGCACAAGGCCAAGAAAGGGCTTGAATAAATCCATATGATCAATTTCAGGAACAACAAGCTTACAACAAGCCCTAAGTTGAATCCGAGGGCTAGATTAGTGTTGACTTGGGGCAAAAGTTGCCTAGGGAAAACGATGTCAACCCTAGAATCGAAAAATTAGCCATAGTGAAAGGATGATTTTGAGGCAATGTCTTAGCAACCACATGATGAATCCTTCCACAAACCAACATATGCACTCTAGTTGAATTTTACCTTAACCCTAGCCTAGTGGCTTTCCTTGAGAGGTCGAAAATTAGAAATAGGAGAGAGAAATTAAATTTATGGATGATTTATGGTGTGATCAACAATGTGGAAAGGCCAGTGCTTGACCTTGGGTGATGGAGTCTAGAGGGAGATCTACTTAGGAGAAAACCAAACCCTAGAATGGAGTAAGGGAATATGGAAACCCTAGTTTCATACCCTAGCTATCATTTTATGAAGGAACAAAGTCAATGAGGAGAGCTTTAACAAGGACCACTCAAGGGATTGTCACACAAAATCTTAAAAGGGTAATGCACACAACACCATTGCCAAGATTTCATAGAAAAACTATTCAAATACATAGAATACTTACAAGAAAAACGCTTGAACCAATCTTTTATTGTTCCAAAATGACATCTCCAAAGTAAGAGAATAGCTCCATAAGCAAAAACTCCATAAAAGATCACATCACCACAAGATACAAGACAAATTTTAGCTAAGCCGAAATCTCTAAAAAGGTCGAATTGATCCACACATGATGATGAAAATGAAATGGAGGTGACCTCTATTTATATGAGATCTACGTCAAGTAATTTTAGCCTAATGAAGCCCCTAATAACAAATTTGACACAAAATAAACTAGGGTTAGAAGCCAATAGTACAAGGTAAATGGAAAATTAGACCATAAATTCGCACGTGAGTTGTAACCTCTCATAATGCTAATGTCATGTCGTTTTACAGCTCTAAATGCCATGCCAAGGTGTGTTAAGGTGTGAAAGAGTGTCAAAGTGCGTGAATCATCCAAAATTTGAGGAATTTCCCTCAAATCCACCTCAAATCCTCCTTTGGGGCCTCCCAAGTGCAAACAGGGTGTCATCGTGTGGTCTTCATGGGTCTCCAACTGTCCAAATAAGGCTTCCTCTCTCTCGCGTTAGGGATTCTCCATGCGCAACAAGCCCTTCCTAGTCTCTCAATGGGAAACCATCATCATTTGGGCTTTGAATCAAGTCCTGCCCATTAGGTCGTGTAAAGGCCAACCTGGGGGCACACTAGGTCTAGTGGTGTGATCATGGAGAATCCTTAATGCTAGGTCATAATAGACCAATATCCTAGGTCATGAAGGTACTCCGAGACATGTAACATCTGCTCATGCTGTCAGGAGGCTCAACTCTCTCAATGCTGCATTTACGAACGCAATATACTTCTCTAGAAGGCCTGGGTACATGCGGGGTGGGCAAGACTTAAGGGCCAAGTGCCATAGCCAAGTGAACAGCTAATGGTTGTATTGTGTCCTGGGTGTAGATGCAAGGAGGGAGCAATCGTGGAGGCATAAGTTACCCCATTCCCTAGCCTGCTTTTTCCACTCCTATAGTGTGCTTGTTACTTCTTTATGAAAATGCTTTGATATGGGTGCATAGCTCAGGAGCCCAAGTTGCTTTGAGAGGTTTAACATTTATTACCCCTTAAGATGAGGCGGTTTATTTCTCTTCAAGGTTGGGACAATACAAGGGTTCCTTTTTATGTGTGGAGCATCAAGTGCTCTAAGAATTGGGCGATGGCTAGTGAGGGGGGTAGAGCTCATTGCTAGGATTTTTCCCACGCATTAATTTTAGTCCTTGTTGACCACACTTGTGTCAATAGTCTAAGAAACAAGGTACAAGGCAGTGGATAATTTTTTCTTTTTTTCAAAGATCATTGTCATCATTCAACATCATTTTTATCATTGTAAACCCAATTTCTGCTTTTGTATTGTAAATGATTCTAGTATGACTATGAAGCCATGTAACAACACCTAAGTAAGCCTATGATTTTTGTCAAAGGGTTTCACTCTAGGGAGTTTTTAACCTCCCTGAATTATGTGTGTTTGTAAACACGGATAATCGACAGAGTTTTTCTCCCAGATATACCCCAGAGCTATGTGAAAATTTCAAAACTGAAACCCTGTTGTAGCAACTGTATTATTTCTTAAAATTGATAAATTAATTATTCAATTTATTGCTACGACAACATCGAAATAAACACACTGCAACCTTCACAAATAAAACTGCGGAAATAAAATAGCGCTGGAATCTGAGAAAATTCTAACACACACACACACATAAAAATGACACTGTTATATTTGGACAAATGTCATTGGAAAAACCCAACTTGGGAAAACCAGTGCAACAGTGAGGGTTTTTATTATTATGCAGCTGTGAATTATGAGTACAATCTATGGATGCCCAACTAGCAACCCAATCAGCATGTATCTGACAAAAGTAATTAGAGAGAAATATTCACTCACCCCACAAGCAATCCCGACACTGGCTTCTGCAGAAAATTGGCTGTCCAAATCCCAACGTAAGCCTTTCTACGTTGCCTCTCACGTGTGGCTCGAATCTGCCTCTGAGCAAGCCGTCTAGCATTGTCTCTATTGCTGGAAGTGACTCTTCGACCCTCTGGAAGTCTTTCTCGGCCTCTGGAAACTGAATCGACCTCCTCCTCAACTAAATTGAATTGCTCTGCTTTAGCTACTGCGCAGTCCCTGTGTTGCTTTAGCGTGGATCACTTTTGTCACTTTCTGCTGCCTCTCTGGATCTGGAAAACTTCATCCGGATCACTATCCATGCCCCTCACTTACTGCTTCGATCTGTGGCTCTTTGGCAGCTGACTGCTGCTACTCTGGAAATTGATTTGCCAAGGAAATCGAACTTTTAGTGTTTTGGTGTGTCTTCTCCAAGTGCCCATAGAGTTCTTGTAATCCACTATTGGAGCACCAACGACCAAGATTATAACTTAATCAATGGCTAGGATCATCTTGGAGTCGATTCGTGTGGGTTTCTAGAGAGTTCTCACATTGACTTAATTAATTAGCCATATTCCCTAAGTTTAGACTTAGGAGTCATTAAAAAATAGGTTGATAATCTAATTAAGTCATTTCTCGGTGGAATTTCCAGAAGCGATTTCTGGGTATTAGAGATCTCATGTATTCTAGCCTCTCCACCAAATTTCGTGGCTAGAACACATCCGATGCAACAAAAACTAACACTCTCTCTTAGTAAGGAATGCATTCTAGTGCTGCACACCCTGCTACAACACTTTGTCTTTGTATCATCCTCTGTCACGTTGCTGATGTCTGGCCACTTTGACTGCCTACCACTGCCCACCAACCACTGCGCATGTCTGATGCTGCATTTGTGCTGCTGCTAACCCTGCCGTACTTCCGCCAACACTGCATCTGCAACGCTTGCAATTGAAAAACATCCAAAATAATGAATCAATTGTGTTTAGTATGACTGTCACCCTAGTCTCTGACTGCTACTAGCCTCTGCGTTGTCCACTGAAGAATTTGCGCTGCTGCTGACTCTGCACTATGCCACTCTGCACTGTTGCCAACTCTACACTGCGCTCTCCAACATCTGACTGCTACTAGTCTGCAACTGTCACTTTGGTTCTGATTGCATCAACTACGACTAATACATCCTACTACTGAATACTGTGGGCTCTCGTAGCCAGGTAATGATCCATGAGGCAGACTCCTTAAAGACCCTGCCCATCTCTGTAGCTCTTTGGGGCTACAACTCGAATTGACCCACCTCACTCTTGGAGGTATGTGGGTAATCATTGCGAAGTCTTCCTCCAACTTGGAGGACAACCTATCTATAACAGCACGTGCTGCTGCCTGGTCTTGCTTCTCTTGCTTGTCCTTCTTTATGAGAGGACACTGGGTACCGTAGTGGCCAAACTCGCCACACCTAAAGCACTTGACCTTAGATAGGTCCTTCTTCTTCTTCTTCTTCTGCCACCCCTGTGCCTGACTAGGACCCTTGGATGCAAGAGCCACATTTTCCTCCTCACTCTTCACGCCCTTGCTGCTGCTGCCACTGATGGTGCTCTTCAATAGAGCCCTCAACTCTTCCTGTTGCAGATCGAACCACATCCTGTCCCACCTTGGCAAGGTATCTCTGCCCAAGATACTCTAGACAAATACTTGCCAATCTGCTGAGACACTATTCAGTGCCAATTGTATAGGCTTCGTAGGTTGAGGTGTTGAACCAACAACTGCCAGCTGATCTCGGACTTCCTGAATCTGAGTGAGAAAGGCATCTATGCTCTCGCCTTTTTGCATCCTCGTGCTCCTCAGCTCTCCTAGAGATACATCTTCCGCTGCTTGGAAGAACTCTGAAATAGCCCAGACAAGGCATCCCACATCTCCTTGGTTGTTCCCTTATTTGCCACATGTGAGAAGAGATGGTCTCATACTCCATCCAAAATCATCCTCTTGGCCTTTGCCATTTCCTTTCTGTACTCCTTCTGCTGATCAACATCCCGGGGTACTGCTACCACACTCTCTGCATAGGGCTTCAGACCATATTCATCTAGAAGGAATAACATCCTTGCCTTCCAAATGACATAGTTGGAGGCACCCTCCAATTTGTCTTGGTCCCTGAGCCCAACTGTGGACATCTTTGATTTGATTTGGAAACTCCTCTTCCTTTGCTCGACTGCTGCTCTGCTACTCGCACTTTCCTGGAATGCGCAGTTCTGCTAGCTGCTACTGCCAATCTGCAACTGGGAAATTCAGATTTCTTGGCTAGAAATCCTCTGAGAGAAATCTCCCTGTGTGTGCGCTTTTCTCTTCCACCCAACGTTGTTATTGCAATTGCAAAACCCTCTGCGTCCAACCAAGGAATCTGCTTAGTGAAAATCTGAGTTGCAGCTGCTCCCTCTGACTGCTGGAATCACCAATCTGGGCAAATCGACTTGTCTGCAACCCTGCAACTGAAATCGAATTGCTGCCCCAGGAACTCGGCCTGCTCCTCAATGAAATGCGTTGCCTCTGAAAATTTTGGTCTGCAGTTCCCTTTGAGCAGCGAAATTTTCCTCTTCACTTTTGAGCTTCCCGGCTGATCACTTACGCTCTGATACCATGTGAAAATTTCAAAACGGAAATCCTATTGCAACAATTGGTATTATTTCTTCTAACTGGTAAATTAATTATTCAGTTTATTGCTACAGCGACATTGAAATAAACACAGTTCATCCTTCACAAATAAAACCATGGAAATAAAATAGCGTTGGAATCTGAGAAAATACTAGCACATAGATAAAAATGACACCATTATTTTTGGACAAATGTCCCCGGAAAAGCCCAACTTGGGAAAACCGATGCAACAGTGAGGATTTTTATTATTATGCAACAGTGAATTTTGAGTACAATCTATGGATGCACAACTGGCAATCCAATCAGCAAGTATTTGACAAAAATAATTAGAGAGAAATATTCTCTCAGCCCACAAGCAATCTCGACACTAGCTTCTGTAGAAAACTGACCGTCCAAACCCTAACGTAAGCCTTTCTGCGCTACCTCTCACACGTGTGGCTCGAATCTACCTTTGAGCAAGTCGTCTAGCCTGCCACTACCTCCTCCTCAGCTAAATCAAACTGGTCTGCTTCAAATATTGCGTAGTCCCTGCGCTACTTCAGCGTGGATCACTTCTGTCACTTGCTGCTGCCTCTCCAGATCTAGAAAACTTCCTCCCAATCACTGTCCCTGCCCCTCACTCACTGCTTCGAACTCTGGCTCTTCGGCAACTGACTGTTGCTACTCTCGAAATCGATCTACCAAGGAAATCGAACTTCTGGTGTTTTGGTGTGTCTTCTCCAAGTTCCCATCAACTTCCTCTTATAATCCACGGTTGGAGCACCAACGACCAAGAGTAAAACTTAATCAATGGCGCGGATCATCTTGGAGTCGATCCGCGTGAGTTTCTAGAGAGTTCTCACCTTGACTTAATTAATTCCTATTAATTAGCCATATTCCCTAAGTTTAGACTTAGGAAACATTAGTAATTAAGTTAATAATTTAATTAAGTCATTTCTAGGTGGAATTTTCAGAAACGATTTCTGGGTCTTGGAGATCTCATGTATTTTAGCCTCCCCACGAAATTTTGTGGCTAGAACACATCCGATGCTACAAAAACTAACAAGCTAGGGTGGAATTCGTTGACAAGGTCTTTGGTGAGTCATAATGTTTATCGGGTCTATGTATTTTTCATACTAGATCATGTGTCTTGTCGTAGAATTGGGTAATGTCTTGAGGCTCTATGTCAAACGTGTATTTCCCCATCCAAGGGTTGAATCAAATTGTAATATCTTGTAAAAAATATTTTAGTGCATGGTTACTCATAATTAGAGGGTGGAAAAAATAATTAATCCCCTCTTGAGTCTTCTAATTAAATTTTTCTGGCAAAAATAAAAAGAAAATAATTAGCCAGTGAATTAATTAAATTTGAGTCAAAAAATTAATTTGAGAGAAATTAAATTTTCTCCAAGTGGAAAATCATAAAAAATTCGCGGGTCAAAAAAGAATTAAATTTTCAAGGTCCCACACCAAGGGAAAAATGTTTTTTTAAGAGAAATTGACCCCTTGACCTTGGTGGTTAAGTCAAAGTGATTTTTTTTAGGATAAAAGTCCAAAATATTATTTTTTGGACTAGGAAAAAAGGGATTTTAAAAGAAATTCGATTTTTTCCTCAAAATAAAAGAAATAAAATTCCATCAACGAAGGAGATCGAGTTATTTCAAAAGAAGATCGATAGATGACATTATGTTGACGAGGATCAACCCAACTAGTCATTGTTTCCAATTGGAGGGGTTTATTCCTCTCAAATTTTCTATATAAGGAAGCCTTTGAGCTCCTCATTGTAAGAATGGTCTATCGTTGAATATCTTTGTACTATGCTAAGCTCTGCTGAAATTAGTTTTGAATAATAAAGCATAAGACTTTGGGGTTCAATTCGTGGTGTTTCTCATTTGCTGATATGTGGTATGTGCTGGTTGAGTTATTTTTATATGCTTTGAGCTATTATACTGTCTGATTATTATTTCAATTGTCAGTAGTAGTAACATCTATTAGCACAAGTATCTTGCTTTAGGTGTTGGGCGAGAGTAAGCACTCTTGATCTAGCGAAGTCTGGAAGGTACCTCCAGATATAGATCTATTATGTGAATCAAATTCCTTTGATCAAATAATCTATTTTTCGAAGTGCATTGAGCTACAGGTTGCTCCATCCCTTGGAAGCCCAGGTTCACAGACTATGAAGGGATAATATTTCATTTGGCTCCAAGTCTTAATCCAACGAAAATTTTCTTATGTAGGAGGGTTTGGCCAAAATTAAAATTCAATTAAATTTCTCTCATCGATTTACTTGTGCTACAAATATTTAATATGCAAATGAGAGCAAAGTTCATTTTGTAAATATTTGTAAAATTATTTTTCCACTAACCCTTGTATTTTTAAATAGTAGCCTTTTATTTTTGTATAACTATTGGGGTTTTTTCTATATATTGGGTTCTTGGCTCTTTATTTCTTATTTTGCAGGTACATTGGCTTAAGGATTTGAAGAGATTTTGATCTTGAGAAGCCATTAGCCTCACCTTGCCTAGACGACTAGGGGTTGAGAGGCTTCTAGCCCATTTGGAGGGGTTGTCCAGCCTTTTTTGACAAAATGTTAAGAGGGCAGATATAGGCCCTAGAGGGTTAGATCTAGCCGTTCCAAGCACTAGTTGCTCAACACTTAGCGAAAGGAGGAGGGCCGCTAGCCTTTTGAGGTATTTTTAGTGAATTTTGTGGTTTTTAGTGTCTAATCTTGTGTTTGCAGGGGTGCCGTTGGGTTTTGAGGCTAGTCATAGCCCCTAAGGGCTTTGTCTTGCTTAGCCGCAACTGCTAAGGGCTTTGTTTTGCTAGCCACATCCCTAATTAGGCTTGTTACCCTAGCGACAACCCTCTAGGGCTTTAGCCGCAGGCCTTTGTGACCTTCCCTTAGCAGCCGTAGGCCATTTGTGGCCTTTTCCTTGTGACCACAAGACTATTTGGCCTTGAAACCCTCGGGCGCAGTCATTTCTTGCTGTTTTTGTGGTCTTGGCACTAATCTTTGTGGTTGTAGGCTCATGGTAAGTTCGGCAAGGGCTTCAAGTGGATTTCCGCATCATTTTGCCATTGATACATTGGATTTTCAAGCTAACATTTTGTTTTGCAGACTTATCACCAACTGAGGAGGGATTTCAAGGCCCGGAAGCTTCACGAGTTCACCAATCAGCCCTAGAAGCCCTAACTTAAATCAGAAGAGGGCTGATCTATCATTTGTTAAGCTAATACTTGTGTTGTAGGTGTTTGAAGGAATTCTAGTGCTTACAAGAAGCCCATCCGTCCATCAAGCAAGGCCTCTAGGCCAAGGGTATTCCTCTAAACCCCTTCTCCTCCTCGCTGTTTTCATTACCAGATCTGAAGAACTCCTATAACAGTGGCATAAATCTGATCTAATCACATTAAACAAGCCTAAAAAAACATTTTCACTAAGGTATAATCATTACACATTAACCTAATAAGGCTAATCAACTCATGTGCTTATCTCTTGTGCCTCTTCTAAGTGATTTTGGAAATCTGATATAATATTTCTAAGGTCTGATATAAGCATATAGAGGTCTGATATACATTTGCAGCAGTGGTAAAAAACACCTAAAGAGGCTCTAAACTCATAATAACTCATCTCTAACCTTAGCGGATTTTATCTCTCTTGTCTTGGATCATTTCCATCTTATGTTGTGTTGATCCAAGTGGTGAAAAGATATCTGATTGCATATCATTCTCATGTTGCATATTGCATCATTGGCATAACATCATTGTTTGGTTGCATCCTTGATCCCATAATTGCGTTTAAGTTCTTTGCATGTCATTGATGGTTAATCTTCTCTAATCATAAAGATCATTGTTGGCTAATAACTTAAGTAACAAGTGAGTTGTGCTCTCAAATTAACTCTCATAACAAGGTTGATAATCTTCTAAAGGTGAAGTTAATTGGCATTAATTGGCCAAATATTGGAAATCTTGTTGTTTGGATATCATTGTGATAAGAGCATTATCTTGGATAACTTGTGTATTGTTGATATAACAAGCTTTTGAGATATCTTGCATACACACATTAATTTTAAAGCAAGTTTGTGATGTTCTAAAGTTGCTATCTTCATTTGAAGAAGCATTGGTTATACCAATTGTGAGACTATTTCTTATAATACTTGTGTTTAAAGTTTGCTAAGGTTGTGGTATTACTAGTGGGCTTGTAATTCTGAATCTAATTGTCTCGACTCTCACATTATTCTTAAAGCATCTTAAACACTTCTTGTTGGTAATCTTGTAATTCTTGCAGTTTATGATCTAAAAGATTAATTTCATCTAATCACCTAATCTAATTATCTTGCATTTCTTTCTAGGAATAGTGGTGCATCTTAAAATTTACCTCCAAGCAAAAGCTTGGTTGATAAAACGATCAGACCACCCCTCTCTATTGGCTTGCAACGCTTGACCCTTGCACTAAGGTTAAAACAGGTGACCTTCCAGTTCTCTTGTGGGCAATCCCTTGTAGGAACGAAGGCACCTGAGTTGTTAGAACTCCACGGGAGGTATTGTTAATGAGGCCTTAGCGTCCTTCCTTTGGACTTCTTTCTACAATCTTCTTGCGAGACTTGCTTCAATACGACCAAACTGAGGGTTCTCACCTAGAATAGGCATTCTAACTAAAATTAACCAAGAGACTCCGTCGTACTTAGTTTTAAGTGTTGCATCTCATATGGGATAGTCTTTCATCTTCGCGGTAATTGTTCATCCGGTAACTTGGAATTTAATTTGTATTGTGCAAGTAAATAATTGTAAAGGTGCTAGTCTCACACTTAAAAATCCTAAAATCTAATTCTAAGTTGCTATGCCATTTAGTTATGTTTCTTGAACTTATCATCTCATCCATAGGGACTACCCCCCTCAGCCTGCTTTAGGGAGACAACTTAAATGGAGAGGGCTGAGATCAGAGTGACAACCCCTGCCTTGAGCATTGTCACATTATGGTGTACAATTTGAGAGACAACAATCCCAACCATCTGTTGCATTTTTCCTTTTTCTTTCGATGTGGTTTTCTTTGTGTTTATCTTTCTTTTAGTTGCACCAACCTCCAGGGAAGTGTTTTCTAGCCCAAACCCAAGGATGAGGATGAGAAGGTGCAAATCCCCATGACTAATGACCACCTGCCCGAAGAATCGATGTTGAATAGAGGGAATGATGGAAAATGGTAAGTATGGAATATCATAAGCACATTACTTCAATCAAAGTTTCACCAATAGTGTTCTTTCTATAACCCTAAGTTCGAAGAGGAGGTCCCATCGGACTAGGATCAAGGACTAACCACCCAATTGAAGTGAGAGAACAAGAATATAACGAGGATCGGTCAATCATCCAAATCACCCCTTGATTCACATCAATATACCCTAAAAAATAAGCAAAAGCACATGATTACAAAATGGTAAAAGTACCTACCGATGGATGACCCAGTTGAGATTTTGGGGTAGCATCAGATGTGCTCTAGCTCCGAAACTTTGTGGAGGGGCTTGAACACATGAGATCTCCAAGATCCCGAAAGCGTTTGGAGAAATTCCATCTGGTGTAAAAGATATTAAAATATAAATTTTTTTAATGGGGACCCTAAGTCTAACTTAGGGAAATTGAAAAATTAAAGTGAATTAATTTACACATGTGATTTGAACTTTCTAAGTGGCGTGGATCAAGCTTCTTCTAATCTTAGTCGTTGATTAGAGATTATATCACGACTGTTGATTTGTCAACGAGAAAAGTATAAAGGAAAGGCTTGGGGTCAGTTGGAGAACACACACAGAATCTAAGAGATCGAATTCTTCTGACGGAGCAGTGCTCGGACGAAGATCAGATTTGAGTGATTCAGAGAAGCAGTGAGGGGCAGATGCAGTGATTGGTCAGAGGACCAAGAGTACACAACATATCAAGGGCAACATAGACGTAGTGGAGGCAACACAACCATCAAAGGGTGTGACGCAGGTCCACGCAGGGGCAGCGCAAAGCCTCCAAGGAAAAGTCTGAAATTCGATGGAGACCGGGGTTCCTAAGCTGGTAGGGTTGAAACCAGATTCTGGGAGAAGCTGATCAGCGCAAAGGTAGGGTGACACTGTCCTTCAGCAAGGGCCACGCAGGGTTACGCAGTAGTAGTGTAGAGACTGCGTAGAGTTAGCTGGTGTTTCGCCAGTGACTCATTTGGATCAGCCGGGACTTGCAGAGTGAGGTAAAACTCACATTTTCTCTGTTGCCGAGGTTTTCTCTATTGGGTGAGCCGGATTATGGCACCCTAGATGTACTTAGAACACTGTATAATATTCCAAATTAGTTTTCAGCTAGTTGGAATATTAAATTTTGTTTTTATCCTTTAGATAGATGAATAAGAGGGTAGGGAGACCCATAAATCTCCTTAGTAGGAATAAAACCACTTCTAATGTGAATGTGGGTCATTGTAGCAACTGAATAAAGCACTTGTGGGTGTGAATAGGGACTTGAGCATGTGGACAGGGTCAAGTTTGACCAAATCAATAGCGCTGGTATGGAGGAAGTGGACAGTTAATGAGAAACAATGCAGTGTTAGTGGGAGGAAGTCTCCATGAGAGTAGTGAATTTAATGAGTGGGGCCCAAGGTGAGGAAGCTCACAAAGCATATAAGGAGGGGAATGGCAGCCATAGAGGGCATTATGATTATTGTTTATGTCTTGGTCTTTTATGACTTCTTGCACGCTTCAGCTGTTTAGCAGAGTCTGCTGTGCTGTTTAGCACAAGGGTGTTCCCGAGCGGGAATCCCACCCTCATCCTCGGGGGACTTCGAGATCCCCAACACATGAAAATCACTCCTCCAGACAAATGTGCCAAAAGACCCTGCAACAACACCTACAGGAATAACGCAGTTCTGGAGGCAATATTGCCCTGTAGGGTTTAAGAAATGTTTGGCCACATGCCAAGATCTGAAAATGTAGCTCCAATGATCCATTATCCAATACTTTCTTGCCAATGGGATAGAAAACTTCCCCACTGAAAATGAGCACTAGAATGGTCTAGATCTCAGTAGATCTATCCTCCACTTGCTGCAGTTTTCAAAGACAACCAAACCCTCAACAGGATCTGCGTTGTAGTTGGAAGAAGAAGCTTGGCCTTCAGCCAGATAGTGGACAAGAAATGCAAACTCTTCCAAGAGGCCTCTCAAGGAAAGAGGTGGGATTCCCGATCAGAAACACCCAGTGCTAAACAACACTATTCTCAGCTAAACATCAAGAGAATGATATATGTCTAAACAGACAATATACTCTGAAAATACAATACCATCAACAACATTCTCATGCTGCCATCCTCTTCCTTTTATAAGTTGAGAGCTTGCAAACCCTAAACCACCTTCAATGAAATAGCTCCTTTTACATGAGCCATCTCCATCTAAAACTGCGCTGTGCCTCATTGATGGGATTCCCGATCAGGAACACCCAGTGCTAAACAACACTATTCTCAGCTAAACAGCAAGAGAATGAGATATGTCTAAACAGACAATATACTCTGAAAATACAATACCATCAACAACATTCTCATGCTGCCATCCTCTTCCTTTTATAAGTTGAGAGCTTGCAAACCCTAAACCACCTTCAATGAAATAGCTCCTTTCACATGAGCCATCTCCATCTAAAACTGCGATGTGCTTCATTGATGGCCACTCCAAGACAGTGCTATAGATTTGGTCATGGTTGACCTAGTCAAACTGTTCAACCCCTTTCACACCTAAGGGTGCTTTCTTACATAGCCAAGATATAGCCTTTTTCACATTTGACATTGATTTATTTACTGTTTAGGAGTTTTATGATCCTCCTTTACAATTTTATTCATGTCACATGAAACAGAAAAATAAAACAAAAATGAATATTCCCATTAGCTTAGGACTAATTGGGAATATTACAATGTTCCATATTGCTATCTTTTTTATTTTGGAATATTATAGTGGTATCAGAGGATAATCTTGTCTCAGCCTGTGTTTTTCATCCATTATGCCATCAGAAGAAGGAGAGTCTCTCACAGAAAGGGAGAAGAGGTATCTCAATAGAAACCGGAGATATGATTATACAGACAACAAAGAAGACAAGGACAAAACTCCCATATCAGGAGAGGAGGATGAAAAGGAGTTTCCCAAGCTTCTTCAAACCATGTAGGAGATTGCTCGAGAAATCAGGGAGATGAGGATGGAGAGACGCAAAGAATCCCCTAAAGGGTTTCTACACGAAGAGAGCTCCGACATTTCACACCACTGGTATGATCAACAAGTGAGGTAGCAAGTTTCCCAATGCTCCACCATGCCTACATTCTTAGCAGTGGGAAATGGAGGGTTCCAAGAACAAGAAACTCTTGAAGATTATTTCCTAGAGTACGAGTCTCAATCTCAGAGATTCAAAGATAATCTAAGCTTCCAGGAGTTTTTTCAGATCAAGGACAACATGAGACCTCGACATAACAATAGAAGTGGAGGATTTACACAAAACAATGATCTACAACGGACCATGGGTAGATTCTTTTTGCCCGCTTTTGATGGATCATCCAAGTGTACAACCAAGTCTTGGGTGGAAAAGCTAGACATCTACTTCCAGTTGAACTAAGTATCGGAGATGGAAGCCATCAAAATAGCAGCGCTACACCTTGAGGGTGAGGCACATGATTTGTGGTTTCATGGTCTTTCAACATTGGGGCATGCCAATGTGATTGCATACCCAAAGTTCACCTGGAGGTTAGTAGAGAGGTTTGATCGAAGAGACCCAGAGGCACCTTTTATTGAGCTAGCCAAACTCAAGCAGTCAGGTAATCCATAAACCCATATTTCTAAATTTCTAAAACTTTCTGTCATGGTTCCTGATTTATTTGTAGCTAGGAGGGTCTATATGTTCATTGATGGGCTAGCAGAGCCTCTGCATGGGTTGGTTAAATCTACTAAACCCACTACTCTTCAAGATGCCATTGAAAGGGCAAGAGATTTACAAGATGCTTTGCCAAGGGCAAAGGCTCCATTTCAGCCAAGGCCACCCTTCCAGCAAAAAGGGAAAGATGTGAAGGTTCTCCCTTTAAAAGAGAACCAAAACAAAGGATCTCTCAGTGATGATGCCCGAAGAGACTTGAGAAGAAGGAAGCTTCGCTTCACATGCCAAGAACCATGGGCACCAGGGCATCGATGTGCAGTAGGAAAGGCACACTATATAGAGGTATTCTTTGATAGTGAGGAGGAGGAAGAAGAGGAGCCAGAAGGGGGCAACAATGTTGAGATAGCAAGAGAGGATCCACCACCACCAGGAGGTGGGAATGCGACATTTGCTCTAGTTGGAGGGGCCCTTGCATCTTTGTGGGGAATACCCAAGTATCTGACCTTGAGAGTCTGAGGTACCGTTCAGGACCAGAGAGTATCAGTGTTGATTGATAGTAGGGCTACCCACAACTTTATTGATGCTCAGTTAGTGCAGAGGAGAGCAATACCCACTGATGACTTTGAGGGGTTTTCAGTTTTGGTCTCAAGAGCTAAAACCATGCAGTGCATGAAGTATGTTCCGACATTATCTGTCACCATGGGAACATACACCTTGACTGATCACTTCTTCGTGGTTGATATTATTGACACCAATGTGATATTGGTTGTGCAGTGGTTGATTACTCTGGGGAAGGTCACCACAGATTGAGAGACCTTGTAGATGGAGTGGGTAGATAAGAAGAGTGTTAAACATCAGGTGATCAGGGGCATGCACACTTATCCCCCTCAGATAGCTTCTGCACACAAGATAGAGCTTGATTTGCGTAGTGGGAACAAAGACACAACAGTCCACTCAGTTATGCAGTTGACTTTGACCCATGATGCAGTGTTATTTGGAGGCATTCCACCAGGAAGGCCCCCGAACTAGGAGCTGGTTAGAGAGTTCTCACAACAAGTTGCACCAATCATAGATTCGGATGAGGTGAGAAATTTGGGTGAGCTTAGCACAACGCAGAGTGTCTTTGGTAGGCTCAAGGAAGAGAAGGACATTCTTCTGGTATCAGTATTACCAACTCTCACCAAGCATCTTGCGCTGAGAGGAGGTGTTTCAGGGATGGATGAGGGCACCATCATGGTGCAAGGGGGCCACTCTATGGCCTTTGAGAACTAGAAGATACTTCCACAGAGGGAGGAATCTTCCATATATGGTAGAGGGTTGTTGGCACTCATGCATACATTGGCCAAACTCATAAAGTTTTGGAGGGGAAATAGCTTCCAAGTAAAGGCTAACCTCCATAAACTTCAACCCCTACTTGAGCGGGAGCAACTACAAAGGAGGCAACAGAGGCAAGGTAACAGTGTCTCAGCATATAACCTTGGCATTAGATATTGCAAAGAGGAGGGCAACAAAATGACAGGTGCTTTTCCACAAAGACCAGCAACACTGTCATTGATGGGTATAGATCCTTATTGAAAAGCCCAACTATTGGAGGAATATTCCAAGGATCTCTTCACATGCAAAGTACTTGATGGACAGGTGATAGATGAGATGTATACAGTAGTGGATGGAGTTATCTACTATCAGAATTGGATCTTCTTGGCTAGAGACTCTAAGCTCAAGAAGAAGATTCTACATGCAGCACATGGAGCACTCCTTTCCGGTCACACATATGTCATGGGGGCATATCAAACCATTGTGGAGGGATTCTCTTGGGAGGGTCTCAAAGAGGATGTGCACCGGCATATGATGAGGTGTATGGTTTGTTTGAAGATTGAGGAGAACAACCACCTTGCAGGGTTGTCACAGCCACTTCCCTTTCCGATAGAGATGTGGGAAGGCTCATCTATGAATCTCTTTGCCATCTTGCCAAAGGTGCATGGTAAGGATTGTGTTTTTGTGCATAATGATCAATTAAACAAGTATTTGTATCCCTTTGCCATTCATTTATAGTACATTGCTCCACAAAACGACACTCTTCCCTTTAGACTTCATGGTCTACTTGGGGCCACAATCAGTGATGGGCTAAGAAACCGGATTCGTCCCCCAAGGGCTTCGAATCTCGAATCCAGCGAATCTGATACGATTCGCCAAGATTCATACCTGATTCATGGGATACGGCCGTATCCGTACAGGGTACGACGAATCCCGACCGTAACCTATACAGATACGACCGTATCCCGTACGGCCGGATACGCTGTCTGAAAAAAGTGTGTTTTTGCTTTATAAAATAGTGAATCCGCTCATTCTTTCTCACCGTTTTGTGTTTGTGAAGTGAGCAAGGAGCAGGGGTTTGCAAGAAGAAAGGGTTAGCAAGGAGAAAGGGAGTTCTTTCGAAGAGATTCGAGCATCCGGTAAGTGCACTGTCCCTCTATATTTTGCATTTAGTTTGCTGTTAGTATTTGCATGTGCATCAGAGCCAAAGGAGAGCAGTGGTGAGCATGATGATCGGGATGAGGACAGTGATGCTGATTATGATGATGAGGATTGATGACTCATTGAATCTGACTCTTTAAGACTTCAGGCTTGTAGTCTTGTAGACTGTAGTTTTTTTGTATTTTCTATTTCTATTTGCCATTGGCAGTGTATTTATGTAACACATTTTGATTTTGATGACTTAATGAGAAAACTACAATATCTTACTATCTTGTATTTCTAAGTAAATTTGACAATTGTATGATGTATCAATGTATCAAATTTCAATGTATCATGTATGAGTATCTAAGATCTTAAAGCTATGTTTGAATCAATGAATTTGTGTAAAATATATCTAATTTTTAATATATATATATATATATATATATATATATATATATATTTTTTAAATATACATATTTTTCTAATAAAATAATATATAACGTATCGTATCCCAGAAGTGTCCTTTTCAGGGGTCACCATATCCCGAATCCGATTCTCAAATCCCCGTATCCCCGTGTTAGGTGACTTAGGTGATGGGAATGGCCACTCCCTAGGAGGCTTGGGGGAGATGATATCTTATTTTGGGTGTACTCAATTAACACCACACATCAGTTACTTTCTCCAAGAACGTGAGAGGATACAAGCAAGTGGTTGGGAAGCCACTTATCACATCATGTTTTGAGGCAGCTAGGAGCAGAACTGTGCTGGTTCCACTTGAGGAACTATTATCATCCTCTGGTATTTCATATGGCAGTCAGTGTAGCTTTGATTTCGATCCCATATGTAGATGATGTCTTGATCATTATTGTTGGCATGGTTGGAGGAATGACACATGGATTGGAGCTGTTCATTGGGAGTGGGATCTCTAACATTTCTTATACCCCATATTTCAGTGAGAACATTGGGCAATATGTGATTGCTACCATAGAACTCTCACTTCCTTATGATGTGAGCCATTTGGCTAACTTGGACACTTGGGAGGAGCAGCTAAGGGGGAGATTGATGGGAGGACACTTGATTTAGTGGGAGAGCTTATAATATGTGGGCGCCACCAGGGGAGGAGAAGTTTTGCAGCATTCACCCTTACAGTTGCTTGAGGACAAGCAACATTTGGGAGGGGAGGACTGTAATATTCCCAATTAGCTTTTAGTTAGTTGGAATATTAAATTTTGTTTTTATCCTTTCGATAGATGAATAAGAGGGTAGGGAGACCCATAAATCTCCTTAGTAGGGCTAAAACCACTTCTAATGTGAATGTGGGTCATTGTGGCAGCTGAATAAAGCACTTGTGGGTGTGAATAGGGGCTTGAGCATGTGGACAGGGTCAAGTTTGACCAAATCAACAACGCTGGTATGGAGGAAGTGGACAGTTAATGAGAAACAACGCAGTGTTAGTGGGAGGAAGTCTCCATGAAAGTAGTGATTTTAATGAGTGGGGCCCAAGGTGAGGAATCTCACAAAGCATATAAGGAGGAGGATGTCAGCCATAGAGGTGGTCTTTTATGACTTGTTGCACGCTTCAGCTGTTTAGCGGAGTCTGCTATGCTATTTAGCACAAGGGTGTTCCTGAGCGGGAATCCCACCCTCATCATCGGGGACTTCGAGTGCCTACTCAGGAGAGGTGTATTGAGCTACATTTCTACTATTCGGCATCAGGCTAAGCTTTAGCCATTATCCACAGCACAGTCTCCTTCAGGATTGTGTTATTTTGCAGTGCAGTAGTAGTGGAGGAGAGATAGACTCAGTTCCAAAGCTTGTTTTCCAGTGGAGGGATCAACCCTTCTTCTGGGAGACTAGCAAGGAGGGTCCCAGAGCATCATTTTGTTATTTGGCCTCAGGCCAAGTGGTTACCATCACCTACAATGCAGTTTCCTTCAGAATCTGCGTTATTTTGATGAGCAGTTGCAGAGGAGGGGTTAGGACCCTAGTTGGTGAGTTAGATTTCCAGTGAGGGGAGCAACCCTTGATTCGGGAGATCTATTGGAGGAATTTCAACCATTTCTACATTAGATCAACCACCTCCTATCAGCCATCCAGTTGCAGAGATTATTCAGCCCTAGAGTTGCATTTCTTCATTTCGTATTTTGTGTATTCCCGGAAACCCTTTCTGGGTTGTCTTGGAAATGTGCTTGGGAGCTTAGTTCTCTATTCCTGACATTTCTTGAGCTCTGTATTTATAGATCTATATATTTACATTTTCCAGTTGCAGCTGCACTCACTGGGACTACACTGTATTGGTTCTACGACATTTTGTGTAGCAGCAACCCTTCATTTTTTAGCATATTTGTCTATTGGAGGCTTGTGTTGTCTTGCTTGAGTGACTTGTTCCTCAAGATATTGTACTTATTTGCTGTTGATATTCATAATATAATGACTCTATACTTGTCTCATATCTTGGTGTATTGATATTCACTGCTATTTCCATTTTTATGTTCCATCTCGCTGCCTTTCCTATTTGGAATATTACATATTGTTGCTTAATAATAATAAACCCTCATAACTACTGCATCGGTTTTCCCTTATTGAGTTTTTCCGGGGATATTTTTCCGAAAAATCACGTGTCCTTTGTCATATGTGCGTGATGTTCCAGTAAATGATTTGTATTTGTGTAGGCTGCTAGTTGTGTTTACTTCGATATTTTTTGAAAATAACTTGTATAATTAAATCACAAGTAGGAGAAGTAAATCGAGATACTGCAGTAGGGTTTCTGTAATTTTGTATTCAGAAATTTTCACGTGGTATCAGAGTGATTGCAGATCAAGCTGAAGCCATTAGCAAGGGGCTAAATATTTTGTCTGTAGGAAGGGCAGCTAAAGCAACACAGATCCGGAAGAAGGCAACACAGCACCAGAGGGACAACATAGACCTTGTAAGGGTGACACAGCTCCATAAAGGTGACACAGAGCCAGTTTGTTCACGCAGAGGCTAACGCAGCACCAGGAGAGTAACACAGAGCTAGTCTGCTCACGCAGAGGCTGACGCAGTCCAAGAGGGAGTGACGCTGCGCTGATTTCCGGGGTTGGAAGTACAGCTTCTGATCTTCAAAAGTTGCTAGTGAGGCATCGGTTCTGTCGGTGCAGAACAATGCCTATCAATGGTGACAAAGTGAGGGGAAACAATCCTTCAGCAGATTTTTTCCAAGAAATCTGAGATTCGATTAGGAGGGTGATCGTAGAGGGCTGATTCGGCAGAATTGGCGGAAGATTGTCGGGAGGGTAATTAGTTGTCTGAGGGAGCAGTTTCTCTAGAGGGTTTTCTATCGCCAAGAAACCCAGATCCGATCTTCTATTGAGTGGAGCAACAGTAGAAGGGATAAGAGGACTTGTTTCGACAGTTTGAGCAGAGATGGCCCCGTACAGACTGAGAGATCAGGATAGGTTAGACGATGTGTCTAACTTTGCGATCTGGAAAGCTAGAATCTTGACAGTCCTGGAGGAGTACGGTATCAGAGACCACACGGAAAATTTCCTTCTTGTGCCAACTGATGTGGATGTTCTGAAGGAGTTCAACGAAAATTAGGCGCGGGCTAAGCGCTTGATCATGGATGGAGTGAAGGATCACGTGGTCTCGCACAGTGCTGAGAAGAAGACGACAAATGAGGTGTGGACAACTTTGACCACGTTGTATCAGCGAAGCTTCGTCCAATGAAAGATGATTCTACAGAACCAGATGCGGATGTTCCAGATGCACAAGGGAGAGGAGATCGATCCCTTGCTCTTCAGATTGCAGACTATCCGAGATCAGCTGATTGCCATGGGGGTAACTCCGGATGATGGGCTCGTGGTGAGGACTGCCCTGAATGCAGTCATCGAGTGGGAGACCTTTGTCCAAAGCATCTTGGGCAGAACACAACTCCCAAATGGGGTGACATGTGGGCAATCCTTCGACAGGAGGAGATCCAGAGGGTGACCAAGAGGGAATTCAGCAGTGGAGGTGTCAAGGTAAAGAAGGAGGAGGAGGAAGATGCAACCCTAACATCTAAGGGACAACAATAGCAAGGGAAGACGAAGAAGAACCTATCCCAACACACACTTCGCCAACACTTGTCCTAAGTGGAAGGACAAGGAAGCTTCAGATTCCAAGGCAGCAATGTGAAAATTTATGAATATTACCTATGCAGAAACTCTACCGTTAAATTTGGTTATACTTCTTCTACTTAATCAAGTTATTAATCTGAAATTTCAGTATTAACATCGAAGTAAACATATTAACAATTCTTCACTGATTTAGATCTAAAACTGAATACCTGCACACAGACAAAGTGACACACAAGATTTTTTGGAGAACTGTCCCCGGGAAAACCCAATGCGGGAAAACTGGTCTTCTGACTGCTGGAGGGTTTATATTATTAAGTAGATTCTGGATACAACAAATCTGGGCACCTTACTGGTTAACCCGACAGAGAAAATAAGATCTGCAACAGTACCTGCTGTTCTGGAGACTAAAGACTAGACTGATTTACACCCTCAAACGAGATTGACAGAACTCAACCCCTTTCTGTCTCTAGAAACCTTAGCGCTGCTCTGAAGTTGCTTGCGTCAACCCTACTAGCCTTTGCGTGCCCCTACGTTGCTCAAGAGAGGGTTGCGTAACCTCATACTAGGTGACGCAGTCCTTACGTTGCCCTCGCTGGCCCTGCGTAAGCCTTGATGGCCTCATGCTGCCTCTGCGCTGCCCTTTCTCGGCCTGTGTAGCGGCTGAAATCCTCTGCGCTGCGCAACTACTGCGTAGCCTCTGCTTCTCTGCACTGCTCCTGGTTGCTGCTTCTCTGCCTCTTGCTGACTCTTGGCTCTGGGATTAGATCATCCCCTTAGCCAATACTACCCCTCCTCTCTGACGACATCGAGTGCAGTCCTCACCATCACATCATCCTCCACTTTCACTCCCATGGCAGTCAACTACTGAACGCCTGTAGTTTGAAAAGGAAGGGCTCAATTTCTTCTCCCTTGGCCATCATGAATAACTGCATCTGGTTCTCCAGAAGCATTCTCCTCTGGACAAATCTACCCTCATATAGGGCGGTTAAGGCTTTCCACATCTCATTAGCCGTCTTCTTATCGGCTATATGTGGTACAAAATGATCCTTAACACTGTCCATGATGAAGCACTTGGCATGTGTCGTTGCTTCATTATGCTTTGCCAGGAGAAGAGTATCAGTTGGCGTGGCCAAGACTTTTCCTACATGCTCCGTCAGACCGTATGCCTCCATGACCACCCGGATTCTAGCCTTCCAGACTGCAAAGTTGGACAGAACGTCCAACCTATCCTGATCACGTAGTTCGTGAGGTGCCATATGCTCAGATCTACTCTATCGGAACAGATTCTTCCTCTCCTCGCTTCTCAACTGAAGCTTGGATCTAGTGTCCTTGGCGAAAAGGCATCCTCTGCTCCTTCTGACAACTGATTTCCTCCTTGGAAATCTGCCAAACACAACGAATCAACTCTCTTCGATCCTTTGATCGATTTGTAGATTTCTTTGGCTGGAAATCCTCTGAGAGGTTGTTCTCCTCCCGCTCTTTGTCAACTAGTGCTTAGGCTAAATTATGAATCTTCAGAAATTTAACCCCACTAGCAACTACTGAAGCTCTGCAGCGCTTCTTATGGCACTTTGAATCAGCCACAGCCTCAAGACTGCGTCACCCTGGCTGGCCTCTGCGTGAGCAGACAATCCTAGTGCTGTCTCTGCGCTGCCTCTGCGCAGTAAGTACGTGGGTCTGCGTGGAGACTGTGTGGGGATTGCGTCACTCTGGTCTCTGTGTGGTTCTGCTTCCCTTTTCTGCTGCGTTGTCCTCTCTGGTTCGACTTCTGCGGTTGCTACTACTTTCTTTGCTGCTTCCTGCAGCAAATATTCTTCAGTCTTCTTGCTGATGGTTTAACTAGATCTGCAATTGCTCTGATACCATGTGAAAATTTCTGAATATTACTTATGCAGAAACTCCACTGTTAAATCCGGTTATACTTCTCCTACTTAATCAAGTTATTAATTTGAAATTTCAGTATTAACATCGAAGTAAACACATTAACAATTCTTCACCGATTCAGATCTAAAACTGAATACATGCACATAGATAAAGTGACACATACGATTTTCTGGACAACTATCCCCGGAAAAGCCCAATGCGGGAAAACCGGTCTTCTGGCTGCTAGAGGGTTTATATTATTAAGTAGATTCTGAATATAGCAAATCTGGGCACCTTACTGGTTAACTCGACAGAGAAAATAAGATTTGCAGCAGTGCCTGTTGTTCTGGAGACTGAAAACTGGACTGATTCACACCCTCAAACGGGATTGACAGAACTCAACCCCTTTTGGCTGCTAGAAACCCCAGCGCTGCTCTGAAGCTGCCGGCGTCAGCCCTGCTAGCCTCTGTATGCCCTTACGCTGCTCAGGAGAGGGGTGCGTAACCCCAGACTGGGTGACGCAGTCCTTACGCTACCTTGGCTGGCCTTGCGTAAGACTGGATGGCCTCTTGTTGCCTTTGCGCTGCCGTTTTTGGGCCTACGTATCGACTGAAACCCTCTGCGCTGCGCAGTTGCTGCGTAGCCTCTGCTTTTCTGCACTATTCTTGGTTGCTGCTTCTCTGCCTCTTGTTGACTCTTGGCTCTGGGATCAGATCATCCCCTTAGACAATACTACCCTCGTTGCAGCTGAAACCCTTTTGAAAATTCTTAGCAAATCACGCCTTAGAATTCTAGCTTAGTCTCAGTGCTCTGCCTCTGTGTGTGTTCTCCAACTGACCCCAAACCTTTCCTTTATACTTTTCTCGTTGGGAAACCAATGATCGTGATCTAATCTTGATTCGATTGCTAAGATTAAAAGAAAGCTTGATCCGTGTGACTTAAGTCATTTCCATCACATGTTTAAATTAATTACCTTTAATATTTTAATTTTCCTAAGTTAGACTTAGGGTCCTTAATTACAAATATTAATTAAATAATTTTCTCTCAAGCCGGATGGAATTTCTCAAATCCCTTTCTGGGTCTTGGAGATCTCATGTACTCTAGTCCCTCCACAAAGTTTGGGAGCTAGAGCCCATCCAAAGCTACCCCAACAGTCCAGAAATATCAACATGCAACAACGAAAGGGGACAGTGGCAACGAAGAAGATGTGGCCATGAGTGCTCATGTGCCTCGAGAGAAGAGGTGGGGCAATATAGATCTGTCGAGCAGCTACAGATGGTGGAAGGCGAGATCCTTGAGGTGCCCAAACTCTTGGATCACATTCGAGCTACGGGAGCCTTAAGACAGTAGCAGGATGACTAGAGTCAATGGGTGCAGAAGATCATGGAGAAGTAGAGGCAGAGCTGGGACGCTGAAGTCTGGAGCAACCCAAAGAAGAGGCAACAATAGCGTGAAAGAAGCAACGCAGAGGCTGATGGGATTTCAGCAGCGCAGAGGCAGTGTAAAGCAGCAGACAACGCAATGCTTTAGAGAGACAATGCAGAGCAACAACGAAGGGTGCTTCAGTGATGAGATGCAGCTCGACTAACTTGTCTGTCAGTAGATTGGGTGTTTGTGCTTCAGTTGCTTACTTCTCAGTAACTAAGTTGCAGTGTAGCAGTTAGCAGTGGCAGTGCTATAGGCAACATGATGCAACAATTTGAGAGGGAGCTACAGTACAAATGTGGCAGTGTCAGTGGCAGTGACATGGGCAGTAGTGGATGGAGGGCAACAAACCAAGCATCAGCAGCGCGGAGACCGATGCCAGAGATCAGGGTGATGCTTAAGTGGTGAAGTGTTGTTAGAGCACAGTCCTCGCTAAGAGGGAGTGTTGAGATCTTGGGGTAGCATCGGATGTGCTCTAGCTAGAACACATGAGATCTCCAAGACCTAGAAAGCGTTTGGAGAAATAACATCTGGTGTAAAAGATATTCATTTAATTAATTTTTTTTAATGGGGACCCTAAGTCTAACTTAGGGAAATTGAAAAATCAAAGTGAATTAATTTACACATGTGATGAAAACTTTATAAGTGACGTGGATCAAGCTTCTTCTAATCTTAGCCGTTGATTAGAGATTAGATCACGACCGTTGATTTGTCAACGAGAAAAGTATAAAGGAAAGGCTTGGGGCCAGTTGAAGAACACACACATAATCTAAGAGATCGAATTTTTCCGACAGAGCAGTGCTCGGACGAAGATCAGATCTGAGTGATTCAAAGAAGCAGGGAGGGGCAAATGCAGTGATTGGTTGGAGGACCAAGAGTACAACGTAGAGCAAGGGCAACAGAGACACAGTGAAGGCAGCGCAACCATTAGAGGGTGTGACACAGACCCTAGAGAGGGTGACACAGGCCCACGTAGGGGCAGCACAAAGCCTCCAAGGAAAAGTCCGGAATTAGTTGGAGATCGGGGTTTTTAAGTCAGCAGGGCTGAAACTAGATTTTGAGAGAAGTTGATTAGTGCAGAGGAAGGGTGACGCAGTCCTTCAGCAAGGGCCACGCAGGCTTATGCAGTGGCATCGTAAAGACTGCACAGAGCAAGCTGGGGTTTCACTAGTGACTCATTCGGATCAGCCGGGACTTGCATTGTGAGGTAAAGCTCACATTTTCTCTGTTGCCGAGGTTTTCTTTGTTGGGTGAGCCGGATTATGGCACCCTAGATGTACTCATAATATTGCTGATTAATAATAATAAATCCTCAGAACTGTTGCACCGATTTTCCTGCATTGGGTTTTTCCGTGGGCATTTGTCCGAAAAATCATGTGTCCTTTGTCATTTGTGCGTGATGTTCAGTAAATGATCTGTATTTATGTAGGTTGCTAGTTGTGTTTACTTCAATATTTTCTGAAAATAACTTGTATAATTAAATCACAAGTAGGAGAAGTAAATCGAGATACTGCAGTAGGGTTTCTGTAATTTTGTATTAAAAAATTCTCACAGACCTACCTTCCTTCATGAAGGAATGGTGGATGGGAGAAAGAAATTTGATTGGAGCATATATGTGGAGGGTCCATGGCATCATAAGTGCTAATCAATAGGTCTGGCTGGCTGGCTAACTATCCGAGGAGAAAATATTCTCCCATGGGTCACCCACTTTTTGGTGGGTAACAAAGCCATTAGGGCAAAGAAATAGATGGACAAGTTTACAACACTCATCCTAATTCATTGTTGTCATGAATCAATTAATTTTCTCACCATAGAGCACTGTAGGGAATTTATATAGGTATCAATCAGCCATCGCACATTCTTTTAGTTCCATACACAAAAAAAAGGAAAGGTCTTTCCTTTCTTTACTCAGAATTACCTCAAGAATATCCTTTCACGACAATGCTCTTTAATCATTTAATGTAAGAAAAAAGAGTGCAAGTTTTCTATTGCCTTCTAGGAATATCCTAGTAGAGTAAGACTCTGCCTCCAAGATAGTCAATGAACAATAATATCAAGGGAGGGTAAATATTTCCTAATCTCCCTAGGCTCTATGCTCATCTAGAACCATGTATCGTTTTTCCTACCTTTGCAAATCACTCATCACAACCTTTGTTTTGGTCTTTTCATGTGTGAAATAATAATTTTTCTTTGGACATTGTACTTTGGCCTTGGAGAACATAAAATTGGTGAATTCCCATGATAGGTTGAGAGAATTTCCAAGAGGGAGGGGAATGTAATGAATGGCTCTCATACATTCCCAAATTGATTGTACCTTGCCCATGCCCCTACACGTGGTAGATTTCTGCCACTTATAATTAGGGGGCACAGGCAAAGGTATTACCTTTCTCTACTCAACGTTACCTTAGGAATTTCCTTTCGCTCCAATTATCTTTAATGCAAGTAGAGTGAATCCAAATTATCAATTGCATCAAGGGAATAACCTAATATGGTAATACTATGGCTCCAAGATAGTCAATGAACAACAATATCAAGGTAGGGTAAAGGTCCTAATTCACGTAACCTCTATGCTCATCTACAACCATGTATCTTTCTTCCTAGCTCTACAAATCAGTCATCAAGGTGTTAGTTTTGGTTTGTGTAATAATAACTTTTCTTTGCAAAATGTACAAGTTTGACTAAGTCGACCTTAAATACAAGATCTTAAACCTTGCAATGTATTCATAATCGATGTCAAATTATTTCATCTTGAGATTGAATGCTTGGTCTCAAATTGGTTATCCTGAGTGGTATTCATATTTCCAAAGAAATTCTGGATGGTGTTCCATATTTTTTTCACACCTTTATTGTCCTTGGTATGATGAATCAAATTTGGCTTAGTAGATAGATTTATCAGCTTGAGAGCTTCATCCTTATTTAGGCATACAAGATCATAGCTGCCATTGTCAGCAGTGGAAGTGGTTTTGCAGGGTACATCCATAAACATTTTGTTTGAAGAAGGGAGGGAGTCATTTGATTCGCCCAAGAATGATAATTGGCCTTTTTTAGTTGAAGAAACATCTACTTTGAATTCATTAGGCTTAGCAACAACAAGAAGAAACTTTTGTATGGAAGGGAGATCTTCACATTTTCTCTTTTATTTATTTAGATAGAACTAGGAAAGGAGGCAGTGGCTTTGAAGAAGGATAAAAGACCTTATGGATACTCAAGAAGATCTTGGAAGAGGGGTGTTGGCCTAAGAGTTGTGTTTAATTTTTTGGAACCCCTACAAAACCTTAAAAAAGATGATCCAAGTAAACCCTAGTTTCATAATCGTGAGAGCAATGCCACTAGCTAACAATTTTTGGTTCAACTGCTGAATTGCAAGACTAAGATTCACAATTGCTTTGGTACTATATTGCAATTCACAAGTGATAACGAGAAAACTGAATGGAATGGAACTAGAGACAACCAAACTTTGCAATAACCTAGTGATAAGTGTGCTAGAGAGGAGATAAATCAGGCGAGAGAGAGAGAGAGAGAGAGAGAGAGAGAGAGAGATTTCCAAGCACGTGTGTGCTATAGAAGAGATGCACAAGTGCACACAAAAGAAAGAAAAGCCAATTTGAGGAGAACGTCAATTATATAACCTTAGGCATAAACCACTTTATAGTAGAGATAAAAAAGATCACAATGTGATGAAATAAAAATGAGAGTTGCCGTGTATTTATACCCAGCTTAAGTAGGGTGCTTTCCCTAAGAGGTTTTAATGAGCTAATATATATAGCTTTGATTGGGTACACCTTAACCACTATTGGTGTCACAATAATTAATAATAAATGTTTAATGATGGCCTTAGCCATGGTATTGCAATAAATGATTATAAATGTTTAGATGATGTCCTTAGCCATGATTACAAATGCATTAATGATACATATGAGTGCGTCATGGCCTTGTGTGAACATTGAATACCACATCCGTAATTCTTATCATTGGGCCTTGGCCTTGAGCATTGCATTAGGATTTCATGCATGACATATTTACAACAATCACATGACAGGATAATTTATTTTAAGTTCACATTGCTCAACATTTGCCTTTATATTCACACATCTGCAATTTTTACAGAATCTGACCCAGTACACTCCAAGGGTCAAAACTAAGTTGTTACAAACAACATTGGATTACTCTCTACAGAAGGAGGTGACTCCTGTATAAGGTTATTTATTGATTATTTTCCAATATAATGAATGGTCCACAAAAGCCTGGTTACAATTTAGTGCTCCATGCTAGGATGGTCAATTTAAATAGCTTGACATAAAATGTAGAATTCTATCTTTACCATGAATTATAATATTGAAATTCAGAAAGTAAGAAAAACGTCGTGATATAATGGGCTTTGAAAACAAAGATTTCAATGTCGGTAATTATTGCACTAGCCTTTTGGTATTGAATATTTTTTGGCTCTAACTTTTCTAGTCCATTTTATGATTGAAATTTGAAGTCCAATTGTTCTCTTAGTGCTCTTAGCTTTGTCCTAGAGAGATTAAAATTGATGTTCAATCAATGCATACCTTGGCAGCCTATTAAAAAATATCTTACTCTCTTTGCCATATCTCTTGGTTTTGTTAGAAGAGGGTCTATATTTGCATGGGGCTTTCAATGTGCTCCTTAATCTTTTGTTCTCAAACATAAAGCAGATTTACTTAACTGTTTTTGTGTTGTCTTTGGAGTCTGCCAAATTTAAAAGGTTTAGAGTGGTTGTATTTCAAGATTGCTTTCTTAGATTAGAAACTTCATAAATTTCAATTGGTTTTGTTTTGGCTCTTGCATCTTTTTGTCAATGGAGTTAGGAATGCTATTCTACAGTCTACTATAATCCATTACTTTGTAGCTAAGCTCTACTACAGAAACTAATGTTGAGAGGTGCCCTTGATATTTAACCAGGCAGATACTCGGACTCTCAGGATAGACGCTTGGAATCAACTTGCTTCTGAAGAAGGTAAATACAGTATCTTGGTTATAGTTTCAAAACATGGAGTTTATTTATTTGCCTTTAAAAGTTCTGACATTGTACGGAATTAGTAATATTTTGTAGGGTGTGAAAGTTTCAAAATAGCATATCTAATTTACATTGTTGAATTGTGAGCCATTCGATAAATATCCTTTACATCATAAAATATCCTTTCTACAAATGCTAGTTTATAATTTGTCCACAGATGAGCTTTTGCTACTCAAGCTTAAGTTGTGAGAGTTTGAATCTAGTTATAGCTTATTGGAGACATGTTCTTCATCTAGGTGAGTCCCATGGTATTTTCATTCTAAATGGACTTTGTTGTTTCCCAATGTGTGGGGACAGGGAAATGCAATTGACTATGCACTTGCTAACAATTTTTTGATCGGTCACATTAAATACTTCCCAGTTTCTCATCCAAATTTCTATAGTAGATCAAGCTCATTTAGCCCTATCCCTTTTTAGCTCTTCCCCCTTTTCCTCTCTTATCTGTGTTAATATTTCAATGTTCTATGCTTCAACAATCACTTGTAACAATTCTTCTTCCAATAGCGATCACTTTATCCAATTATCTTCAATTTTTCAATAACAATAAGCAATTGTAGATGGAACATAAAACCATATGCACAATAAAAGACATCCAAGAACAATAGAGACACAAAGATTTGGTCAAAGACTAGGGAAAAACCCCATAAGGGGGAAACCCATTCCCAAATTATTCTTCTATTATATTGTCATTAAATTGTCAACAGAGAGATTCATAGTCCAAGTACATCAACAACGAGTGAAAGGGTCAAAGCCTTGACTAGCCAAATCAACCATCCAAGATCTAATCAAATATGAGCAAGAAAGTCAAATATGGTCAAACTTGAATTCTACAATTTTTTGTCAAGGTCAAGAACAATCGACGTCACCCTAACTAGTCAACGTCACCCTAACCGTTCGTTCCACCAGTCAAAGAGTGCAACCTTCTTCCCCTAGTCAAAACCAGTCAAAGCAACATCAAAACCTTTGGTTAAAAGAGAGAGAAATTCCGCGGTCAAACCCTAATAGACCTATGGTCAAACCCTGCTCAAGTCTACGGTCAAAGACAATCAACATGCCCAAAAAACTTCTGTCAAAGTGCCAGTCAACTCGGCCTCCCAAAACAAGTCCAAAAGCAAGTCAAACTCTTCCAAGTCAATGCTGGTCACAACAGTCCCAAATAGGAAGTCAACGCTGGTCAACAGAATTGCCTCTCTCTCCTTTGCATGTGTGAACTCATACCTGCAATTTTCAGAGCTAATCAAACCAAGAGAAGCTGAAATGAATGTGTGATGATCTCTCAAGTGATGCCAAATGATGTCGATTTATATGTGGTCTTGGGGGTTGAATTTCCTCCTCCAGGCCGACTTCTACTTTTTGTGATGACATGGTTCCACATTAAAATAATAATTTTTCCATGTGCAAATTAAACTCTTCCAAGGGCTAGAAGGGTCTCCTTAGGGTGAGAAGTGCTTCCCTAAGGAGGGAATTTCTCTCTTAGCTACCAAATTTCAACAATTTGAAGGCCCCTTATCACTTGACACAACATCACTCATTTTCATTATACCTATGCTACAACTTATTACCTCTTGCATCTCTTATTTCATCCCTAGATTTTAGTCTCTTCATAATTCCATGTCTAAATATGATTTCCTACTTAGTATTGTCTGGGGCACTACACTTGATTCTTAATCATGGCATCATCTACCATCCTAATGTTGAATGGTGTTGTCATTGATGCCAGCATTGGTTTTTGAATGCTCTTAATATTCATCTAGTTTGCATCGATTGGAAGCTCCAAAAGACAAGAAGCCCTATAAAGTCCTAAAAGCCTCAAACTTGTTGAAGATTTTGAAGATGCAGATCAATGAATTTAATTTGGATGCCATCATCATTGGATTCTCCTCTTCACGCGTATTCTGACGGTATGTGCCACGTTAGGAGAGCTCTCATGATTTGAGAGATATGATTGTTCAAATTTGAATCCCCACCTTGTGGTCAAAAGCCCCAAACAAATAGATGATGTGGCATTCTATCATTGGTCAAGATCGTGAAAGATCTTCACTAAAAATATTGTATGAAGCAATGTTATGACAAAAGGTTTCGTGACAAAAGGTCTTCTTGGGAGAATCCATGAGCCATGAATCTAGCTTTGTATTTTTAAACACTTACATCAACAACATGTTTTATCTTGTAGATCCATTTTGAAGACACAACGGACTTCCCCTTAGGTCTAGGAAAAATTTCCCAAACATTGTTCTTCAGTATGGATTGATATTCTTCAGTCATCGCATCTTTCCATACTTGTTCTTCAACAACCTCTTCATAGGAAGATGGTTCAGACTCGATGATATTGCACATCAAGGCTGTGTAACCAGAATAGTTCCTTGGCTTCTTGCTCTCCCTGAAAGTTCCACAAGCAGCAACATAACCTTCAACTTCCTTCAATGTTTTCTCTAGCCAGGCATGTCTCTTTCTTATCTCAACTATAAGAGCTTTGTAGATTCAACAGGTTCATGATCAATGTCTTCTTCATGTGGGGCTTCATTCATATGTTAAGGTTCTTTAGACCTTGATTCCACATTCTTTGGGCCACTTGTACTTCATCATCAAAGTCCAAGTGTGAACCCTTGGACTTCCAGAATGCAACATCCTCATAAGAAATAACATCCCTACATGTCTCATTATATCATTGCCTTGGAATATAGACCCTAAAGGCCTTTGAATTCTCACTGTAGCCAACAAAAGTACCTTTCTTCCTTGATGGTTCCAGTTTTGTCCTTTTCTCTTTGGGTACATGAACAAAAACGAGAAAACCAAAGATTCCTAAATGTTCAACATTTGGTCTCTCACCTGTAAAGATTTCTTTTGGAGTCTTGTAATCCAAATTTCGATGTGGGCATCGATTTTGAACGTAGACAATAGTACTTGCAACTTCTTCCCAAAGAAACATAGGCAACTCTTGATCATGAAGCATAGATTTAGCAACTTCCATAATAGTTTTTGTTCTTTCTTTCAACGGTTCCATTTTGTTCGGGGTAGTAGGGAACTATCAACTCCCTCTTAATTCCAACTTCCCTACAAAAATCGATCAATTCATCTGACACATTCCCCACCATTGTCGGACCTTAGAGTCTTGATTTTTCGCCTCGTAGTATTTTCAACCTATGCTTTGAATTCACGAAACTTCTCAAATATTTGATCGTTGGTCTTTAAGAGATATATCCATGTTTTGCGAGAATAATTATCAATGAAAGATACATAATACAAGCATCTACCCAAGGTTTTATCAAGCATGGGCCCAAAATCACCACAATGCACAAGATCCAGTATTCCTTTCGATCTACTATCATTGCTAGTGCATCTTCCTTTAACATTTTTCCCAAGGGCACATCCTTTGCATACTCCATCATGGTCTGATTTAAGTTCAGGTACACCTTTAACAAAAAATTTCAATCTACCCAAAGCTTTGTAGTGCACATGAGCATACCTTCGATGGCAAATCTCACTAAGTTCAGCAATGTTGTGTAGAAGAGCTTGGATTGAGTGACCAAGGAGATGATATAGTCCTCCATCTCGTAAGAAGCTTTCTTCTTTAACTTCTTTAACAACACCAAACATAGCCTCAGTACTTTTCAACTTAATCAAGTCTTTTGTTTGCAACTTCATGAGTCACAAACATCCATCTGTAGTACTTTTATTCATTCTTTGATCTCATTCTTTCTTCAAGGTATTCACTATAATTGTCATAATATGCCCTTCCTCTTAATTGGGGAGATATACCCTTTATTTATATCCAAGCTTCCTCTCAACTTAGGGAGATCAACAACTTCATAACATCAGAGAAATTTGAACCTTTCAAAACTTTAATTCTTCTGGAACATCTTTCTTTCTTATGGCAACAAGGTCATTTATTCATCTTTTATTTCATCATCATTCTTACAACTCCCTTTATCCATCATGCTCATCATTAATGTCAAGTCATCTTCAATTATGAACATCTTCAATATTTTGAAGATTTATGTACTTGAAAGACCTCAACAACAAGTACAACCAGGTACAAATATACAAAAGCATGAAGTTAACTATATCAAAATCATGTCATCAAAATAATCAATTTGAGATATCAAATACCTAAACTTAGTTAGGTTCATATTCAACAAGGGTTACATATTTTATATACTGGTCTTCAACAATTTGCTAGGGTGAGACTTAAAGCCTTAGATATCAACAACTAAATCAAGTTAACAATCCAATCATAACAATTTATATCTGGGGCTTCAATATTATGCCCTGGAATTTCATTTTCTCACAAACCCTAGATTCCATCACCAAGACTTAGTAATCATCAACAAAAACAAATTAGTAATCATATTATACATCTAGGGCTTCAATAATATGCTACTATAATTTTCATGTCAAATTTTACAAACCCTAGATTTTATCAATAAAAAGATATTAACAATCAATTTAGCGTACTAGCATTTCATATCTAGGGTTTCATTATTATTTCCTTATCATCCTTCTACTAAGGTTTTATTGTAAACCCTAGATACAAACATGAAACCCCAACAATTTTGACCAAACTAGGGTTTCAATTATGCAGAAGCTTATACATCTAGGGTTTCATTCTTAGGACTTTACTTTAACTATTACAAGGGTTTTGTTCATAAACGTAGTTTACCAAACCCTAAGAATCTAAGGTTTTATTATATATTCTAAACATTAATAACAAACCCTAAAAGGCTAGGGTTATGACAATACCAAAACCCTAAATATTAAGATTTTATCATGTGATCTAAATTTTATCAACAAACCCTAAGTGGACTAAGCTTTCATTATTAACATACCCTAAACATCAAAAGGCTAAGGTTTTACAGTGAACCCTAAAGGTTAGGGTTTTACCAAAATGAACAAAATGACAAGAGATAGTATGACGAGGGTAGATTCAATCTACCGATTAATCACCCTAACAAGAATCCTTATGATTCAAAACCCTAGACATAAGAGAGTTAGTAATAAAAAGCAAATTTTAAATGAGAATGATCATACCTTTTTGTATGAAGAAAAACTTGCAACAAATCTTGTAGTCGAAGGTATACCTTGGGTTGTTTAACAAACCTTGTAGGACATCATTTTCTCTGAGGAGCTTCAATAAAGCTTCTTTCGTGATTCAAGTCTTTCCTTTGAAGTTTCCTCCATAACCTTAGTGTATTCTACAAGCTTTCCTACCAAGGAGAATACAAAGGAAGGATTATGAGTAAATAAATCTAGATGCATAGAGAAAATCAAAACATGAAAGACGAAACATAGAACAAGATACTTATCTTTTTGGTAAAATGGTAAAGGCTCCTCCACCAAGTCAGCTTTCTAGAATGATTATCCAAACTTCAGTAGTCTCTTGTAGTCAAACAACTTCAACCCAACAATAACACTAAATTTCGGCCCTACTACAAATTTGAAATTTCATCCCTCCAGCAACAACCCAGAAACTCACACGTGTGACAGAAAAGAGAGAAATTTGATTTCTTTTTTCTTGGCAAGTGCCTTCGTCCCCTTCGCTAGGGTTTTCTCCTTCTTAGGTATTTCACTCTTCTTTTTCTCCTCTAACAACTGCAGATCGAACTTTCTTGAGTGTGTTCCAAATGAGGTCGAGTTGCTGCCTTTATATAGTGGATTCTGGCTCCCAATTAGGCCGACTTGGTGGAGGAGGCCTAAATGACTCATTTTACATCAAAATCATTTTCTTTCTTGATAGACAAAGCCCAAGAAGGGTCTATTACATGATGACATGGACAAGGACTCTTGACATAAACTCTAGAAGCCTACAATAGAGGCTTTGACCCAAAAAAATAAAATAATAAAGCATGAACCCATGCTAAATTTCCTTTTTGACAAATATATTCATCATGACTCAAGTACAATTATGAAGACCAACACTAGTTACATTTTTCAATAGTTAATGGATACATTACCTTCAGATTCCATTTGGAAGGATGATGTACCAATTCCTTTGACTTCATATTTTCCATTATCTCTAAGTTCAACCTTTTGAGTAATCTTCTTAGTCATTTCGGATAGATGTTCACGACTTCTAGTCATGTGCCTTGAAGCACCACTGTCCATTAACCAAATTTCAACATGACTTTCAATTGAACCTGTAAGAGTAGAATAAAATGAATATTCGGATTTAGAATCATGTCTCTTGTGCCTCCTATTTGAAGATGGCTCATTTAGATCAACAACAAAAGCATGATGCCTTCCTCTTCTTTTACGATCATCATTCCTTTCATAGTCATCTCTTCGATTCTTTTGAGGACAATGAGGTTGATTGTGGCCATAGGCTTGACAATGAAAACATTGAACATTTGATAGATCATTTCTATCTCTTTTATCTCTATTGTCTCTTCTATATTGAGAGGGAGCAGGACGTCTTCTTTGTGAAGTAGATTCCTTCTTTGGAGTAGATCTAGGACCTTGCCTTTTACCAGGACTTCTTTGAAACTTACCAAAATTAGGTTTCTTCTTATATCCCTTAGCATGGGTTAGAAAGGCTTATATACTTGGATCTTCAATGTCTACTCTAGAAAGGAGCCTTGATTCTTCTTGAGTACATGTTGCCCATAGCTTGTCAAAAGTTGGAGCATTTTCTTTTGCACTAATACCTGATGCAAATGAATCCCAAGATCTAAGTAGGTTACCCAAGGCTACAATTGCCAATTCCTTGTTGGAGACTTCTTCTTCAATGACTTTGAGTTGGCCTCTTACTTGAGATATGTTGACAAAATAACATGCCACTGTGTCATTCTTTGTCATCTTGATATTACGAGGCTGTCCTCTTAGATTAATGGATTGATTGACATTGTTAATGGTATACAATCCAATACTAGCGTGTTAATTTTGGGCAACTAGGTCCAAACTCCATGTTGTTCTGCTCAGATGATGATGCCAATATTTTTATTGGATTCCTCTTTCAGAGAGGTGCAAGATTGATCTAAAGATCATCTTGATTGGATGAGCAGAACATTTATTTTCAATTAATTCCATTTATGTGCAAGGTCGGCCAGAATTGTAATGTAGGCTTGGAGCCCCAACAAATGTGTCACACACCCTCACAGATGGATATATATTGGTCAAACTTGGAGGTCATTTTCACCATCACTCATCACACACTTCTCTCTTGTGTCTGATTGGTTTGATCATCATTTTGGAGACTTCTCTTCTCACACGTGGGAAAACAACAACTAGGGTTTCGTATATGATCTAGGGTTTTCAACGCAGCTTTGACTAGAGTTGACTTTGGTCAACGCTTGGTCTATTTGACCTCAAACTCTCCCAAAATTTCGATCTCTGCAGTCCGCATTTTTTGGCACAAAAACCGAGGCTAGATGTTGACCTTCAACCTGCTGCGTTGACTTTCTGTTGCTGCTGTTCTGCGTTGACCGTTAACTCGACAACATTGACTTTCGTTGACTGTTGCAGAGTTGTCTTGAGGGTTGTGTGACATTTTTGGTTGGCTGACCGTGAGGAGTCTTTGTTGGTTGAAGCATCTTGTTGACCGCCGTAACACACCACAACACATATATTTTGCTGATCAAGTTAAGTGTATTTTTGGCTTGTCTTTCGTCGATCTATTGGTATGTTCTATCAACATTTTACTTTCATGTTTATGTCATTGCTATTTGATATCGGGTCTAAAGTAAAGTTGCATCAAGCATAGAATATGTACGAAAATTTACATGGTGTCAGAGCTAAGGTGAAGATAAAGCCCAAGTCCGTGTTGAGAGCAATCACCAAAGTAGTATTTGTCAAGGACTCATGGGTAACTCAAATTATAATGGCTTCAAAGCTGATGATGAGTTGACTGGCAAGTCTGACTATCATGCTTGGAAGATGTCTTTGGACTTGGTCTTGGAAGATCAAGAGGTCATGGACTATGTGCAGTGTAAAATTCAAGAGCCTCCATCATCTGCACCTGCTGCCACTAAGACGAAGTATAGAAAAGGAGAAATCAAAGCTAAGCTGATCATCTGAGATTCCATCCATAAAAGTTTGGTTGCCTACATCTCTGATCTGGGCACATCTAAGGAGATGTATGATAAGTTGGTCAATATGTTCAGGGCTAACAATGCAAATCAAGTTCTTTTCTTTAAGAACCAATTGAAGAATCTCAAGAAAGGCAGGGATGAATCCGTTCAATCCTATTTTCTGAATTGACTGAAATCAGGAATAATCTTTTGGCCATTGGGGAAACAATAGCTGATCGAGAAATGGTTCTCACCGCACTTGGAGGTCTCCCCTCTGAATGGCATGTATTCATTACTACCATTCTCAATAATAATGTGATTCTTGATTTTGACGAAGTATTGTTGAGATGCACTCAAGAGGAAACAAGAATGATGGAATATGAAAATGAAGGTAATGCTGCCTTCACCGCTCGTGCTAAGAAGAAGAACAATGGTGGTCCGAGGAACCATGGAAGAGCAAGGGCCCGAGAAAAGAAAGGAAGATGTTACACATGTAACAAGTTTGGCCACTATGCTAGAGAATGCCCTAATAGAAGGGATTCTCACGGGGATGATGACAACAACAACAAGAGGAATGGAAGTCAAAGGAACAACAGGTTCAAAGGAAAGAGGAAGGCTCCCTCTGGTCGTAATGGAAATGGGCAAGCTTTCAAAAGGTCAAGAAATTCCAGGTATGAGGAATCTAATGTTGCTGATGATAAAATAAATGAATTCATTCTCGTATCTGCCCTCTCTGCTGCATCTTCACCCGACACCTTGGATGTCTGGTTGATTGATAGTGGTGCTTCAAGGCACCTCACTGGGTCTAAAGAAGCTCTCTCTGATTTGATTGAGAAGGATACTAATATGAAAATTATCCTTGGAGATAATGCCACCTATCCCGTGAAAGGGAAAGGGACTGTGACCGTCCATTTATCTCAAGGTCAAGTCCTCCGTTTTCAAGATGTATTGTATGTACTTGATTTGAAGAAGAACCTTGTGTCTATTTCGGCCATGGAAGACAAAGGTTTCAAGGTGGCATTCGTTGATGGAAAGGTACACATCTGGAAGAAGAGTCTCAAGGAAGCTCTTACGATTAGGTTTAGAGTTGATACACTCTACTAGGTTGGAGGAAGTCCACTGGGGGCTATGACATGTGATACAATTTGTCAAACCAAACTATGGCATCGGAGGTTTGGATACCTTCATTACAAAGCCCTTCCCAAAGCAAGGAAGGTGGTGACTGGGATGCCCGAATTCAAAAATGATCATGAAGGTGTATGTTAGGGTTATGTCGAAGGAAAGCATACAAGGGGACCTTTCCCCTCAAGTGTCACAAAGACGCCTGATGTCTTGCAATTGATAAATTCTAATCTATCTGGTATGTTGCCTGTGACATCTTTGGGAGGATGTTCTTATTACATGACGTTTATAGATGACTTCTCTCGCAAGTCTTGGATATACTTCTTAAAGAAGAAAGATGAAGCATTCATGTGGTTCGTACTTTCAAAGCCTTGGTGGAAAATCAAACAGGGAAGAAGATCAGGATTTTGAGGACTGATAATGGCACTGAATATGAGACGAACGAGTTCAATAACTTTTGCAGAGAAGTTGGCATTAAGGGGGATACCACAACCGTATATACTCCTGAGCAAAATGGCGTCGCTGAAAGAAAGAATAGTACCATTGTGGAAGTTGTCCGTGCCATGCTATGTGACCAAGGCCTTCCGAAGTTTCTATGGGGAGAAGCTGCGAACACTATTGTGTACATACAAAGTCGATGCTCGCATTCTGCTTTGGACTCCAAAACTCCCGAAGAGGTCTTCTCTGGTAAGAAACCTGATGTTTCTCATTTTAGAGTTTTTGGTTGTCCCGTTTATTTTCATGTGCCGAAAGGGAAGAGAAGAAAGCTGGATTCTTCTGGGAAGAAGGGAATGTTTGTGGGCTACAGTGAAACTTTGAAGGCTTATAGAGTCTATGTGCCTGGTCAAAGAAAAGTGGAGATTTTCCACGATATTACCTTTGATGAAGATGCTTCCCTCAAGAAAGTGATAAACCTTCCGAGCTCTGAGGAAGATCATGATGTAAGATCAGGGAATCAGGAAGAGATGAAGGATGAGATGATGGTCGATGTTGAAGGATTGATGGACCCCATTGATTCACCTCCTTCAATGAAGAGAAGACCCTCATGGCTCCAGGATACTCTTGAAGATGCCGAGAGACATATGGCCCCAAGTTGGACATTTCGTCAAAGCAAGAAGCCGAATAGATACCAAGGGTATCTAGCAGCCATGACTACAATGGTACAATCTGAGTCTGGATCATTTGAAGAAGCTGTAAAGCATCAAGTCTAGAAGGATGCTATGCACGAAGAGTACGAATCCATTATGAAGAATGATGTCTGGGATGTGGTTCCAAGACCGGAGGACAAAGCTATTGTCACCTCAAAATGGCTCTATAAGATCAAGCATGGATCTGATGGTAGTGTTGAAAAATTCAAGGCAAGATTCGTTGCCCGTGGCTTCTCTCAAAAGGAAGGCGTAGACTATGATGATATATTTGCACTTGTGGCTCGATATACCACCATTCGATCTATTATTGCCCTTGATGTTAAGCAAGGATGGAATCTTCTCCAGATGGATGTGAAGACCGCTTTTCTGCATGGTTCGATAAAGGAAGAGGTGTATGTGGAGCAACCTCTAGGGTTCGAAGTCTAGGATAGAGACTCTCATGTGTGCAGGTTGAAGAAAGCCCTCTATGGGTTGAAGCAAGCCCCCAGGGCTTGGTACGAGAGGATAGATAGCTACTCGAGGAAGCTGAGCTTCACTCGAAGTAATGTTGATCGGAACCTTTACTTCAAGGTTGATAGAGAAAAGCCTCTCATTCTGGTTCTCTATGTGGACGATCTCTTCCTGACAGGTGCTAACCCTCTCATTCATTAGTGTAAGAGGGAGTTCGCTTCTGAGTTCGAGATGAAGGACCTAGGACTGATGCATTACTTCCTAGGCCTGGAGGTTTGGCAGAGACTTGGCGAGATTTTCCTTTCTCTAGGAAAATACATTGTGAGCTGCTGGAAGATTTGGAATGGTGGACTGTAAGTCCGTGTCGACACCAATGGAGCTCAACTTTAAGAAGTTGAGTGGAAACACTGCTGGGCCCGTGCTAGCAAATCCTATCGAGTATCGTCAACTCGTAGGGGCCTTGATGTTCTTAGTGAATAGCCATCCGGACGCATGTTTTTGCAGTGAACACTTTGAGTCAACACATGGTTGATCCTCATCACATTCACTGGGTTGGTGCCAAGAATCTGTTGAGATATCTTCGGGGCACGATAAACCATGGGCTGAGATACACTGCCGGGAGTTTGAGACTCCATGGATATACTGATGCCGATTGGGCTGGCAGTGTGGTGGATCACAAGAGCACACTTGGATGCCGCTTCACACTTGGGTCTGCTTCGATATCTTGGATGGGCAGGAAGCAGAAGTTGGTGGCTTTGAGCACTGCTGAGGCCGAATACATTGCAGCGAGTATGGCCTGTTGTGAAGCTATTTGGTTGCGAAAGCTCTTTAGTGAGCTGTTCGGACATGTGCTAGATACCACCGTTATCCTTTGTGATAACTAGAGTGGGATTCGTTTGTCAGAGAATCCCGTGTTCCACGATCGATCCAAGCATATTGATATTAGGTACCATTTTGTCCGGGATATGGCACAGCGAGGCGCCGTAAGGCTTGATCATATAGGAATTGATGAGCAGGTCGCGGATATTCTCACAAAGCCCTTGGGGAAGGTCAAGTCCCTAACCTTCCGTGAGAATCTTGGAATCATGGAACGACCCTATGCTGAGGGTCCTGTTGGACGATGAACTCTGGGAGCTCCAGGGGGGCTTTGGGAATAACTTCTTGGAGCTATAAGAAACCACAAGGCTAGGCTTGCCGAACCTTGTTGGTGTGCTTCCACCCCACCGTGATGATATTGAGTTGGTTCACCTCTCTTTGATCTGTGCCTCGTATGCATCCTACCCATGGAGTCCTGGACTTATGGGAAGTACCTCTCATTTTGGCCAATGAGGTGGGAAACGTGGATAGAGATTGATAGCATGACCGATGGATGCATCGGAGATTGCCGTACTCTCTATGTCTAGGATGGCACATGTCCAACAACTTGATCTGGGATCAAGTCTAGTGAGGTTTCGGACGTCCAACTGACTACGGGTCAGTTAAACTAACTTCGGGTTAGTATGAGACTCCTTTGAGTTTTATAGAGGTTTCCAACCTCTGAGCTGACTTTGGGTCAGCCGGGAGTGATGTCTTTGTGACTTACCATTTGAAATAAAGAAGCCAGCAAAGCAAGTTACGACGGGATGATGCACGATGTTTGGATGGCACAGGTGGATGGAGTTCTCCCTAGTTGAGAGGGAGTGTTAATTTTGGGCAACTAGGTCCAAACTCCATGTTGTACTGCTTAGATGACGATGCCAATATTTTTATTGGATTCCTCTTTCGGAGAGGTGCAAGATCGATCTAAAGATCATCTTGATCGGATGAGCAGAACATTTATTTTGAATTAATTCCACTTATGTGCAAGGTCGACCAAAATTGTAATGTAGGCTTGGAGCCCCAATAGGTGTGTCACACACCCTCACATATGGATATATATTGGTCAAACTTGGAGGTCATTTTCACCATCACTCATCACACTTCTCTCTTGTGTCTGATTGGTTCGATCATCATTTTGGAGACTTCTCTTCTCACACATGGGAAAACAGTAGCTAGGGTTTTGGATCTGATCTAGGGTTTTCAATGCAGCTTTGACCAACGTTGACTTTGGTCAACGCTTGGTCTATTTGACCTCAAACTCTCCCAAAATTCCGATCTCTGCAGTTCACATTTTTTGGCACAAAAATCGAGGCTGGACGTTGACCTTTGACCTGTTGCGTTGACTTTCTGTTTCTGCTATTCTGCGTTGACTGTTGACTAGACAACGTTGACTTTCGTTGAGTTTGGGTTGACTGTTGTAGAGTTGTCTTGAGGGTTGTGTGACATTTCTGGTTGGCTGACCGTGAGGAGACTTTGCTGGTTGAAGCATCCTGTTGACCGCCATAACACACCCCAACACATATATTTTGCTGATCAAGTTAAGTGTATTTTTGGCTTGTCTTTCATCAATCTATTGGTATGTTCCATCAGCATTTTACTTTCATGTTTATGTGATTGCTATTTGATATCGGGTCTAAAGTAAAGTTGCATCAAGCATAGAACATCTACGAAAATTTGCATAGCGTCATACATAGCCTTGGCAGTTTTATGTTCAACAATATAGGGAATCAAATGATCCCCAACAAAATCTAATATGATGTTCCTTGCGAAAATATCATATTCATGAAAATTCTCCTTTCCTGCTTGATCAGATGGTTTAGTAACTTTACTTGTGACGATTCCCAAAACTTTGTTTCTTTTAAGAGTTATTTCAACCCTGGTCTTCCATGCCATGTAGTTAGTAGCTCCCTTAAGCTTGCTTTCAGTCTTCATGAAGGAATTCATGATGAATATTGCTAGTCACATAGAGGACAAAATCCAAAACTCTCTAAAGTACCTTTTAGATGCCCCTTCAAGTGCTCTTCAAGATGATCTCTCTACGCTTTTTCCTTCACAAAGGCTCTGACACCATGTTGAATTTCTAGTGAAGCTAGGAATAGAATAGTTTTTCACAATTGATAACTTCTTCTAATGATACAACCAATTCTTTACTTCAATCATCAAGTAGCTATACATGAAAAACTTCATCTATTCAATTCTTGCAATAAATAGAGATCACAGTAAACAATGAATAATAGACAAGAGTCACCAAGAATTAGGCTCATAGCCAAGGCAAAACCGACATGGGGAAAACCCAACCAAAATTCTTTCCTTAAGAGAGAGAGATTTTGTCCATCAAAAGTACATCAAGAGTAATCCAATAAATGCAAATCTAACCTCAATAGAGTCGCAGTCAAGAACCAGTTAATAGGAGAGAGAAAGTCAACTTCTGGTCAATGAAAGTGGTCTACACAAAGTGGTCGAGATGCGGCACCGAAATCACTGATGCAGAAGGCTGAAATTTGGCTTTGTGATGGCCACATAACAATGAACAAAAATATTCAAAACTTTCGATCAAATCAGTAGCCCAGAGATGCGGTGAACACAGGTCAACATGCCAAATAGATGAGTGAAATCTTAGTCAACGAAAGACAGTGAACTCCTGAAATCTTGACGAACGCAACTCCAAGAGAAAAAAGTCAATGCAACTCAAATTAGTTTTCCTTCTGATCTTAACACGTTTGGAATCTTGCTTAGAATTGCAGATCAAACTTGATGATGATGATGGTCGAATAAATGCCAATCGATGCCCAATTTATATGAGGGTGATGTGGGCTAATTAGCCCTAAGTGGGGCCGACTTGAAGAGTTTGTGAGGTTGACTTGTAGAGTTGACAAGAAATAAATTTCCTTCATGGTTTTTAATAAAAAATACCAGCTGTTGCTATCCAAATTTTCAACAATTGACACCTCCTGAGACTAGAACACCTATCTGAGCTACAAAATCTAATAGAGACAATGGTTGAGGGAAAGAAAGAAAGCACAAATTGAGGCCACCAATGCACCTGAGTACCTGCAAGCTATAAATTAAAAAATACAGAAGTTAGTGAAGTAAAGTACCTTGGACTTCCCTACCCTCCAACATAGCTCCTTGTTCGATAAAATTAAATATTTAGCAGAAATGAAAACTATTGAGGTGCAAGCACAACATTTAGTAAAGGATTGGTCAACAATTGACCAACATCTTCAGAAAATCACACTTGTTATTCATCAGACAACATTCAACAAAAGCCCAACTCCAGCACCTTCAGCACAACCAATACCACCTCAGTCGAAATTTCAATTTTTTGCGTTGTTTGCATCAGAAAGTGGCCCATCAGTTCAACTGGCACAATCAACTACTTTAGAAATCGAGGTTGAAGGTTTTAACTGGTCGCTAGGGGAAAGAGAGAGAAGAGGTATTCGTATACTGAGCCCTCATACTGAAGTATCCACAATGACAGCAACCCAACTTGCAAAATCAGTTGATCAACCGACTCCAAAGGGCACTCATGTGCAGTCGTCTGCATCATCATCTATTCCAAAATGAATAATTCAACAAAGATTCAACCAACTTGTTCTTATTCTTCTGAAATTTCACACACTAAAATTTTGAAATGTTCCACCAAGGCTCCGGTGCGGGGAGACGCGGTGCAGGGAGACGCACAGGGGGGACGTGTGGGAGTACCCTCAAATTTTAGGGAAATTTTGGGGGAGCGGGGGGACTTCGGGGTATATATATATATAAAATTCAAGTTCATATTCATTGTTCAATAATGAAAACATAAATATTAAATAGACTAAAGCAGACATGCGACTGCAAAATACATTCCACCACACCTTCAAAAGCAGAGAACCCAGTCTTCAAGAAGAAAGAACACTAAGTTTACAACACCACCCGCAAACATGACAAGGAGATTATGCCTTGAAACCTTGAATCTTAAAGGGATCATAAGAGGCATAAACGTCAATATACTTGTAGATTCTGGTAGTATTCATTATTGTATAGACATTGTTCTTGCTAGACAACTTAATCTTAGTATGTGCCCAATCAAGGCCCTGACCATGACTGTTGCTACTGGGCAAAAGTTCGAAGAAATAGGAGAATGTCATAAGGTTTCAATCCAGATACAAGAACTAGAACTACAAAAAAATTCTTTGCCCTATTGTTCAATGTTGCACAAAGCGGGGACCAAACGGGGACGTTTTTTGGAAGTGGATACGCGGAAGCGTCATTTCCCAAAAATCTAGGAAGCGAAGCATCTTGGAAGCCTTTACTATATATATTTGCACTTATATTAAAAAAAACATCCAAAATACCAAATTATTGTAGAAGATATTAAAACATGCATATTTGTATACAAATCAAGATAGATATGGCATCCATTGTACATCAATGGTTAATTATTCAAGCATCAACCATCTAGAATATAGATTCTTCTCCTCTTGTCTCGCTTTTGCCTCTACCTCGATTGTCCAAGGAGATTAGTCAACATTTCCCAATTTTAATCAAACTACCTAATCCAAGCCTTAAAATATGGTGGAAAAAGCTTAACATGCTTGATCAATGATTTTGACTTGATTGAAAGGTAATTTTTTGCTAAGGCCATGACAAAGGAGTTCAACAATTAACACCACCAACACTAGGGTACATGAGCACATAGAGGGCTTGGTGCTCTTTATTAAATGCCAATCACATACACTCATACTTGATATAATCTAATGAAAAGCCACAATCTCATTGATCCTGAATTCGTGAAAAATGTTAAGTCTGTAGAATTTTGAATAGGATATGAAATTCTATTTTCTCCATATGAAGCCCGATGAGACTAGAACCACTCTCAAACATCCTGAGTCATTTCATGGTAATATTAAAAATTTAAGTAAAACGTTAAAAATGAAAGATAAGGGAGAATGTCTCTTTTACATTAAAAATTTAACATTACCATGAGGGAGCATCTAGGAAGCATATAAGGAGCATCAAGGGAGCATTGTCCGGGAAGCCCCAACCCAACTTAAGCCAATTTTTTTTTTTAAGAAAAATCTAGAACCGCGCGAAACCGCCCATCTCCCTCTGGATCCACTGGCGATCCACGCGGATCCGTGCTTGAACCTCCATAGATCCTTTTCTAGATTCGTGGATAAGGCTTGCGTGGTTCCAGATTTCCAGGAATCGCTTCAAAACGGCGGAACTGTGGATCTGATTTTCGAATTCGTGGTTCCGTCGGAGGATCGTCCAAGGATCGGTACGGGACGTAGTTCTGACCTTGGATCCTTTGGGAGGGGGCGGGGGGGGCGAAGGATCGTGCAACACTGCTACTGTTCAAGGAAATCGATGTAGTGCTAGGTGCATAATGGTTAATACAGTTAAGAAGTTATATTACAAACCTGGAAGAACAATTCATGGAGTTTAGTTGGCAAGGATGACACTATAAATTATATGGTGTTGACGCTTCCAGCTACAAGGAAGATGCAAATACATATGAGAACTTCACCAACTCATAAGGCACAAACAAAGTTAAAGTAAATAAACCCCATTCCACAACAACGTGCTCAACTAAAGAAACCCTGCTTGTTATGCTTTGAGGACAAAGCATCTCCAAGGGGGGGGCAATGTTATGAATAAAATATTCATAAAAATATTAATTAAATAAATAATATAAAAAAATTATAATAATAAAATTAATTAAATAAATAATTAATTAATTAGTAAACACCATTAGTTATGAAAGGTCAAAGGTCAAACAATGTGATCATTCATTTTCGTGGCTAGTCAATGCCTATATAGGCAAACTGCCACGAAAGCTTGTAATAACCGTTCAATTATTATGCAATAATAATACAATTACTTATTTACACTATATACTTAGTCTACACACAATTAGATGTTGCGTACTGGCGATCTTACTGCTACACTCTATCAAGTCGGTTGACCAAGTCAGTTTGGATAAGTTAGTTGAGACAGTTAAATTGCTTTAACTGTCTACAAGGATATACATATGTATGTACTCAACTCCATGTAGTTGGTTGGTTACCTGCTGAGATATATCTAATAGAAGTGTGCTTTTGGTGGCTCTCTACTATTTTTGTGTTTCTCTTCTCTTCCATGTGATGCATATTACTCTTTAAGCTTACTTGATGTTCCACTCTACCGGTAACTAATGCATACTTTTCACTAGATTATAACACCATTCATAATTAGAAGGATGTGAAGGTCAAAAGGATTATTTTGGATGTGGTGAAGGATCATATGATCCCTCATTTATCCAGAAAAAATACTATTAGGGAGATGTGGGAGGCTTTGATGAAACTATACTAGAGCAATAACCAAAACATGGAGATGGTGCTGAAGGAGAAACTTAGGGGTACCAAGATGACTAGATCATATACAACAACAACTTATCTTACAAGGATCTCACAAGTTTGTGATGATTTGGTTGCAATTAGGGAGGCCATGTCATATCAAAAATTGGTGAGTATGGCTGTAAATGGCTTCACTAGGCCATGGGCTTCCTTCGTCGAAGGAATTGTGGCATGAGAAAAACTTCGTGACTGGGAGAGATTATGGATGATTTCATCCAAGTGGAGATTCAAGAGAAATCTCTGCATGGAGGCCAATGTAGGGGTGATGATGAGAACCTTTCCCTTGCTAGTCAGGGAAGAAAGGGCAAGGGGAAGACTAAAAAGAATTCTAGTGGGGATGCCACCTCTCAATATGGACAGAAGAAAGACATGAGTAAGGTGAAATGCTTTGCTTGTCTCAAGATTAGCCATTATGCAAGTTAATGTTTGGATTGTTAAAAATGGTTGTTATTGATGTCAAAGGTTGTCCAAATGATAGAGTAAATTACATAGTCAAAAAGCATATTTCGAGACCTCTTCGACAATATGTGGCACAACTTCTAACTCACATTTGAGGAGAAATAAAATTTTGAATGTTTTTAAATATATATTGTGTCCCCAGCTCAAGTTGACCCCTCTCTTAATAGGCTGACTGAATCCATTGTTTAAGGGACAATTCGACCCCTTGACCACCCACTCGATTGGTATAAATACTGCACATGTGGCTCATTTAAAGGTAGGAAAACTCGGTGATAGAGCAAGGAACAAGGTTTGAAATGGCCAAAGGATCTGAGCTGAAGAAAAGGATCGAGCCAAGGAAGGAATTGGGCCATGTTAGGAGCTGAGGAGCTCTGGAAAATCCGAGCAAATGGAGGATCATTTTCTGTTATTCTGTTGTGATTCTTGTCGAGTGTGAAATTTTCACTCTGAAAATTGTTACTATAGTAGTTGATTTATTTCACCTACTTATTATGATAAATTATTTACAGATGCTCCAGTAAATTTTGAAATAAACACAGCTGCAGTATTCACTCTAATCAAAAGCAGAAGAACAAATAAAACCCATATATCACAATAGAAACAACCACATGAACACCGTTTTTTTTGGACAATTGTCCCTGGAAAAACCCAATGTGGGAAAACCGGTGCAACAAATGAGGATTGTATTAATCATCAACAGTGAAAATATCATTTACGGAATTCATGACAAGTAGAATCAATAACATACACCTGATATGAATTTTCCGGACAATCCGGAAGTATTCTCGACACACGGGATGTCCTCCAGCACCCTCTGCGTCAATCTGCGTAGCCCCTCTGCGCATTCACTGCTTGGACTGCGTAAGTTTGCATAGAGGGCTAGTGTTGCTGCTTTCCCTTCGTCTTCTGTCTTCCTTCTTCTTCGTTTCTGCTGACTTCTCCCTCCTACTTTTGTCTCTGCAACCCTGCCTCTATAGACTCACCCTCTAAAATCGAATTCTCTTACTTCAGAATCGATTTCCTTCAGGGATTGAGAATGTGCCCGACTTGCTTTTCAAATGACCCTCAAGCCTTCTCTTATAGTCTTCTCGCTGATGAATCAACGGCCCAAATTATATCCTTAATCAATGGCTCATATTTAAAGATGACTTGATCTTCGTTTTCTAGAAGATTCACACTCTGCTTTATCAATGTCCCTAAGTTTAGACTTAGAGATCACTTTAAAATAATTAATTATTTTAATAAAGCAAAATCTGAGTGGAATTTCCACAAATGATTTCTAGGTTCTCTGGAATACTTCTGTCCAAGCCTCTCCTCAAAATTTGAGACCTGGAACACTTCCCGATGCTATAAATCAACACCGGGGTATAACATTGTGACAAGGTCGAGAGTCTTGAGCTTGAGCTGACCAAATTTTGGGAAGTTTTTACACTCATATTGAAGCAGGCCGAGCCCTTGTAAAAGTTTGACTAGTTATCTTTATTAGAATAGACATTAGACCTATTAAGTAGGGTGAGTCCTAGACCACTGATTTTTGCATAGTTGTGACAGTTTTGGAGGTCAAGCCCTAGTTTGTTTAGGTAGTAGGGTGAGTTCGTGGGTTTATTCTTGTTGGGGTTGAAGGAGGCCAAGTCTTAGTCCATTGGTTGAAGTTTGTGATCTACTCTTGCCATTTTTAATTGAGGCTGAGCCCTAGCTTATCAATTCCACAACTTCGAATTGTGTTTTACTCTTGCTAGCTTTGGAGGAGACTGAACCCTAGACTGCGTGTCTGTAAGATATCCTACACATAAGTGACGATAGTGTTGTGAAGATTTGTAAAAGTTTCAAAAGAGAAACCCTACTACAGTGTCTCGATCTACTTCACCTACTTGTTTGATTAATTAACAAGTTATTAATCTGAATATTCAGAAAACACTAAAGAAAATACAGACTGCAGTCTAGACATCTACAGATCATTTACTGAATAGTACGCACATGTGACAAAATTACACAGATTTTTCAGACAAATGTCCCCGGGAAAACCCAATGCGTGAAAACCAGTGCAACAACTCTAGAGGGTTTTATTATTATGCAGAATTTGAATACAACATTTTGGGCACCAGAAATGGTTGGCCTTATGGAGAAATTACACGACAGTTGTACCTTTCACTCGGAGACAGAAAATATGGCTGATCCAACCCTCTCCGGGGAATTATGAATTCGAGCCCTTTCTGCTCCACAAGAACATTCAGCACTGCCTCTGCAGCCTTTGCGTCAACCCCTACTGGCCAGCGTCTCCACTGCGTCACCCTCACTAGTGCTGCGCTGGCCTGGTTGGGCCTGCGTCACCCTCACTGGTGCTGCGCTGGCCTAGTTGGGCCTGCGTCACCCTCACTAGTGCTGCGCTGCCCTGGCTGGGCCTGCATCACCCTGGCTGGTGTTGCGTTGGCTGGGTCTGTGTCATTCTTGTTGGGCTTACACAACCTCTGCGCAGTCCTCTGCGTGGTGCTGGATGAACTGCGTCCTCCTGGCTGGCTCTGCACTGTCTGGTACAAGCTGCTTCTCTGCTGCTGTATTCTCGGCCTCAGATCAGATCACCCATTGCCGATCTCTTCCCCTCACTGCACTACAAAATCGCTTCGAGTTTCTCGGCAAACCCCGCCCCGGAAATTTGACTCAGCTTCAATGCTCTGCTTGTGTGTGTGTGTTCTCCAACTGACCCCAAGCCTTTCCTTTATACTTTTCTTGTTGGGAAACCAAAGATCGTGATCTAATCTCTAATCGACGGCTCATATTAAAAGATTGATTGATCCACGTCACTTAGAACATTTCATCACATGTGTTTTGTTGGACACCTAATTCTCAACGAGTAGGTGTGGAAGGCGAATGGACAAATGGTGTCCAAGAGACCACTTGGAATGGGAATCCAAGGGTCACACTAATGTAATATAAATGTACATCTGTGGTGAATAATAAGATAACTCATGCTTATCTTTCTCCTTTCGTGTTTACTATCTTCTTTACCATGCGTGTGTTTAACATGGTATCAGAGCGCAGGCCAGGTCTTGGCATTTTCGGATTTTGTCAGCTCCATTTTTAGCCATTCTGCCTATTTCATTGCTACGACTTTGCATCTGCCTAGTCTATTTTTTGTGTGTTTTCCAGGCCTATCAATAACGTCTGCTCATTAACGTTTGCTCGCTTGGCAGATTGTTTTGCTGCTCTTGTGTGCTGCTCATTAACGCAATCTACTCCCGCAGGCTTGATCTCCTTCGCAGGCCTGCCTTCTCCGTCATTGCTCCGCTCCTCCACGCACATACTTCCCTTGGATTCCACGCTTCCTCCACCTCCCGTTATCAGCGTGACGTGAAACGAACACGCAACATTGAATGTGTTATATATGTGTTATTAATGCACCTCCAGGTCAGTTAATACACCGCTCCATCCTCCCATAAGCCCCAGTGGTTTCTCCTTTTGAATATTTTCTCGGTTTATAGTGGTGGTATCATGGTCCCCTTGCGGTTCGGCTCCAAGTAATTACCACCGATTGCAAGCTGTCATACTACTGTTCGACGCTTATAGAAAGCTAGCACCAAAGCCGAAACCCAACCTCTATTTTTAGTTTTCTGCCCTGGTAACTCCCTCCTGTCGTTGTTCTCTGTCAAATCTCTACATTTGGATAGACCATCCTTTGCATTCAATGCGCACTCGAATTATCTCTGCGATGATTGTGAGGATTTCTGAGTTAACATCTGGTTGAATAACTTTCATATAAGCTTTGCGTTTGCGTGGTGTGGAAGTGTTGGAACGTTGGACCTTCAAACAGTCAGTGATATCGTTGAAATTGGTGAGCTTGGTCGAAAATTGGAGGTGTTGCATTGGACGGTGAGACTATAGTGTTCATTCTGCATCAAAGGCATTTTCCTTAGAGCAGTCTTGTGATGAGAGGTGGAATGGTGCAGAGGAATCAACTTGTGCTTTAACCAATTTTCAAAGAATGGATTGGTGCCTCCACGCAGGACTGAATGGTATGTCGACTCCTTTTAAATATTGGGCATACATGTTGGTTGAGTTTTGATATATATATTGTAGGATACTCCTTTTTTGAAGATTGGTCGAATTTAACCTGAATAAGTGTGTCATTTATGGAAGATCTTGTTGGGTGGATGACCGCCTCTGTAATTCACGCAATGCCTATGAATTGTGGGAAAAGCCTTACTGATTTCCTCCCATTGTGGTTTCAAAGAACTGTTTGAGGGTTTTGATGAGTTGAATCGTCATTTGAGACAAAATTGACATTGCACTGAATGGTGGTTTATGTGGGTTGAACCAGCGACTTGACTTATATATAGTTGGGTGACAACGATTTTGACGTGCTGTATCCTCTCATCCACTAACGACATATATTGGAAAATATCCTCTTCTTTGCAATCACTGATTTCCTCCAGATTGAGGAGTTAAGAATTTGGGCGAGAGCGAAGAAACTGAATTTTATACCCTTTATGTGCGAACAAAGAATGTTCGTTGCGCTATGCACTCCTCCTTCTAATCACTAACTTGCACCAAGGCTGGTATTCATATATCTGCACATTTGCATTATATTTTTGATCTGTGGATCTGATTGAAAGCTTAATTTATTTGTTGTATTGCGCACTAATGGGTCATAAATAAGTGTGGACACACTGTTTCCACAAGTACACCATTTACTTTTGAAATAATTAGCATGCTCGTTTACTTCTACAAGCTCGCCATAAGTTTTAAAGTATAAATATCATAAGAGAATCCTATTTGTGAGCATCTTACATCTTCGAGTTGGTTGGAAAGATGTTTGGTATAGCTTCAAACAAAGAATTATTAATTGTTGTCAACGCGGGATGCTGCAATGCTAATGTGTTATGCGTAAAGTAAGTTGAGCAATGTGACTTAGATCTTAAAGGAACCCTCATAAAGGACTTGGACTTGGAATGATTAAATTCAAATCCCTTTGAGGCATTTGTGGAATATTGAATTGTATTTTGAGTGTGGATTAACTGGTGTTGTCTCAAAACATAAGATAAAGATTATTATATACCTCGTTAAAGGATTCATTGTAGTTGAAATATTGTTTTTGCTGAGCAAAATCAATAGCATATGAATTGAGAGCTCATGTCGGTATTTATCTTACTCGTTATTTTGTGATTCGTTGAGTGTTGAAGCGTGGGGTTACCAGGAAATTTTTGAAGTTTAAATGGCTCAGATTGACCGTTTGTTAGAGTTATTAAGAACTCTAATCATATCAACTGTTGAAAGCACAATTAAAATCAGTAAAGACACTCTCTCAAATATTCAAACCTCTCTGCAAAATGCACAAGAACAGATTGAGTTTTTGTAGCTTGAATCTCAGCTACAACAAGAAGAATTACAACAATGGATTCATCATTCTGAACTTGTTTCTGTTCAGAAAATTGACAGGGACTCCCATCAATAGCAAGAATATAAATTTAAGGTTGGTTCACATTCAGTACCCATTTCAGGAGCAGATGTGCAGAAAGATGCATAAATGCAGCATGCACCTACCAAGCCCATCATCAGACCTTGGGAAGAGCTTGTCCATAACAAGCACAAAACTGGTCTTGGATATGACAAGGAGTTGTCCTTTCATATTCCGGACTACTACAAGCCCATTCAATTTCAGAGTGCCGGATTTCTTTATGACAGTTCACCTTCAGCTGTTCCAGATCCCGGTTCTCTTCCACAGCAGCAACAGCAAATTGAAAAATGCCAACACTGTGATCGCGTTGGCCATATGAAAAATCACTGTTTCGATCTTCACCCATGCAAGCACTGTGGCCGGCACACCCATTCTTCACACAGATGCTTCAGAAACAAGCCTCCTACAAGAACAAAGATTCATCTTGGATGGATCGCTTCTTGGCAATGGGCATCAACAACCAAGAAGATGTTTAAGTCGCATGCCAGAACTTGTTCTCGAATATTGAAAAATCTTGCAGTTGAGTTTTCGCCATCATCTCACCTTGTACCTGACAGGGGGGAAAATGGTGGTCATCTACAAGCTTCGAAGCCACATCAAGCGAGCCTGAGCCACAACCTGTCATTCCAGATTCAGAGTTGTAGCTAGAGACACACCACATCAAGCGAGCCTGAGCCACAATCTCTCATTCCATATTCAGAGTTGTATCCAGAGACACAACACTTCAAGCGAGGCTGAGCCACAACTTGTCATTCCAGATTCAGAGTTGTGGCCAAAGACACGTATGCCCATGAGCATTCCTTTGGTTGGTGGACAACCTTAAAGCATCTATGCGAGGTTGATATTCTTCCTCTTCAAAGAATTCAGAGCACTTCCTCTAGTAGAAGACTTCAGCTTCTTGCCAGCTTTGGTAGAGTTCCAGGAAATGCATTAATCATTCCAGTGTTGGTGGTCATCCTTAAACAATCACAGGTTGTAGACCTCCCTTCTTCTAGGTTGAAGGTCTCCCTCTTCAAATATGAGGGACATTTCCTTGAGCAGAAGCCCTAAGCTTCTTGCCAGATTTGGAAGAGTTCCAGGAACTGCACTAAGCGTTCCAATGTTGGTGGTGATCCTTAAACCACCTCTTTATGTCAACATTTCAGAGAGTTGATTCAACTTTGCAGATTTGTATTACAACTCTCTTTTTGGACTCACACATACCCCTTCGGATTAAGGGGGGGGAATGTTGGATACCTAATCCTCAACCGGTAGGTGTGGAAGGCAAATGGAAAAATGGAGTCCAAGAGACCACTTGGAATGGGATTCCAAGGGTCACACCAATGTAATATAAATGTACATCTATGGTGAATAATAAGATAACTCACGCTTATATTTCTCCTTGTGTGTTTACTATCTTCTTTACCATGTGTGTGTTTAACATGTTTAATTAATTCACTTTAATTTTTCTATTTCCCTAAGTTAGACTTAGGGTCGTCATTAAAAAAATCAATTATTTGAATAATTCATACCTCCAGATGAAATTTCTCCAAAGGCTTTCTAGGTCTTGGAGATCTCGTGTGTCTTAGCCCCTGCACAAAATTTCGGAGCTAGAGCACACTCGATGCTACCCCAAAATCTCAACACTCCCTCTTAGCGAGGAGTGTGGTCTAGCAATACATCCACACTGAAGTATTTCCCGATCTCGACATCGGTCTCTGCATTGCTGATGCTTGGCCTGCTGCCCTCCATCCATTGCGCTGCTATCACTGACACTGTTGTATTCGTACTGCAGTTCCCTCTCAAGTTGTTGCATTGTGCTGCCAACTCTTGCACTGCAACTCAATTGCTGAGAAGTAAGCAACTGAAGGACCCCTGCCCAATCACTGACAGATAAGTCAGTGGGGCTACATCTCATCACTGAAGCTCCCGTGGTTGTTGCGCTGCGCTGTCTCTTTGAAGCCACTGCACTGCTACTGCTCTGCACTGCATAAGCACTGCTCCTCTGCGCTATTGAAGTCCCATCAGCCTCTGCGCTGCTGCTTCCACGTTGTTTCTGCCTTTGCATTGCGCTGCTTCTTCTACGCTGTTGTCGCCTCTGCATTGCGCTGCCCCCATCTTCCATCCTTCTTCATCTTGTTAGAAATGTAACTAGTTTCAGTCTTCATAATTGTTGTTGTACTCATTTCAATATGTATCTTATGTAAGAAACAAAAGAAGAAAAGAAAAATTTATTATTTTAAAGCATGGGTTTCATGCTCATTATTGATGGTCTTCTAGGTAAAATCATGTTCTTCATGCTTCTAGGGTTTGTTAGGTCTTAGGATTTATTGTCATGAGTCAAAGGAGTCAACATCATGTTTGCAAGATCCTTCCGGGCAAAAGGTAATTGGGAATAGAATTATTTTTGAGTCTAGAAAGTCCTAGAAACTCCAAAAGTACAAGTTGGCCTTGGTAGCTTCAAGTCGACCTAAAGGAGGGAATTCGACCCCTTGGAAAGGCTATATAAAGGAGCGGTTCAAACTCATTTGGCACTCACTCACCAATAAGTTCGATCTCAAGGAAAAAGTTCGATCTATAGCTAGGAAGCAAGAAGACAAGAAGAGCAACAAATGTTCCTTAATACTGTGGATAATCTAGAAAGCTCTTCAATAACTAATAACCATAGGAGCTTAAAAACCAAAAGAAGACTTTTTTTTGGGCTATCTCTCCCTCGCATGTGCGAAAATCAAGGGTTTTTGTAACTACAAAGGTGGTCGAAATTGCAGATCTGACTTGCAGTAAGACGAAGTGCAGTCTCTTGTTGTTGAAAGGAGGAATGCTCTATGTTGACCTCGTTGACCTTAGGAAGAGTTGTCTTTCTCAAGGAAGGTCTCAAGCGAAAGCTGAGTTAGGGTTTTCTGTAGCAGCTATAGAGCTGAAGTTGTAGGTCGATGTAGCAATATTGAAGCTGGGAGGTTGAAGTTGCAGTTTGAAGTTGGTTGGTGCTAGATCAAGGAAGGACTTGTTGGAAGGGCTGACTTGGTACTTGGAGGAGGACTTGGTCTAGGGTTTGGGTCTTTGTTGTCTCATTTGAAACAGATTCAATAAGAAGAGAAGAGTTTTTTCTGTTTTTCCCCTTGGAGGGGTTTTCCCTGGCTGAGAGCCTAATTTCTATGTCCTCTGTTGCTATTGCTTTTTTTTTGTTCTTGATATTTGTTTGATGAAAAGATCAAAATAAAGAACACAAGAGGACTAACTAAGTTCACAAGCAAATATTAAGATTAAGGAAAATTGAAATTAATCACTGCCACTTTGCATTTTCCAACACATCTGCTGCCACAACCTTGGGAGTCTTCATTATGCACCTGCAACCCTCACTAGGAGGCCATGGTAGAACAAGTACAACCAAGCAAGATATATAGAGACAAGAGACTCATAATGAAACAATAATAAGAAAGTACTTATATCTTGAGAGTGTGATAACTCCCTCTTGACCTTAGTCTTCATGGGTCTAGTCAATCTTGTTCAATTCAACAAGGAGCCCAAGTCCACATTATTAAGGGGAGTCAATGTCCTCATTAAGAAGTCCACAACATCAATGAGTTAATGTCATCATCAAAAAGTCCACATTATCATTAAAAGTTCACATCATCATTCATATCATCAATGAGTCTACATTATCATTAAGAAATTTACATCATCATGGAGTCCATATCACCATCAAGGAGTCCACATCTTAAATCCACATCATCAAGGACATAAAAAATTCACATCATTGAGGACATCAAAGATTCCATATCATCGATGATGATATATAAGAAAATAAAAGAAATTCAAGATACTTGTCTTTGAGATTAGGACAACTCCCTCTTAATCTTCAAGCTTCTTTCATTCAACGTGCAAATCATACTCATGATCAAGATGTTAAATCTTCTAGAAGCTAGGGTTTCTTCTTTCAAGGGGAAGCAATTAGATCATAAACCCTGTTGTTCTAGATAGGGTTTTGACTCAAACCCAATAATTCTGTTAGTCTAGGGTTTACAAACCCTATGTGAAACTTTCATCCTTGCAATTCTCACTTCATCATTCTCAACATTTGAAATATAAGGTTTCACAAATCCTAGAGATTACTTGATGAAACCCTTGCTATGGTTTTAAAAAATTCTTCTAAATCCCAAATATGACCGCCTTGCTTAGCAGATGGTGAGACAACCCTGCAACAAATCAATAAATTTTTTTGCCACAATAACAATGCAATAGTAGAGTTGATTCATTATTCAGATCACATATTCATGTCAACACTTATCAAGAGAGACATAAGATAGGAAACATCCTTAAACTTAGCAGACCTAAAAGTTTCTAGTCTTGATTCAATTCTTTTACTTGCAACTTGATTGTCCATTAATAAGACACAAAGCCATAAATTTTTCAAATAACATTGTTATGAAATTTCAGTTTCATGTGATCTCAGGTTTGCAAGAGTTCTTAGGGAGTTAGGGTCTCAGGATTGCATGAATAACATAAATACAAGCTCGCACTTCAACACATATACAAGGACATGACTCAAATTTGAGCCTCCATAGAGAATAGGTGCCAATGCTTTGCATGGATCACAATATTCCGACACAAAATTGTTCTCACAAAAGTGTGGGTTACAATAATTCGCATATGAGAGCCACAAAGCAGACTTATGAACTCTTGAAATGTCTTAGCATCTTGCATATATTTCCAAGATCAATAAACATTCTCTTATACAATATCATGTAAGTAACTTCTAGGATTTAAACTTGTATCCCGCCATTCATCACTGTTGAATTCTCTCAATGGATAAAACAAACCACAAATGTCTATGACTCTATTGTTCTTCTCATAAGGGCAATCACTTATATATATAGATCAATCATGTCGACTTTCTTACAGAGGTTGACCTTCTTTCAAAAGGGTTTCGTCCTTCTTATATATATAAATGGAACATTAGATAATCTTGTGGGCATCATTTCATAGAATTTGCCTCAAGATTCGTATGACATGGATTATCATAAGTACAACACCCTTGATCATTTCCTGAGAGAAAAAAATGTTCACTTTTGGATATTTCTGAGTGTAGTATGCATTATAGACTTCATATTGATTACAAGGGCCATTAGATTTACCCATTCCTTTGGAAAGGAAACCAGGACGCCTTGAAGAATTCAAATGCCTCAGAATATAATAAGCCAAGACTTCATACCTCGATTAGGATCAGAATTAAGAGGAGCTCTCATATCATGCCATCGGGAAACTCACAAGAACTCATTGCAATAATTCAGATCACAAAACTCAGATCCATAGAGAGAGCTCGGATGACTTTAGATTCAACGTAGAATTTGGATGGAGAAATTTGCGTGCCTCACTTAGAAATATATCTTCATAAACTTCGCATAATCTATGTCAGTTGGATCTCTTATATGGATCCTATCACAGAGAAGGCTCTGAAACCAGACTTCAGATTACTGGAGGAAACTCGAATAGCCTTATACTCAGATCAAGGGGCTCATCAACATGCCAATTAGGTATCCACCTTTGCCATAAGTGTTTGTCACACAAAAAAGATAGGCCTTCTAAAGGAGCTCAAATCATGCATACTTCTAGTTCGTGTGATCCTTGGATCAAAGACAAAACTCGAAGCTCTTTAGATTAGGTTGCTTACAGAACTTCAGATCAAATGCTCATAAGTAACCATAGTTTGGACTAGTTCACAGGTGAAATCACAGCCTTATCTTATAATTGATGTCATCTTTAACTCGCACTGTGATATTACTTGGGACAAGAATTTTATACCTAAGAACTCGACTCTTTCTCTTGTACAGGGAACTCAGTCCCTTTGAATCATTTCTCAAATCAACAAACACCCCACAAAACCTTTCCATTCGCAGTGTCACTAGGGCTCGCCCTTAATCAAGAAATTTTTGTCCATTTTACGTAGAATTTGTTCATAGAGTTCACATTGCTCTTAGATTACTTCTTCCTGAATAGGAGAAAAATGGCAACTCGTATGGTCGACATCCACAGAGAGCAGGTGCTAAAGGTAACTCTTAACAAAGAATGAGCTCACATAGATAAAAGGCATTGTTACATACCTTAGATGAAAATTTGGACCTTTGTATCGACCTCCTTTTCCTAGCTTAGAACTTGCCATAAACTTTTGATTCAGATCATAGTGCATGGAGCTTTCTCAACTGCTCATCGGATCTCGTGATGAAATTATGATGTTCTATGCTGTAACAATCACTTATTACAAAACTTCTTTTGCAATGTTAGTTAAGCAATTGTACATAGAACATAAACCATATAAACCATATGCATAATAGAAGACAACCAAGAACACAAAGAGACACAAAGAATTTAGGTCCAATGACTAGAGAAAAACCCACAGGGGGAAAACCCAACCAGATTGTTTTTCTATTAGATATCAATAGGTCAGTAGAGATACAAATTACAATGAAAGATCAAGAGAATGAGAAAGTTCACCCAAATTTGAACAAGCTGTAGCATGAAGATCACTGGTAGCAACAACTGAAGCAAACACATAATCAACGTTGGCTCACCAAGTTCTGCTCTAACTCCAAAGTCTCTCTCTCTCACAATATCCTTGAAGTATCTCCATCTCTCTCTCAAGTTCGAATTCACAATGCACAAGTAAGTGAGGTGAGATGATATGAGACACATATATATATAGGAGGTGAAATGGATTATTGACATAAAGGAGGAGCAATACACATGCCTCGTGGAGGAGTTACATTTTCCATTTAGGGAAGAGTAACTCATGCTATTAAGGAGAGACAATTCAAATACCATTATGGAGAAGAAACACATGCCTTAGATGAGAGGGTGAGAAGAATCTTTTATGACATGCCTTTAATGAGTGTGTAAGAGAAATCTTGCATGCCATGCCTTGTAAGAGGAATCTTTTATGACATGCGTAAGAGGTATATTTTGTGACATGTGTAAGAGGAATATTTTATGACGAGTCTTTTAATGGGAGTAAGAGAATGTAAGAGCTTTAATGAGAGTGTAAGAGAACATTATTGAGAGTCATGATTGAGAGACTTGAATTTCTTTTCAATAATAATATAATAGTATCGTAAGAATAATAATAACAATATTAATGATAATATTGGTAATTAAGTTGAAATTGAACTATCAGGTTAATTGATCATTAGAAGGGATTTTCCATCAACAATACTTGATTACCAATTAATGGAAGGTGATTTACTATTTTTGAAAGTCATACTTGAGGCTTTCTATTTTTAGAAATTCATCCTTGAGTTGCCAAATTTTCAACATATTGGCTTTGAAGTATACTTCTCTGTGTAACCTCGACCTTGTATTTACCCTCCAACAACCACCATAGCTGAACTTCAGACCCCTATAATTCACCCTACAACCACTGATCTTCCTTTGCTAGCATGTAAGGAAACTCGCCCCCTTGTCTAGATATATTCCATGAAACCATGAGACTGAAGACACAAAAATTAGGCTAAGGCCAGGGGAAAACCTAGAAATTCTTCCTAATGAGAGATATGCCAAGCCAAGTCCCATAACCCTCCCTCAAATTTTCGACCTCCTTATTTCCTCCTGAAATTCGTTGGATTAGAGATGCAGAAGACAAATTCGATGTGTATAAATGAGGAGATGATCTCTCCAATTTATAGACTTGAAGAGGAGGTTTAATGGGTGCCTCTTGGGGGCCCAACCGACCTAAAACAATTTGAGGCTGACTTGTAGAAATTTGGAGGGAAAATTCAAATATTAAATTTGCAATTTTAATTTTCTTTTTCTCCCTTTATTTTCATTGATGGAAATGCTGACCATGGCTTTTGTTAGACAATACACAATAATGGACAACGGATAAGATAAAACCTTGAATGCGTATTATTTAGAATGATATACAATTTTATACAAGTCTAGTGACCCTTGGTTTGGTATTCCAAGTGGTCTCTTGGACTCCAATGACCTTTCACATTCCACACCATAACCATTTGCGGATTAGGTGTCCAACATTCCCCCCCTTAATCTGAAGGGGTATATATGAGTCCAATAAGAGAGCTCTAATACAAAAATACAGCAATGTATGACAACAATAGGCTGAATGTGCTCTCTGAAATTATAGTATATGGTGGGAGAACTCGAGGTCTCAACCAACAATGGTTTAAGGATTACCACCAACACTGGAACGCTTAGTGCAGTTCTCGGAACTGTTTCAAATTTGGCAAGAAGCTGAGGTCTTCTGCTAGAGGAAGTGCTCCTTAATGCTTTGAAGAGGGAGACCTTCAACCTGGAAAAATGGAGGTCTACAACCTGCGGTGGTTTAAGGAAGGCCACCAACCAAAGGAACACTTAGTGCGAATTCCGGAACTCTTCCAAATCTGTCAAGAAGTTGAAGTCTTATGTTAGAGGAAGTGCTCCTTAATGCTTTGGAGAGGGAGACCTTCAACCTGGAAAAGGGAGGTGTGCAACCTGTGGTGGTTTAAGGAAGACCACCAACCAAAGGCATGCTTAAGGGCTTCTGTGTCTTTGGATACAACTCTGAATCTGGGTATGGCTGTCTTTGGATGTAGGCTCAAGCAACAGGTTCAGGCTGTGGCTTAGGCTTGCTTGATGTGGTTAAGACCATCAATTCCCCCCCGTTGGATACAAGGTGAGAAGATGAGGAAATCTCAACTGTAAGACTTTTCAAAACTCCAGAACAAATTCTGTTGTATGAGTGAAATATTTTCTTGGCTTATGAAGTCCATTGCCAAGAAGTGATCCATCCAAGGTGAATCTTTGTTTTTGCAGTAGACTTGTTTTTGAAGCATCTATTTGAAGAATGAGTGTGATGACTACAATGATTGCATGGATGAAGATCAAAACAATGATCTTTCACATGGCCGACTTGGTCACATTGTTGGCATTTGACAATCTATTGTTGTGGTGGAGGAGCAAGGACATGTGAATATGAACTATCATGCAAAAACCCAACACTATGAAACTGGATAGGCTTGGAGTAATGGAGTGTGAAGATAAACCTCCTTATCAGATCCAAGACCTATTTTATGCTTGTTATTGACCAGCTCTTCCCAAGGTCTGATGATGGGCTTGGGAAGTGCATACTGAATTTTTACACCTGAATGCAAATCTGTTCCTGAATTGGGCATATGTTGGGAGTCAACCTCAACTTTACTGACATGATCACGTGCTGGCTTCTGATGGGTGTTTGTTTCAACCTTAAATAGAGGATTATTCTGAACAAAAGCAAGTTCAGAATGATGCTTACATTGTTGTAACATATCTTGTTGTAGCTGCGATTCGAGTTCCAAAAATTCAATGTTTTCTTGTGCATATTGTAGACAGATCCGAATTTTAGGGAGAGAGTATTTGCTGATTGGGATGGTGTTGTCAGTAGCAGAGTGTATCAGAGTATCGAGGAACTCTAATACTTCACCAATTAAAGCCATTTCACAACAAATGCACCAATATTACAATCAGCAACCAATATGCAACAAGTTTAAGGTAGCCAATACAAATGTCTTCTCTCCTCCACAAAGAACTGCGTTTATATAAAGTGCAGAGAATACACCAACAACAACTCTATTTACTCATAAAGACAGTTCTATAAATAATGTTGGCGCAATCATATAACTCTTCCAATACAAAGCGGAAGCATATTTGACCCACAATGCTACTACATATGACTCCAAAATTAGTGTTTGACACATATATACTAGGGTCTGCAACTTCACAACGCAGTGAAGGGATATTTAACCATAGGCTGCTTCAATGCAGAGCTTCAGGACTGTTCAACACTCCAACTTAATGCATTAACTTAAGGCTGCTTTAACGCACCAACTAATGCACCAAAATTTAGTTTCATTTTTTGAGCTTCAAGACATGGTTACCAAACACATGACCTTCAAAATGATATTCAACGCACAACAAGATGTTTCCAATGCAGATAGCAAAGAACAACGCAACAATATATATCACCACAGCACGTTGAACTAATTCATATAATAAAATACACCACAACACGTTCTTCAAAACATTATTCAGCGCACATATAAAGGTATTAAACAAGTCACAGTATTTGATAAAGTTTAATGCCAGAGAGGGCCAACGCACATAGAATTTCAATGCAGAGATACGACTATTTTGGAATGTAGCAGCAACCAACATATAGCTACTTTGTGCATATAACATCAGTGATCACCATCAACAAACCAATGACCGACTTTATTCAACGCAGGTTTTAATCTGTTAGTCAAGGTTGTCATTGATGTCAATATGGCATTGTTTGTGATGGCAAATTATTGTGATACGTGATGATGTCCTTACTCTTGATGATGGATGATTGTTGAAGACCATATGATGACACACTTGATAATGACACTCTTGATGACACTCTTGATGATATGAATGATGGTTGGAGACCACTCTTGAAGTCTTAGTAAAATTACCCTAACCATCATTCTAGTCCCATTGACCTTATACATAAATAATCCAAATAACCCCAAGGTCTGCACTAAAAAATTCCAAACAGTCATAAAAAAAATTATTTTTGGACATCTTGAAGACACCATTTTACAATGGCTCCTTGACTATCTTGTAGAGGACTCTTTCCTCTTTCTAATGAGCCACACTTGCCTCCTAACTCCAAATAGTCTAAGAGAAATTGAATTTTTAAGTTGACAAATCATATATTTTTCTCCCCTGCCGACCCATACTCAGTCTCTCATGTCAGCCTCCCACCAAGAGACATGTCTCTTTATTAAAGGCTGAAATCTAGTATAAATTGACGTTGAAACACTTCATTTTAGCATAACAATTTCGGTGATTTCTCATAAATAAGATACAAAACAGGTAGGAAGCCGAGGATAATGTTTTAAGCACTGTTTGGGCTAGATTTCAACAAGGAACAGCTGTATATATCTCAAATTTTTTGACAGCACTTCAGATTTGGGTTTTGTGACCTTCTACAGTTCCGACTTAGTTTTGTGGGTGTATATCTACACCTCTGGTGGCTCGGATTAGTGACAGGCTCCTCAGACGAACAACCTTGTCATATTTGGAGAGCTCCCTTGAACCAGTGACAGGTGTGAACAGACTTCTTAAAGTAACTCAGACCTTACCACAGAGCAATTTCAGGACAGTCAGCAATTTCGGAACTCAATTGTTAAAATTTGGGTACTAGAGGACAAGTGGTTACCTAAGGCTTTGATCTTTGGCCTAGGGAAAAGTGTCCAAATGTATTTAACTTTTTCTCTTAAAGTGACTTTATAAGTTGTAAACTCAAATCTAATTTAAAAGTGACTTTATAAGTGATAAAGTTACTAAGTCTAATTTTAAAGTGACTTTATTAAAGTCAATGTGAAATTAGAAAGTGAAAAAGTGACTATAGGAATACAAGGCTAAGTGGGTATTTATTTAAGTGGGGTGAATTGAAAAATAGAAAGTGAGAATTAAATGCACATTTAATTTCAGCCCTAGATCCAACGCTATCTCAACCATTGGATTTAGGGATTCCTCAAAAGTCACTTAGGGTTAGGTTAAAGGAGGAAAATAAGAGAAAAGGTCGTTCAGTCTTTCATGAGCAGATTGAGAGAGAAGAGAAGGAGAGCAAGGAGATTTTCTAAGCAGTGAGTTGAAGGAGAGCAGAACCTTGGCCCACATACCGAGACAACATTCAGCAAATCTGTATAGCAAGCCGACACATAGTTCAAGGCAGATTTTGGGCACGTTTTTCAAGGCAAAACCATACGACAGCGTTGGCATGCATTCCTAGGCAACCGTACAACATTTTGGCACAAATTTCGAGGTGAAGTATTTGCTGTTTTTGTGGCACAATTTTCGAGGCAGATGGTACAGTTTGTTGTTGTACCTATGCATGAAAATCGAGGCATAATCCGTACAACATATATTGCTGTCCCTCTGCACGCAAATCGAGGAGGCCGTACAACATCATTTATTGCTGTCTTGCACGCAAATCGAGGAGGCTGTAAAACATCATTTATTGCTGTGTTCTTGGGCACGAAATTCAAGGAGTCTGTACAACATTTATTGCTATTCCTATTTTACTATTGGCACAATTTTCGAGGCGGTGGTTAAGCACGAAAAACGAGATAAGTTGTATTTGTTTGGTTGCTGAAATTTTCTGTATATTTTTGTTTCACTGTAAAAGAAAGTTATCAGAAATAAAGAAGAGCTCTCGAACTGGTTTTCCCCAAGAGTTCTAGGGGGTTTTTCTAGGGTCACATTGACCAAAAATCAGCGTGTTGATTTTCTGTGTGTCGCTGAAATGTTTTACTGTGTTTTTATTTCTGCAATTTCCGGCACTGTGAAATTTCCAGAATTTGTGTTTTCAGAAATATTTATCATTTCCAGCTTGTTGAATGTATGTTTATGGGAATGGGCATTTAACTATATGGGAGTGATAAGGAGAAACTGATAACTAGGTTTGGGCCTAAAATTTCTACATCAGTTTGGACTTATTGCTTGTGTTGATTTTTGTAGCATCCGAAAGTGTCCCAAGTCTCAAACTTTGCAGGGAGGCTTGGACAGCAACATTCCAAAGAACCCAGAAACAGTTTGTGGAAATTCCACTCGGTTCATGACTTATTAAAATGATTAATTATTTTAATGAAGACCCTAAGTCTAAACTTAGGGTATTATTAAGTCAGAGTGTGAATCTTCTAGAAAACATGGATCAAGTCAAATTTTAATCTTAGCCATTGATTAATATTTTAATCTGGGCTGTTGGTTCTCCAATAGAAAGATTATAAAAGAAGGCTTGAGGGTCACTTGGAAAACAAGCTGGGCATACACTCAATACTCGAAGGAGATCCATTCTGATGTAGAATTTGATCTCAATGGGAGAGTTGCAGGGCGAGAAGTTGTAGAAGCAGAAGGAGGAGGCCAGTGGTGATCGAGATCAGGGTTGGAGGGCAGCAATGGGTCACTGGAGGCAGCTTGAGGCTGCAGCACAGCACGCAGACTCATGCTATCCAACATTGGGACTGCGCAGTGAATCATGCAGAGAGACGCAGGGGCATGCAGGGGCTGTTTTGGCTATCAGAGAATTGTCCGAGTAAGACAGAAATTCAGTCTCAAGTGGTTCAAAATTTATTTGCTGTATATTTTCCCTGTAAAGATATCATTTGCTGAAGAATTAATAAAACCCTCATTTGCTGCACCGGTTTTTCCACATTGGGTTTTCCGGGGACAATTGTCCAAAAATCACTGTGTACATGTGATTGATTCTTGTGCTTATGTTCTCGATTTTTTTTCCCCTTGGAAAAATCGTAACTTTTCATTATATTGGAAAAATTACATGTAGATGCCTCTAGGCATATGCATCAAAATGTGACATATTCACATATCGAAAAAACAGTCCAGGGGTGATCCCCTTACCAGGGTGTCCATGATAAAGTCCATAATTCTGTTTTGCAAAATAATTACAAGTATATATGTTTTGTGCTGTAAGCTAAATAAAAACCAAAATAATCAGCTATATATCAGCAATCTGGTGCTGATCTATGTACGGTCGGTGATAGTATCTGAAGTGATCCCGTCCATTGTGTTCATTGATCAACCATGTCCCTCAAGGTTGGAGCGTGGCCTCCTTGGATAGTGCGTCGGAAAGTTGGTTACGCTCCCTATAAATGTGACAACATGTAATGGATTCAAACTGAGATTTTAACAGCCAAACATCCTCCAATATGTGGCGTAGTGTGTGTACGTGACAAGTAGATGTAAGATTGAACCAATTGATGATAATCTTGGAGTCCCCGAAGATCTGAAGATGATGGTAGTCATGAATGATAGAAAAGGGTAAGAGGTGACGAAGGGTGATAAGTTCAGCAAAGTTATTAGTGCCCAGATCCAAACCCATTCTAATCCGGTAATGAAAATCCTCGTTGATGTGTAGTACTGCACCACCCCCATAGTTGTGTGCCTGTGCGGCACCATCGAAGTAAGCCCATGGCTTATCCTTATTAATAATCTCTGTGTGATACAGCGAGGGGGTGCTGGGGGCGTCCGATGGAAGATTATGGTACAGAGCAATCACCCGAGCAGAGGCCGAAAGCCAGTGCGGCCTTGCATCCTGAAATATAATGCGATTCTGCATATTCCAAAGGGACCAACAAATAAGAAGTGGTAGGTTGCGGCACTTTGGAGAAGTGACTTGATGCCACCAATTATGCCATGCTTCGGAGGTATCACGTCCATGCCACCGAGTAGTAATATGGAGATCATTCATGATCGAATCCCAGAAAGCGAGGGATACACTGCAATGAAGGAATAGGTGACAAACTGATTCAGAGTTTGATTTGCAGAGTACACACCATGTGGGTCCAGAGAAAGAGTGCTTATGTAGATTGTCCCCGGTCGGTGCAATGTTTCGCAGGATGCACCACATGAACAATTTGGATTGGGGTGGTGCCACAAGTTTCCATAGACAGTGCCAACACCATACAATCTCATTGGGACAGTGATCAGAGAAAATGTGTGAGTATCTGAGCTTGGGCAAGTATCGGCCGCATGGGGCATGTTGTCAGATCAGTTCGTCATCTGCCTGTGTGATCCGAATGTGAGATTCAGCAAGGGCATTGATGAATCCAGTCCATTGATCGTGCCCTAGTTCGGGTAACCAGAGAATAGTGGCGGATTTCCATCCCTGCGCAAGAATTGAAGTAACTTCGGGATATGCAATCTGATTAAATGTGGTAATTCCCATTCCTCTGAGATGATCCACCAGTGCGTTAGGTAGTAAATGAGCTCCGCCGCAGCCTGGCCAGGGGTCTAGCCCAACTCTGGCAGATGCCCCAGAATTGATATACCAAGTAAGACCGTCCTTAATGTGGGGTAAAGACTTGATAACTGCCTTCCAAACAATAGAGACGTTCTGGGTGCTCCAATTTGGCTTGTAGATCCAATCAAATGGTGATAGAGGCGGAATATATTTCTGAGTGACCACCTCAGCCCAAAGGTTGTGGGTAGTAATTATCTGCCATCCCATTTTTCCAGCAAGTGCAGTGGCAAAAGTGTCCAAGTGTTTGATGCCCAATCCTCCCCATTTCTTAGGTAGAGTGATACAGTCCCAATTAATCCATGTGAATGTGAGCCCTTCTTTGTTGCCCATCCAGAGAAATATTCTGCGCATTTGCTGTATCCTGTTAAGAATACCTTTGGGGATCCAAGCGTGGGACATCCAGTACACTGGAGTAGCCAAGAGGATTGACTTGACTAATATGAGTCTGCCCGCTCTAGATAACCATCTGTGGTGCCACACATTGATGCGGGATTCTAGCTTGGATATGAGCCATGTCCAATCCGCAATGTGGTAGGCGAGTGGCTTGAGGCAGAATCCGAGATATTTGAGGCCATCAGAGAGGTTGAGGATGGTGAAGGGAAAGCGTCAGTGTAGACTCCTGTGGCAAGGGTACACTCCTGTGTGGTGCAACCATTTAAGGTCAGTGTAGACTTGAGATGGTTGCATGTCATGCCTGTTGCTATGTAGAATGAAATCAAGGCAGAATGAAAAGAGGTGATGTCCCCCACAGAGCCATTGAGGAAGATGAGAACATCGTCAACGAAGAGTAAGTGGGTGAGAGAGAATCCTTCAGTGATTCGAAGATGCATAAGCCTACCAGACCTCTTCTCATGGTAGATCAATCGACTCAGAGCCTCCATGATGATGAGGAAAAGGAGCAGAGAAAGCGGGCAACCCTAGCGAAGGCCTCTTTCAGAGTGGAAGAAGGGTGAGGCTGATCCATTGATCAGGACATTGAATGAGACATTGGAGATACAACACATAATCCATCGAATAAAAAGAATGGGAAAGCCCAGGTGAGTGAGGATCATTTGGATATACAACCAGCTGGATCGGTCAAATGCTTTGGCCAGATCGATTTTAAGAATGTTACCCTTGAGGTGATGGATTCTGATGCAGTGCAAGGCCTCCTGCGCCGTACCGATAGCTTCGTGGATCTGACGGTCATGAAGGAAGGCAATTTGTTTAGGCGATATGTGGGCGGATAAAACAAGCTTGAGGCGATTGGCGATAATCTTGGCAATGATCTTGTAGATGCAGTTACAGAGTGATATGGGGTGATAGTCTGCAAAGGAGTGAGGGGCATCCGTCTTAGGAATGAGGGCAATGAAGGTAGAGTTGAAGGCATCATAAAGCTTCCCATTCAGTCGGTAGTGTTCCACCACATTGAGAATATCTTGTCCCATGATCTCGATGAAAAATAGGTAGAATTCGATGGGCCATCCATTGGGACCAGGGCTTTTGCCCTTTTGAAACCATTTAAGTGTGTCTAGGAGTTCCTGTAACGTGAAAGGGCGAATAAGATCCGCTTTTGAATCCGGATCCACGAATCGCGGGAATAGGCCGGCCACTTTGATAATTTCTGGTAGAGTGATCTCAGGCGGGGCATGATAAAGGTCCCGAAAGTGGGCAACCCCCATGTTGGTAAGCTGCTGGAAAGTATTAGCTCCATTCCCTTCTCCATCCTCCAACTGCCATCTGGTGTTAATGGCTTTTCGACCATTAGAAAAGTGGTGGAAAAATTTTGTGTTCTCGTCTCCAGATTTTAACCAAATGGCTCTACTTCGGAGACGCCAAGTCTCTTCGCGGGCTTTCAGAATCTTAGTGCGATCAGTTTCCAACAAGAAGATGTGAGCCTTAGATTCATCCGGTTCAAATCCCTGATGATCAGATGATCCTATTGCAGCAAGTTCCTCCTCAATAGAATGCAGAGTCTGTATATCCCGAATGCGCTTCTCCTTTGCCCAAGCCCTGGTGAGCATCTTAACCTCCTTCATCTTAAAGGCAAATAGAGCAGAGGGATCAAGATCCGGTGGGCTGGAATGGGTAGTCCAATACTGAGTGACAGCTTCAACATAGGATGAATCCTCTAGCCATGTTGCATTATATTTGAATGGTGCCCTCGGCTTTGGTGTGCAGCCAACAAGTTCCATAAATATGGTAGAGTGATCAGAGAGACCCCCTTATCCAACCCACTGCCGATAGTTAGGGGTATGGGCAACAATGTCCTCATGGACCATAAATCGATCCAATCTTCTTGCAAGAGAGGCATGTCCAGTCCTCTGGTTGTGCCATGTAGGTTGAAGTCTGGGGGATGGGATGTCCACGAATCGATGGGATTCCATGAGGGTTCGAATTTGTTCGGATAGAGGATCAAATTGTGCAGAGTGACCCCATGATTCGACCTGACCGAGAGAATAATTGAGGTCGCCGCCGATAATGAGCCTGTCGTGATTCATGAGGGGGAGGTTGAGGAATCGCTCACAGAGTTCTAGACGATTAGAGCACGACCCATAAATGTTGAAGATGCGGAAGGGAGATCCAAAATCAGTTGATTATATATCAGCTCCCAAGTAACCCTCTCCTCCCCTGATATTCAGGAGTTTTGTCGATCTGGGGTTGATACCCAAAGCAATGTCTCCCGATCTGCGCCGAGCGTCTAGGGCATGAAATACCCAGCCAGGGCGCATACCTTGTAGGATATTGACAGTCGTAGATTCAGGACCAAGGGTCTCTTGGAGGAAAATAATATTACAAGGGTTAGATTCAAATAGACAATAGAGTGCAAGTCTCTTGGCTTGACTTGCAAGGCCTTGACAATTGAAAGAGAGAAGAATCATTGGGGAATAGTAGCATGGGCAGACTGTGCTTTAAGGACCCGATCGAGATTGTGTTGACGTCCATCGGCTACCTCCTGACCAGCTTGGACAATGGATTTAGATATATAAGATTTGCGTCCACGAGAAGATAACCCAAGCTTGGGAGGGGGAAGGATTGCTAATCTGCAGGGGGGGATGCAGATAGTTTGGAGAGGGATCAGAGAAAATAGGAATGGTTTTTTCCCGTGGAGTCAGATGAGGCCTCTGAGGGTAGAGCGTGAGAGGGAGAAGGTATAGAGGGAGGGGTAACGGACGAGGGGAGAGGAGGAGTGGAGGGGGGACAGGGGATAGAGGGAAGAGGAGACCCAGATACAAAGAGGACCGATGAATGAATAACAGAAGATACAACAGATATATCAGAAGCAGAGTAAGGTAGTGAAGAAGTACCCGCAGGATACTGAGCGGCTGCTACTCTGGATCGGGTGAGTCGTAGCGAAGGGGGCCGAGGGGAGTGTGCAGAGGGACCATCATCCGCAGCTCTGGCCCGCGCGGGACGTCTACGCTATGTGGTCTTCCGAGTGGACGCCTGTGCTTGTGGAGTCGTGGTAGGTGCAAACGCTGGTGGCAGGGACTGGGTAGTCTTCTTCTGCAGGAGAGGGCAGTCGTTGTACAGATGCCCAACCTCATGACATCTTCGACATCTGTAAGGCACACCTTCGTAATCCAGGGGTTGGATCCGGGTAAATTGCTTCCATCGCAAAGTAATGAATTCTTCCAATCCCTCTCTGGTGTCCAAATGAATTAGAATCCGAGCCATAGTCATGATACCAGTAGCAATGAACGATTTGTCGTGATCCAGGAAGGATCCAAGAGCATTGCCTATGTGAGCGAAGGTTTCCTCCGACTAGAAATGCATAGGTAGTCCAGGTAATCTAGCCCAGATGGGTCGTGCACCCACGTGCTCTCGCTCAGGATCGAAAAGAGGGCTTCATCTCTTCAATAGGACCGGGGCTTGTTCGATATGCCAATATCAGGCTAGTACCCATTGGAGATGTTCCGACAGATTGAAACAAAGTGCAAACCATCCTCTGGGCAGAATGATGGCAGAGGGTAATATATCAATAAACTGTCCCCAAATCTCCATAGTCCATAGCCGAATGCGCTCCGAGTTGTATTTCCGGCCCCGAACATGTCTGACCAAAACCCTCTCCGTTGTGTCAAGTACATGGCCCATCCTATGATGGTCCCCGAATGCAAGGTAAATGCCCTTGTTGCCTTTCTTCACACATCGTGTCTTCTTGGATGTTCGTGGCTAAGTGCCCAGAGAGGGTTGCTCTGCTGTCGATTTTGAAGAGGGTTCTTCAAGCGGCTCGTCCGGGTGAGAGGGTGGGTCGACAGGGAGAGTGCCTGCGAAACATCCAAAAGGAGGTAGTCGCGGCGGTGGCTGCGAGGGTTCGACTGGGGGCAAGTATTGCGGGTGTGAGGAGGTAGCAGAGACGAGCAGCAGAGGTAAGTGGACCTGTGAGGAGGGGATATCCCGAGGAGGAGGAGAGGACAACGACAGGAGGAGGAATGACAAGAAATGATGAGATGCAGGGGAAAGTAGAGCAGACAGTGCCAGATCTAATTCAGTAAGGGGGGGAAGCAATCTAGCATAGAAGATGGCGCAGGGTTCGAGGGTAGTGCGGTGGAGGTAGATCCCTCCAGAGAAAAAGGAGGCCAGGTGGATGCCCTAGGTCCATCTGGCAAACCGGAAGATGCGGGCTGAGCCAGCGCAGATGAAAAAGACGGGGAGTGACGTGGAGAGTTCTAGATCGGCATGCCCTCCAATGGGTCCGGGGAATAATCCAGCAGCTCGTGCTCCATGGCAGATGATGCGGGTCGATCGAAGGATGCAGTTAGTTGCAAGCCGTTGGAAAGTGCGACAGTGAGGGGCAATAAAAAAAGGCAGATAAACGGGAGGCTGTGATAGGTGGGGGGAGTGGTCCTGTAGAAACCCTATCCCAGGGCTGTCGTATGCGGTCTGCCATGGGGCCGTGCTGCAGTAGTACGTTTCAGAGCCCTCGCCATAGTGCGTCATCCCAGATCTTCGAGCCCTGCAGAAACCCTAAACGTTCAAAATCCACAACATTGAATCTCACATTTCTCTATTGTTTATTTCTCTGCTTATATATTTGTGAATGTTGTAGTAGTATTTATTTCAATATTTGCTGGAAGATTTATGAATAATAAATTATTGAAATAATAAGTAGGAGAAATAAATCTATCACTGCAATTGTTTGTAAATTTTCACATGGTATCAAAGCCAGAGATGAATAACAGAGAGGGGGCATCTATTAGTGAACATAAATCTACTGTTGCAGCAACAACGAAGAAGGGTTCACATAGTTCTCTAGGAGGGGGAAGAAGCACGATAGAACAAATGGATCACGATGTCTCTGTATTGGCATCCAGACTAGAGGAAGATTTTGCTTGTGTATCAAGCACTGCGTCCTCTGATGTCTGGTATATTGACAACGGAACCTTTGCTCACATGACGGGAGTACGGGACTATTTTTCCGACTACCAAGAAGAGCAGATGAATTTCAAAATAACCATGGGTAATAAAGAAAAGTGCATTCCCGTTGGGAGAGGTACTGTAGTTTTTCAGATCGAGGCAGGAAACAAAATTTGGGCCACTAATGTACTGCATGTGCTAGGTTTGGGGATGAATCTACTCTCAGTGTCACGACTTCAAAACCAAGGATATGATGTCTACTTTATTGGCAATAGAGTCTATGTAAAGCACCCCAGTTGGAAGAAGAAGGCACAGATCGGGGTAAGAAGCAACAAACTGTACAAGCTACAGCTTGAATCTCCAATGGCACTAGTTGGCAGCACAGATGAAACGGACCTGAATGAGATATGGCACAAAAGAATGGGGCATTTGCATCATGGGGCGTTGAGAACTCTCCAAAAGACTGTCACAGATGTTCTAGAGCTGAGCACTAAACGAGATGATGTTTGCAAGGGGTGCGTATTGGGAAAATATGCCAAGGCAGCATATCAGAGAAGCAACAATAGGGCCATGGGTGTATTGGATCTAATACACTTAGATATTTGTGGGCCGATGTCCACTAGAGCTCTTAGTGGTGCCGAATATTTCGTCAACTTCATTTATGACCATTCTAGGAAAACCTGGATCTACTTCTTGAAGACCAAGGATGAAGTCTTTAGTCGATTTAAAGAGTTTAAGGCTCTGGTGGAAAATCTAACAGGGAAGCAGATCAAGGTGTTGCGATCAGATAATGGTGGTGAATACATATATAAAGAATTCACCGAATTCTGTGCAAGGGAAGGCATCAAAAGAGATTGAAGCAAAATACAGAAGTATAAAAAATGGACTTGTGGCCTTGCAAATTTGGAGCATGTATTGAGTTTAAAGTTAATAGGGTAGTTTGGGCTTTCTTTTAGACAAGACTAGGTCTATTGAAGCAACCTAGTGACCCCTTGTTGGAGCAGACTTGTTGAGAAGATTCGAAGCCTTGTAGAAGCAGTATTGAAGATCTATTGAAGTCCTCTTGAGCATCTTTGAAGACCATCTATTGTATTTGAAAAAGATTGTGTTGACTTGAGGCAACAAACCTTGGAACACCACTACGGCCATTGGAGAATATTTTTGAGACAGTTATTGAAGACATCTTGAAGCATCATTGAAGATTCCCTTGGAGAGTTTTTGAAGAAGCCCTTGAAGAGGCTTAGAGCAGGTGCAAAACTTGGGCTTCCTATTGAAAACACCTTGAAGGATACTTGAAGATATTTGGAAGACTTGTAGAAGCTAGTCTTGGAGATATTATTGGAGAACATGATGCATTAGCCATCATGAGGTAACCTTGGAGAAAGTGTTTGGGTGACATGAAGAACAGTGGAGACACCTTCATGTGAAGAACAAGGTTGTCATTGATGAAGTGACATGGAGACCAAGTGAGGGGATAGCTGAAGATTGTCAAGGCAAATTGAAGAAGACATTGGGAGCTATGAGTATAACCATATCTATCTTGACGAATTGAAGCAAGAGGTTGGAGCCTCATAGAGACAAGGTTGGTGCCTTTGAAGATAGGGTTGGAGCCCTAGAGGATAGGAATCCTCAAGAGACCAGGTTGGAGCCTATATCAGATATAGGGTTGGAGCCCTTGAGGTTGGTGCCTCAAAATTGACAAGTTTGGAGCCTGGGAGATTGAAGATCGGTTTCTTCATCTAGGGTTGGAGCCCTACATATATTGTACTTGATTTATTGTAAAGAAGAAATTAATAAAAGCATTTATTCTTATTGTTCATTTTGTGTTCTAAATATAAGTGATCTAACTGGTAAAAATAACAATGGAAAAGAAATACCGATTCACCCCCCCGCTCGGTATTTCCAACATAATCAATCCACATTCCAGCCACTCCAACACACTTGTAGCTACTTTATTCAACCAACGCTTCAACACTGTATTGACCAATGATAATGCCAAGGAACTAAGTGTTGCCAGAGCTCTAGGATTTTGCTTGGATAGTGCTCAGGACAAAGAATGCAATGAACAATGTCATTGTCATTAGGCATTGCGAATCTCCATTCAAAGTTAGAATGTTGCCTTTTACCCCTTTCATCGCATTCTCTGGATCATTTCTCTTTGTCCATTGCAACAAATTTATTCAAAATGATTATTCTTAGATTATCTCATATGCTTCAGACTTTCAACGAGCAAAGAGCATTGAAATCAAGCCATAGAAGAGAATCAAATAAATCGTTGACTTGATAGGAGATATCGAGCTATTGCAGCAAACGCAAAGGAAACTCACAACTTATTTCATGTAGCGGATAAATAAAATAGTCTCTCATCTTCCACTCTACAAGGATGCTACCCTCGAGGGACAACACTTATCAATTCTTGAATGCTATCTTCCCAAACAAATTGGACTTTTGGCTCAAATGTTATGGCAACAGGCTCCAAAATGGGACGTTAGGGTAGACTCAACTTTACGTTATGACAAGGATTGCATAGGTGTAGCAAGACCATGTCATCGTTTTCAGACCAATAATTTCAAGCTGAAGTGATGGGTTTTGATTCAGCGCAACGCTGATCTTCAACAATAATGACAGGGCTTACAAGAATTTGAACCAATCCTTTGTGGTTGATAGTTTTTCTAAGGAAGCATAATTCGTAAATCGAGAGAGAGAGAAGTTAAGCGCAATCCTTACAGTAGCCAGAGCTCTAAGGCCATTAGGTAGTGTATGTTAGCTATGGGCGTGTGGAGGATTTTAGGTCGTTGTGATGAACGAGCATTATAGTTACAGGAATATAACAAATCTCTACATGGGCATTAATGGTACAAACGCTATCGTAATTTCTCAGCATGGCAAGATCTTAAGAGGGGACATTGTTTCTTGTTCCTGGCGTATTCCCGGGGAGTTGTTACCGTGGAGCATATTTATACTATATAGTGTGTCAGAAGCAACACAGAGAGTGTAGTGTAACACTTGGGTAGAGATTTGACAGGCCCACCTCTGAGAGCCGAGAATTAGGTCTAGAACAGTAGGAGACCAAAACAAAGCGCAGACTAGAATAGAGACTTGCAGTCTAACGAAAAATGTTTGAATTTGCAAACCTGGGAATGAGGGAGAACGCCATTTTTTTTGCTATTTCGGGATTATGGGTAGAGGTGCAGGACTGACATGCACAAAAGGTGTTGAGAATTTGGTAGGGCAGTGTTTAATTTAAATTCTCCACTTGATAATTACTTGTGAGCTTACTTCTTTTACTTTGTCTTTTCTTCTTCGCTTATTATGTCTTTCATCAAGTCAATTATCAAAGCACAAGAGACACTAATAGCCCCATCTATCAACTAGACAATAGGCTACAATGCTGGCGAGACACATGACTTATAGACACCATAGTCATTGTCTCTCCAAGGTTCATACTCCACCCGGGTGTTCCCAGAGTATGACCTTCTTGTACTATTCTTCTCTTGGGTAGCCAACCCCCAAAGAATATCGGTTCTCGACTACTCTTATCTTCAATGCCCTATCTCATTCTCAAAGAGTATCGGATGGCAGATGATTACCCAATCCTCCATTTTGTCTTCTAGGTGAAAACCAGAATGATGTGTCTATACATTCTGTCGTCATGGCCTTCACTACGGTTGTTAGTTCTGGTCTACTGCATGACACATGAATTAGAGAATCATATACATAACTCACTCTTAACTCAGGAAGGACATACTTCAAGTTTCTTCCAAGTAAGAAACTTACCACCAGGCTCCCTCTTAATCAGGGACCTGCAACAACAATGGTGAGACACCCAGCTGCTCATGAAGAATTCCTCCCCTCGATGTCATCGATTTCGATATTCAGGAATTTTCAACTTTTGGCTTCATAGGGCACAAATCATCCATCACTTCCATCCACTAGTCATGTCAACCATCAGAAAGTGATTCATCAGTCTTTCTCATCTGGTCCACCTTTATGCCATTCTGCTTTCCTTCGAACCATCTCCCAAGGATCTTACATCCTTTCACATGATTGGCAGCCCTGCATAAACTTATCCAGATAAACATATACATAAGAACTTTTAAATCAAAAGTTACCTCTGTGATGATCTTTCACCATGACAACTTCCTGTAGGCATCGACATCCTTTATTTAGATTGACACGTCTCCTAAAGATATGTATTGTCAAGGGTCCATATATCTTCCCAGGAGATCTCCTAGTCACATCTTCTTGGCTTACGGATCATAATCGCCTCTTGACATGGTTGCACTTCATGATCTCTTCCTTTCTTTCTCCACACAACTTCATTCCCAGGAAATTTCAGTATCTAGCTCCTTGTTTGTATACAACCACCTCATATTCCATATGAGGACAATGGACATATGTCTTATTTCATTTGTTAGTGGCAACCTGTGCACCAGAAGAGATCCTTCTTCCTTTGATCATACTTCCATCACCTGCAACCATATAACATGACTTCACAACATCTAGTGTCAGCATACAAATATATGTACCTTATCCTTTTCCTTTTGAGTCATCCCGCAACAATTTCACTAGAATGAAGAACTTCATTCCCTTGACCTGCTTCATCAATATGTCATCATGTTCTAATCCATGAATTCGGTTTCCATATGGATTATTGAATGATGACCCTTTGATCTTAGATGAATTCCTTCCATCAATGTAGTTATCAGTGAGGTTTCTAGGAGTTACTTCTTCAAGTGCTCCTTCCATGCTTCTATCATGATGCTATTAATATACACTGCTTCCTATCATACTATTTTACAACCAACAAAAATCACTTAAAGAGGAAGATGATCTCAATCATAATAGAGATCTTTCGCTTCTTCTTTCTTAGATTTCTTTGCATCAGGTTCTTCCCTCATATCTGAGACATGGGCTTCTTCCCTTTTTCTCTTGTCCTTTTCAGATTTAGGACAATCTCTTTTATAATGCCCAAGTTCATTACATCCAAAGCATCGTACTTTGTCCATATTTCTTCTTTTATTTTGAGGACCAAATTTTCCAAATCTTCCTTTCTTCCTGGACATGGCTGCAAAAGCTTGATTCCATTCACTTGACCTTGTTCAACTTTGGTTTTCAATCTTGTTTCCTCTATTTTACATAGAGGCCATAGATCCTGGAATGGTGTTGCTTGTATAAGCTTGAAGTGAAGTTTCCCCATTCTTCTGGTAGAGCATTAAGTACCACTGTAGTCATCTCACTATCAGACATTACTTCTCCCAATTCCTGCAGTTGCTCTCTAATTTCAGAAATCCTCATAAAATATGAAGTGATTCCTTCCTCTCTTGACAATTTCATCTTGTATAGTTCTTGTCTCAGAGAGATTGTTTCTCCTGCAGTACTCACAGAGAATAGCTCCACGAGTTTCTCATATATTTCTTTTGAAGTTTCTAGTTTTGATGCATAGGGTATGAGTGAGTCTTTAATGGATTCTATGAGAATCCTCTGGTCGTTGATTTCTCCTTTCATGTATTTGGCATGAGCCGAAGCATCTTTTTTTGAGGGTTGAATTGTAGATCTTTCGATGTAGCCCATAACTTCGTCTTCGATTAGATTCAAATCTGTTCTCTTCTTCCATGCACTGAAGTTTGATGACCCAACCAATTTGTTGCTTTCTTTGCAATAAGTCATTTTGATGGATTTAGATGATGTCATAGATACTTACTTGAATAGGTTGACTTCTTCCTTCTAGCACTTCCTTGATGATGATGAAGATGAAGTTAGGAACTCCCTCTTAGATTGAATTCTCCAATGTAGATGTCTTCAAAGGTATTGGATAGAGTTGGATGGTGCTTGATGATGTGTCTTCCAACAATGTCTTCAATGTCATAAATCTTTGATGGCAAAGATTATCTCCTTGATGAGTGGATCCTTTGAATGAGATTGAAGGTCTTCTTGAAATGGCTTGAGAATCTTCCTTGCAAACTGATTTGACTTTTCAATGCAAACTTTGACCTTGAATTTGATTCTTGCTTCCTTGAGTGTCTCCTTGCTAAGTAGCCCTTGTCTTTAGCAGCTTAGCTTTAATACCATGTTGAGAATTTGGTAGGGCAGTGTTTAATTCAAATTCTCTACTTGATAATTACTTGTGAGCTTACTTCTTTTACTTATGTCTTTTCTTGTTCACTTATTATGTCTTTCATCAAGTCAATTATTAAAACACAAGAGACACAAATTTAGGCTCTTTAAGCCACGGCCAAAACCTCTCCCTCTTGGAGAGGAAAACCAACAAGAAATTCTTCTTATAGACTTTTAGATGACAAGTACCATGACCATGACACAAACCCTTGACCCTTGTATGCCTCCAAGACCTTGCCATTGCTTCTTCATTGACTCCTTGAGCTGATCTTTCCTTTCTGCACCGTCCTACACCAACCTTAGAGAACTCGGTCTCTAGTACTTGGTATCTCCTTAGATTACTTGACTCGACCTTATATTATTCTAGGCTTCTTCTTATCTTGCTTTATACCCAAGACAATGGTACATACTTCTGTACCAATCCTTTACATGTAGCCCTGGATGAACTTATAACAACACTTCTTCACACTGTATTGATATCCTTTTTTTCCTACCTTGTATACTTCGCTGAGTAGCCCTTATATAACTTCACACTTTACTGTAACTTTGTTCCTCCTTTGCACTAAAGCACAGTCCTGCAACTCCGCATTAAGCATAGACCTGCAACTCCGTATTAAGCACAGTCCTGCACCTTCGCTCTTAACACAGTCTCTTCTTCGCACTTGAACAAAGTCCTGTTCTTTCATTTATTACAACCCTTGTCTCACACTTATTACAACCCTGTTCTCGCACTTCACTCAGATATATATCACTGAAGTTGACTTAGACTTGTCCAAGTTGATCTTTCCAAATGAACTGCAAAGCTATCTTATATAGTGACATCCTTCCTGTGTTTTAGGGCGACCCTTCAATTTGTTTGTAGGCCGACTTGTTCAGGGGTATGTAAGCCGATTTGTCCACTGCTCATAGGCTGTCTAGAGGAGATATTCAACGTTGATATTAAGCATCATATTTAGGTACGTCTTCAAGCTTTATTGACAAGGTCTTGAGGCATACTTCATTGTCTTGACTCTTCATACACAAGACTCTTAATTAGTACATTTATGGCAAGATGAAAAATCCCTAAAAGACATCAAGAAGAAGTCTTTTGACCTATAATAGAAACCTTTCTCATGAAACCCATGAAGAAAGCATAGCAAAAATACAATTTATTATCTTTGTCTTCTTCATTACATAAATACATAATTACATAGTCAATATAAAGACCGAACCTAATTACACTTTCCAACAAAAAGGCTAGTGGCTCAAACTTGGGTAGGGTAGGAGATGGCCTGCTTTGATACCATGTTAGACAACACACAATAATGGACAACAGATAAGATAAAACCTTGAATGCGTATTATTAGAATGATATACAATTTTTTAAAGGCTAGTAACCCTTGGTTTCATATTCCAAGTGGTCTCTTGGACTCCATTGATCTTTCACATTCCACTCTATAACCCTTAGTGGATTAGGTGTACAACAACTATAATTTTGAATAGATAAAAACTTAATACTTAACATATAACAAGATTTTTAACCATGGATATTCACCCCCATTTTGCCATGGATATTATTAACTTGTAAATAGGATTTGTTACAATACCATGGGCCAATACTGTGGTTCATCAATATCACATGCCCAAAAACCATCTCTCATTTCACAATCAAAATATTTTATAATATATATAATATATACTATTTTCGCCAGGCGTGGAGATACCTTCTGCTCCATCGAACAGGGTTCGCATATCTTCTGAACTAGGGGTTCGCACGTATGGCTCCCAGCTTCGCGAAGATAATTGCTAGCCTAGTTTCTTCTGCCTTTGAGAGTCAAGATCTTGCCCATATTGTCAGTGAACCCCCAGCTCACACTATGCAGGTGTTCAAGGCCTCACTGGATGAGGCCTTGAAGTTTTCTGAAAGTGCTTTAATCTGCCAGTTTAATGGCTTTTGGCCACGGTTGGCAGTTCTCCACAATTGGACCTTAGAGATATGGAAGCTTGTCATTTCTGATGAAATTAATATCTACCCCTGTGCTAAGGGTTTCTTTATAGTAGATTTTGAAAACTCTGAAAGAAAACAACGCATTTTAGATTCCGGCCCTTGGTTTTGGGAAAACTCGGGCCTATCCATGAAGCCATGGAACCCATCATTCGATCCCTCAACAACAGTCATAACCTCAACACCAGTTTGGGTCAGACTGCCAAACCTACCTTTGCATCTCTAGAATCTCTCCTCGCTAAAAGCCATTGGAAATGCAATTGGGAAATTTTACTGCAGGTGCCCAGAAACAGAGGAATATGTTAGAACCACCTATGCACGCATCTATGTAGAAATGGACTTCAGCGTTGGATTTCCAGCTGAAATAATCCTAAGCAAAGACTATGTATGGAACCAGAAACTCGACTATGAAAGTGTCCTCTTCAGATGTCGATCCTGCTTTGAGACAGGCCATCTAGCCAAAAATTGCCCAAAAGTCTCCCAAATTTTTTTTGCTAGAAAGAATCACCATAGATCTACATGGTGGGAAGGAGCAGAAAAGGAACATTATACTATCATCAAGGAAGAATACTATCCAAAAAACTCTGAATCGCAAGAAATCAGGCAAGAAAGAAGCAACCCTTAAGACAAGCAGGGGGAAAGCCCGCCCAACAACAAAAAAACAAACTCTACAACCCCTCAAGCACCAACAATTATGAGGATCTGAATACTGTGCAAAAGAAATCTTTATTTAGCAGCAAAGCAGATCTCCCAGATACTGAAGATAAGACACCAGTGTCCCAAGTATCAGAAGAGATGAAGGAGGTGCAAGATAAAGGAAGTTGGAAGATCGTAGAGAAGAAAAAGAAAGCTACAACACCAATCTCGCCAAGAAAGACGAGAAGCCAGACAATTAAGAACTAAGAAAATTATAGGTCCGATAGACCAAATTTGGTCTCAGTGGACGTTAACCATCATCATCATCATCATCATATATATATATACTTTGTTTTTAAATTTAATTTTATTAGGTTTTTGTGCTAAGAGACACATTGTAACGCGATATGGAAGAGATGTTGTAATGCCCTTGTGAAAATTTCATCCATTGCTATAACTGGAAATTATTATCCTAACTGTAAATTTAATTAGGCAATTTATTTGCTACGACAAACAATGAATAAATGACGACTACAATTTTCACCATAAAAATACTGAGGAAAATAAAAATACTGGAAACTGAGAAATTCTAGCACACACACAAGAATTTTGACATAGTTATTTTTGGATAATTGTCCTCGAAAAAGCCAAATGTGGGAAAATCGGTGTAACAGATGAGGGTTTTATTATTAATATTCAACAACAATTCTGAGTACAATAATCTAGATGCTCAACTGACAATCTAATCTGATGAAAATACTGGCAAAATTATTGTGAGAATTTTATCTCACACTACAGCTAATTTCTGCCCCCGAAGTTGCCTCCCTAGCCACACGCTGCGGCTCTTGTGTCGCCCTTTGCGCAGTGCTTGCACAAAACCTCTGGGGATTTCGACCTTCCTTTCACTGCATATTCCCTGGACTGGAATACTTCTTCCTGGAATGCTGTTGACCTCCTCTACCACCTGCTACTCACTCTCTGGCTCTATCTTCTCTGCTGAATCTCTACCACTAAGAAAATCGAACTACCTGGGCAACTGAGTATCTGCTTTGGTGTGTTCTCCATTACCACATCAATCTCCTCTTATAATCCACTATTGGAGCTCCAACCACCAATATTCAAACTTAATTGATTGCTAGGATCATCTCTGGATTGATCCGTGTGAGTTTCTAGACTATTCTCACCTTACCTCAATTAATACTGATTAGTTAACCATATTCACTAAGTTTCGACTTAGGAAATATTTAAAAATCAGTTAATAATCTAATTGAGACACTTCTATGTGGAGTTTCCAGAAACGATTTTTGGGATTTGGAGATCTCATGTATTCTAACCTCCACCAAATTTCGTGCTTGGAACACATCTGATGCTACAAAAAATAACACTCCCTCTTAGCGAGGAATGTGTTCTAGTGCTACACACTCTGTCACAACATCCTGTCTCTGTATCACCTCCTATCACGTTGCTGATGTTTGGCTACTTCTTCCCACCAACTATTGCGCAACTCTGATATGCGCTACATCTGCGTTGCTACTGACCCTGCTGAACTGTTGCCAACACTGCATCTGCATTGCAACTCCCTCTCATCTGTTGCTGCTGCAACTGGGAATTATCCAAAGTAATCTGACCCTGCTACTGAAACAGGTTCTCCAACATACCCATCTGTTCTCTGAAATAGGTGAATTTTGCTCTCCTTAGAGCTTTCGTGAGTATATCTCCAACTTGCTCTTTTTTGGGAAGATACTCTAGCTAGATTGCTCCACGTTGTAAACAATCTTTGATGACATCGAATATATATGCTTTTCGACCTTTCATGAAACACTATATTCTCAGAGAGCTTTATGCAACTCTGATTATCACAGTAGACAATGGTCGCCTCCATCCTTTACTTGAACAAGCTTACTAGCAGCTTTAAAAGGCATATAGCTTTGCACGTAGATGTGCTTGCTTCCATATACTCTGCTTCTACAAAGCTCAGTGCTATTGACTTCTGCTTCTTACCACACCAAGAAACCATCCCTTATCTAACACTGAAGCAGTACCCAAAGGTACTTTTCCTGTGCATTGAACTGCCTGCCCAATTTGCATTTGTGAATCCACATAGTCTGATATCATCCCCTCAGATATATCTCAAACCATACTCGACTGTGCCATGCACATACCTCAAAATATGCCTCGCTACTACCCAATGTACCCTCTTCGGTTCTACGATAAATTGACTGAGGGTATTGTCTGCCAAGAAAATATTTGGCCTAGTGTTGACCAGATACATGAGAGACCCGATAAGCTATCTATACAAGGTGGGGTTGACATCCTTGTCATCTGATGCATCTATCCTGCATTCTGGACCTCTTCAGAATATGTGTAGCATATCTTCCCTGTCCTTTTGTCACATTTCCAATCCTAGGAAATAGTTTATCAACCCTAAATCCTTCATATCAAATTCTGTTGCCGAGTTTTTCTTGCAATCTTCTATGAGCCTTGATGATCCTCTCAAGAAGAGATCATCCACATACAATACTAGGATGAGTGGCTCGCCCTCTACCATTAAATAGTAAAGATTGGGATTTGCGTCTCTCTTAACGAATCCCATTTGTTGCAAGTAGTTGTCAATCCGACCATACCATGCCCTGGGAGCCTATTTGAGCCCACATAGAGCTTTCTTTAGTCTGCACACATGAGTGCGCCTCTCGTGAGTCTCTAAGCCCTCTGGTTGTTCTATGTACACCTCTTCCTCTATCACCCTGTTCAAGAATGCTGTCTTGACGTCCATCTAGTGAATCTGCCATCCCATCTGAGCTGCTAGAGATATAACTGAACGGATAAAGGTGTATCTGGCAACTGGGGCGAAGGTCTCCACATAATCTATCCCTTCTTTCTGTGCATACGCCTTTGCCACAAACCTTGCTTGTACTTTTCAAACTTGCCATCTGCAGGATACTTGATTTTGTAGATCCATCTAGAACCTACAACTGACTTGTCTTCAAGCCTTGGCACTACCTCCCAAACATCATTCGTCATGATAGAGCTATACTCTTCTACCATGGCGTCTACCCACACTTGATGCTGTGCAGCCTTCTAAAAAATGGAAGGTTCTGCAACCTGAGCCACAAATGCTTGGTACCTGTCAGGCTGTCTGCACTATCTTTTGTTCGTCCTTTGAGTTCCAATAAATTACTATGCATTTTTGAATGTCTGACGAACCTCTCTGCTGGGTCGACCACTAGTGGTGGGAGGTTCAACCAACTCCTCAGCCTGCCTCTGTTGCTTTGTTTGCTGAGAACTCCCCGGATCTCCTGCACCCGAGGAAATACTGGTACTGGTCACTATACTTGATCGTTGTAACTGACCTCCTGCCTGTCCCATTGGCTGCCCTTGATGCTGGACCAAAGGAACTTCTACTGTCTGATTTTGATCACCTGCAGGCATCGCACAAGATCTCCTGAAAGGTCTGTGCTCCATGAACTTCACGTCTCGTCTCACCACAATCTTCCTATTGCTAGGAATGTAGATCCTGTATGCCTTTGTGCTTTCGCTATACCCCGCGGAAAACCCCTTCTCTGCAGTCTGATCCAATTTGGTTCGCTTTTTATCTGGCACGTGGCAATAAGCAACACTGTCAAAAATCCTGAAGTGACCAACTTTTGGATTCTTCCCTGTGAAGACTCCTCCTGGAGTTTTCTTCCCCAATGCTCTGTGAGGAGTCCTGTTCTGAATATATACTGCCGCGTTATATGCCTCTGGTCATAAAAATCTTGGCAAATCCTGGTCATATAACATAGCTTTTGCAGCCCCTACTATGGTTCTGTTTTTCATCTCCGCTACCCCATTCTGCTGTGGATAATATGGAGCTGTCCATTCTCTTGTGATGCCTTCCTTCACACAAAAATATGTGAAGTTTTTATCAATATATTCTCCACCATTATCCGAGTGAAGCACCTTGATCTTCTTCCCTGTCGCATTCTCCACGAGAGCCTTATACTCTCTGAAACGATTGAAGACCTCATATTTGGTCTTCAAGAAGTATATCCAAGTTTTCCTGGAATGGTCATCAATAAAGTTGACGAAGTATTCAACACCACTGAGAGCTCTAGTGGACATCGGGCCACAAATATTCGAATGTATATGTCCTAACATGCCATCTGCTTTGCTGTCACTTCTTGGGAATGCTGCCTTAGCATACTTCCCAAGTATGCATCCTTTGCACACATCATTGCGTTTTGTGCCAAGTTCTTGAACCCCTGTTACTGTTTATCTAAGCATTTTGAGTGCTCCATGGTGTAGATGTCCCATTATCCTATGCCATAACTCATTCAATTCCTTCCCACTGCTAATGTCACTGCCTATTAGTGCCATTGGAGAGTCGAGCTGCAACCTGTAGAATCTATTGCTTCGAACTCCAATCTGTCTTACCTTCTTCTAGCTTGAGTGTTTAACAGAGACTTGCTTCCCTACAAAGTGGATATCATACCCCTTATTCTGTAACTGGGAGACTGAAATCAGGTTCATACCTAATCCTGACACTTGCAATACATCTGTAGCGCTGGTGCTTGCTCTTGACTTCCTCTGAAAATCTATGGTACCTCTCCCTACTAGAGTACATTTCGTTATGTTTCCCATAGCAATCTGGAAGTCCCTCTACTCCTCCTTGTAGCTAGAGAAATATTCTCTAACCCCTGTCATATGCGCTGATGCTCCACTGTCTATATACCAGACACCTTGTGAAGCTGACCTTGATAGGCAAGCAAATTCGTCCTCCAACCTGAAAGACAAATCTGAAGCCTCCTGAATGTCAATTCTATCCATGGTCATGCTAAAGAATTTACATTGTGCTATTCCTCTTTCTACCTGATGTTGATTCTGCAATTCCAAATTGTTGCAAAACCCTATGCGTCCAACCATAAATATGCCCAGCGAAAATTTGAGCTGCTCCCTCTGCCGGCTGGAATCACTCAATCTGGAAAGTCGAATTTTTCTGCCTCTTTGCACTGAAAAAATCAAACTTTCTCAAGCAACTTGACCTTCCTGGCAATGGATTGCGCTGCCACTAGGAATTTCGGCTTGTTGCTATTACTCAACAACGAAATTCCTTCTTTCGCTTTTGAGCTCCCTGACTGATCAGTCAGGCTCTGATACCATGTGAAAATTTCATGTATTGCAATAACTAGAAATTATTCTCCTTATTGTAAATTTAATTATGTAGTTTAATTGCTACGACAAACAATGAATAAATCACTACTGCAATTTTCACCATAAAAATACTACAAAAAATAAAAATGTTGGAAACTAAGAAATTCTAGCGCACATAAGATTTTTGACAGTTATTTTTGGACAATTTTCGCCGGAAAAACCGAAGGTGGGAAAACTGGTGTAACAGATGATGGTTTTATTATTAATCTTCAACAACAATTCTGAGTACAATAATTTAGATGGTCAATTGGCAATCTAATTTGAGGAAAATACTGGAAAAATTATTGTGAGAATTTTCTCACCCCACAGTTAATTTCTGCCCCCGAAATTACCTCCCTAGCCACATGTTGAGCCTCCCGCGTCATCATCTGCGCAGTGCTTGCGCATAACCTCTGGGGATTTCGGACTTCCTTTCACTGCCTCTTTGTGGGACTGGAATACTTCCTCTTGGAATGCTGCTGACCTTCTCTACCACCTGCTAATCCTCTGGCTCCATCTTCTCTGCTGAATCTTGCCACTGAGAAAATTGAACTGCTTGGGCATTTGAGTATCTGCTCTAGTGTGTTCTCCATTACCACATTGATCTCCTCTTGTAATCCACTGTTGGAGCACCAACGACCAAGATCAAAACTTAATCAATGGCTAGGATCATCTTTGGATCGATCTATGTGAGTTTCTAGACTATTCTCACCTTATCTCAACTAACACTGATTAATTAACCATATTCCTTAAGTTTAGACTTGGGAAATATTTAAAAATCGGTTAATAAAGACACTTCTAGGTGGAATTTCCAGAAACCATTTCTGGGTTTTGGAGATCTTATGTATTCTAGCCTCTCAACCAAATTTCGTGGTTGGAACACATCCGATGCTACAAAAACTAACAACCCTGTTATGTTATGTTAACTAAACATTTTTACTTTATCAAATTTTATATATATATATATATATATATATATATATATATATATATATATATATATTAAAACATTTTGATACATGCAAATAAAAATTAAATTTAAAAAATATATATAATTATAATTGTTAATTATTAAACAAGTTTATATTCATCTTAACTATGGATCTATCTGTTGAAATATGTAACTAGGTTTGGTCTTCATAATGACAGGTAATCATGATTTTATGTATTTGATGTAAAGAGAAAAATCAAAATTGTTATTGTTATTCTTGAGGCATGGGTTTCATGCCCAAGGTTATTTGTTTATAGGTAAAGCACTCATTGAGTGCTTCTAGGGCTTGTCATTGAGTCTACAAGTCAATTGAGTCATTGTCATGTATGGAAGACCCTTTTGGACATGTTACATATTGGAAAGAAAATTTTTGTATAGTCAAAAGTGTCATGAAGACCCTCTAAGACCTTGTCAAACTAGTAGCAACAAGTTGTCCTACATGAATGAGCAAGTCGGCCTCATGAAAGGCTATTCGACCCACTTGTGAAGCCTATATATAAGAGACTTCGACCCCACTTGAAGAACACTCACTCACCATAAGAAATTTGATCAAGAAAAGGGAGAGAGAAGTTGAGGAAGACTAAAGGAATGAAGTTTTGAGTATTGTTTTTGGGCTATCATCTCCTCACACGTGCGAGGATTAGGGCAACCTTACTACAACAAAGTCTGTTAGTTCCTATAGCATCAGAGGTGTTCTAGTCTCGAAACTTTGTGGAGAGAGTAAAACACATGAGATCTCCATAACCCATAAATCGTTTATGGAAATTCCATCTAGAAGTGTCCTAATTATTTTATTAGCCCATTTTTTTATTATTTCTTATGTCTAAACTTACGGAAAGGGGTTAATTAATCAGAATTAATTAAGCTAAGGTGAGAATTCTTTAGATACTCCAACAGATTGACTGGGAATTAATCTGGGCCCTTGATTAAGTTCTAATCTTGGTTGTTGGTGCTCCAACATAGGATTATAAGAAGTTGATGGGTAGATGGAGAACACACTTGTGGGGTTCGATTTCCTTAGAGAGTTCGAATTTTCCAGAGAGAACAGTGCCAAAAGAGTTCGAGCTTCAGTAAGGAAGCAAAGATAGCGAGGGGCAGGGACAGTGAGTCTGGAGGAAAGGTTTTCCAGATCCGGAGAGCACATTGTTGAGAGGCTGAAGAACCATAGTGAGGCTGACGCAGGGGCTGCGCAAAGGCCTATAGAGGCAGTTTGTTTTTTCTGGAGAGAAGCTGAGTTTCAGTTCTAGAGGCCGGGAAAGGGTTCCAGAAAGCCGGAGACATTGTTTCTCATTCAGTGGCAGAAAACACAACTATAGGATCAACTGATTCAGGCTGTGCGTGGGAAGAGATTGCGCAAGGGTGACACAGGCCTGCGTAAACGAGTTTGGATGCCTCACTTGGAGCTGCAGTTAGAGCCCGAATTTGACTGTGGGTGAGGAAGATTCCTCACTAGATTTTTGCTAGTATTTTTCTCTGTAGGTTGCTAGATTTCGGCATCCAGTTATACTCAAATTTTCTCTCATTGTTGCATAATAATAAAACCCTTAGCTGCTGCATTGATTTTCCCAAGTTGGGTTTTTTCGAAGACATTTGTCCATAACTGTGTCATATTTTTATATGTGTGTGTTAGATTTTCTCAGTTTCCAACTATAATTTCTTCCACAATTTTATTTATGAAGGTTGCAGTGTGATTATTTGATATTTGTCATAACAGATAAATTGTTAAATTAATTAACGATTAGAAAAATAAATTCTAGTTGCTGCAATAGGATTTCAGACTTGAAATTTTCACATGGTATCAGAGCATGAGTGATCAGCTAGGAAGCTCAAAAGCAGAGAAGGGAATTTCACTGTTCAGAGGGAGCAGTAGGCCGAAATTCTCACAGAATGCGCAGTACCTAGACAGGGAGACTGAATTGTCGGGCAAGGGTTCGATTTTCAGTTGCAAGTTGGCAGAAAAATCGATTTTCCCAGAATAGTGATTCCAACAGTTAAAGGGAGCAGTAATAGCTTAGATTTTCGCTGAGCAAATTCCTTGGTTGGACGTAGAGGGTTTTGCAGCAGCAGAATCAGTGTCAAGTGGAAGAGAAAACCACGCACAACAGACGAGAAATTTCTCTTAGGATACTTCGAGTTTCAGAAGTTCGAATTTTTCCATGGCTGATTGGCAGTAGCTGAGTGCAGATTTTCTCACTCCAGAAGGGAGTGCGTGTAGCAGAACCAACAACCAAGTAGAGGGAAAGAGGGAGTTTTCGACAGATTCAAAGATGGCCACAACAGGGCTCAGAGATCAGGACATGTTGGAGGGAGCCTCTAACTATGTCATCTGCAAGGCTAGGATGTCCTTCCTTCTGGATGAACATGGCTTGAAGACCTATGCAGAAAACGTGGTAGCAGTTCCCTAGGACCCCGATCAGCAGAAGTAGTACAAGAAGGAAACGACGAAGGCAAAGAGGATGATTTTGGATGGAGTCCAAGATCATCTAGTCTCACATGTGGCAGACAAAGGGATGATCAAGGAAATGTGGGATGCTCTGTTTGAGCTATTTTAGAGTTCTTCTGAGAACCAGAATATGTTTCTCTAAGAGAAGCCGAGGAACACTAGGATGTAGAAGGGCGAGAGCATAGATGCCTTTCTCACTCGGATTCAGGAAGTCTAAGATCAACTAGCAGTCATTGGGGAGACACCCCAACCCATAGAGCTTGTACGATTGGCACCGAATAATGTCTTGAAGGACTGGCAGGTATTAGTCCAGAGTATTTTGGGCAGAGACACCTTGTCGAAGTGGGACAGGATGTGGTTTGATCTACAACAGGAGGAGCTGATGCGGGCTCTGTTAAAGAGTACCATCGATAGTAACAACAACAAGGGACCGAAGAAGAAGAAGAAGAAGGACTTGTCAAAGGTCAAGTGCTTCAGATGTGGTGAGTTCGGTCACTACAAAACGTAGTGTACTCTCGAGAAGAAGGACAAGGTGGAGAAGCAGGGCTAGGCGGCAACGTCAACGGAGATCGACAAGGTGTCCTCCAGGTTGGAGGAGGAGTTTGCGATGTTTTCGGCCATACCCCCAGTAGAGAGGTGGGGCGACATAGACTTGTAGTCCCAGAGAGTTGTTTACATGGGTAAGATCCATTGAGGAGTCCACCTCATAGGATCATTACCTTGCTACGGGGGCCCACAATATTCAGTAGCATGATGGATTAGTGTCGGAAATGTAGTCAGATTCCAGAGTGACTGTTGCAGACTATTAGTAGTCAGGTGCTGAGGAGCATAGTGTAGAGTGGCATAGTGCAGACTCGGCAACAATGCAGATTTCTTGGTGGACACTGCAGTAGCTAGTAGCAGTAAGGAATTGGGGACAGATGCATCATACTGAGCACAGTTGATTCAATATTTTTGATGCTTCTCAGTTGCTGCATGAGGAAGGACGCAATTCACTAGTGCATTGCGTGGTCAGCGCGCAGAGGGTGACGCAGAGACACCACCGTATGGGTAGAGGGTCCATCCTGGGGTCGGAAAGTTGCCGTGAAGAGTGAGGAATTTGTCACTAAATTTCTCTCAGTATTTCTCCTATGTTTTTTTGTTCGAATTCTTGTACTTGAATTACTGTTGAAGATTGATAAAGAAACCCTCATTTGCTGCACCGGTTTTCCATCATTGGGTTTTTTCGGGGACAATTGTCCAAAAATAATTGTGTCAATATCTTTGTGTGTGCTATAATTTCTCTAATTTTCCAGCATTTATTTTTCCGCAGTATTTATTTTGTGAAGACTGCAGTGTATATGTTTCGATATTTGCCGTAGGAAATTGTAAATAATTTGTTTAATTAATTTAACAAATAGAAGAAATATTATCAGTCGCTGCAGTAGGATTTCAGATTTCGGAATTTTCACATGGTATCATAACACAGATAAAAGCCAAAGAGCTTAGTTGTAGGCATAAAGGAGCTTTGAAGCATTGCGTAAGCAGCTATTCGAAACCCCAGAGGCTGCGCAGTCCATTTTGCCAGGAGGTCAATTTTTGAGGAAAACATTATTTCTTTGAGAGAGTTGACAGAGAAATTAAAATTTCCTGATCGAAGATTGTCAGAGGCAGAGTGAGCAGTAGTATTTCTTTTGCAGAGAAGATCTCCAACTGAGACACAGTATTTTGCAGCAGCAAAATCAACGTTGGGAAGGAAAGGGAAATAACACAGAAAATCATAGATAGAATCAACAGTCAGGAAGCCTCAGAATTATCTTCCAGGTTGGAGGATGAGTTTGCGCGCTTATCAGGTTCGACATCATCAGGTGTCTAGTATATTGATAGTGGAGCTTCAACTATGAGAGGAGTTAGAGAATATTTCTCTAGCTATTAGGAGGAGCAGATGGATCTCCATATCACTATGGGCAACATAACTAAATGTACTCTGGTAGGGAGAGGCACCATAGAATTTTAGACAGAAACAGGAACCAACAGCAACGCTACCAATGTACTGCATGTGCCAGGATTGAGTATGAACCTAATTTTAGTGTCCCAATTATAGGACAAGGGGTACAATGTACACTTCGTGGGGAAGAAAGTGTATGTCAAACACTCTAGTTGGAAGAAGGTGAGACAAATTGGAGCTCGGAGCAACAAGTTATACAGGTTGCAGATCGATTCTCCAATGGCACTGATAGGCAGTGACAATAGCAGTGGGAAGGAGTTGAACGAACTGTGGCAAAGGAGTATGGGACATTTACACCATGGAGCTCTTAGGATGCTCAGAGAAACTGTAACAAGAGTTCCAGTTCTCAGCATAGAGTACGATGATGTGTGTAGAGGATGCGAACTTGGGAAGTATGCAAAGGCAATATTTCCTAGAAGTGACAACAGAGCAAATGGCGTGTTGGGATTGATATACTTAGATATTTGCGGCCCTATGTCCACTATAGCTCTTAGCGGTGCTGAATATTTCATCACCTTTATTGATGATCATTTCAGGAAAACCTGAATCTATTTCTTAAAGACCAAAGATGAGGTCTTTGATTGGTTCAGAGAGTTCACGACTCTCGTAGAGAACGCGACAGGGAAAAAGATCAAGGTGCTACGTTTAGATAATGGTGGAGAATACACAGATAAAGACTTCACAGACTTCTGCGCGAAGGAAGGTATCAAAAGAGAATGGACAACTCCATATAATCCTCAGCAGAATGCAGTAGTGGAGCAAAAGAACAGAACAATAGTTGTGGCTGCAAAGGCTTATGTTGTATGACCAAGATTTGCCTAGGTTTTTATGGGCAGACACATGCAACACAATGGTGTACATTCAAAATAGAACACCTCATAGAGCATTGGGGAAGAAAATGCTAGAGGGGGTCTTCATAAGAAAGAAGCTTGAAGTAAGTCATTTGAGGATATTTGGGGGTGTGGCTTACTGCCACATACCAGATGAAAAGCGTAGTAAATTGGATGAAATTGCAGAGAAGGGGTTCCTCGTAGGTTATAGCGAGACCTCAAAGGCATATGTGATCTACATTCCTAGCATTGGGAAGATTGTAGTAAGGTGAGATGTAAAGTTCATGGAAGACGGAGCTTTCAAAAGATCTCGAGAGATGCCTACAGGTGATTAGTCAACAAAAGTTCTGTTAGTCCAGCAGCAGGGACATCAGGTGAGACAAGAAGGAGGACAATCGCAGGGATTGAGTATAGTAACTAGTACTAGTATTTTCTCAGGGGTAGTAGATCCAGGGAGTTCTCTGCAGACGGAGCTACAGGAACAAGAGGAGGAATTGATGGAACCTCCCATCACTAGTGGAAGAGCTAGTAGGGAAGTTCGTCATACCCTAAGAGACACAGATGAGTTTGTTGGAGGTCCTAGGACAGACAAGAGACAATGCAGGAAACCTAATAAATATCAAGCCTTGGTAGCTCAAGTTGCAGAACCCTCCAGCTTTCTAGAAGCCGCACAACATGAGGTGTGGGTGGATGCCATGGTAGAAGAATACAATTCTATCATGACAAATGATGTTTGGGAGGTAGTGCCTAGACCAGAAGACAGATCAATTGTAGGTTCCAGATGGATATACGAGATCAAGTACGCTGCAGATGGCGGTGTAGAGAAGTACAAGGCTAGATTCGTGGCAAAGGGTTATGCACAGAAGGAAGAGATAGACTATGAGGAGACCTTCCCCCTAGTTGCCAAATATACCTCTATCAGATCCGTTATATCCCTAGCAATGTAGATGGGATGGGTGATTCACCAGATGGACGTCAAGACAACATTCTTGAACGAGGTGATAGAATAAGAGGTGTATATAGAGCAACCTGAAGGCTTCGAAACTCATGAGAAGTGCACTCATGTATGCAGGTTGAGGAAAGTTGTATACGGGTTCAAGCAGGCATCCAGGGTATGGTATTGTCGAATTGACAATTATTTGCAGCAGTTGGGATTCATGAAGAGTGATGCAGATCCCAATCTCTACTATTTGATTGTGGAGAATGGGCCTCTCATTCTGGTTTTGTATGTGGATGACCTGTTTTTAACAGGATCACCAGGGCTCATAAAGCACTGCAAGAGGAACCTTGAAGCAGAATTCGACATGAAGGATATGGGTCTGATGCACTATTTTCTAGGATTGGAAGTATGGCAAAATAATGGGGAGATCTTCTTTGGGCAAGGGAGATATGCTACAGATAATCTGAAGAGATTCATAATGCAGGATTTCCGACCCATGGCAATGCCCATGATCATGAATTGGAAGAAGTTAGATGCATCTGGGGACAAGGAAGTCGACCCCACCTTGTACAAACAACTCATTCGGTCGCTCATGTATCTGGTCAACACTAGGCCAAACATTTGTTTTGCTGTAAATACCCTTAGTCATTTCATGGTGGAATCGAAAAGGGTACATTGGGCAGCAACTAGGCACTTTCTTAGATATGTGCATGGAACAGTCAGATATGGGTTGAAATATACTCGAGGAGACGACGTCAGATTGTGCAGATTCACAGATGCAGATTGGGGCAGGTAGTTCAGTGGACAGAAAAAGTATCTCTGGGTATTGCTTTAGTGTTGGATCAAGGATGGTCTCTTGGTGTAGCAGGAAGCAACAGTCAGTAGCATTGAGCTCAACAGAAGTTGAATATATGACAACCAACACAACTAAGTGCGAAGCTATATGGCTTAGGGAGCTCCTCATGAGTTTGTTAAGGAAGAAGATGGGAGCGACCAATGTTTATTGTAATAATCAAAGTTGCATAAAACTCTTTGAGACTCCAATATTTCATGATAGGTCGAAGCACATTGATATCATATGCCATTTTATTAGAGCCAAGTTCATCCAATTCAGAGAACATATGGGTATGGTGGAGAACCTGTTTCAGTAGCAGAAACAGATGGATTCTCAGTTGCAGCAACAACAGATGAGAGGGAGTTGTAGTAGTTGGCAACAATACAGCAGGGTCAACAACAACACAGATGCAACGAATATTAGATTTGCGCAATAGTTGGTGTGCAACAGTAGCCAAACATCAACAACGTGACATGAGATGGTGCAGAGACAGTGTGTTGTGGCAGCAGTTGCAAAACTAGAACACTTTCCTTGCTAAGAGGGAGTTTTAGTTTTTGTAGCATCGGATGTGTTCTAGCCACGAGATTTGGTGGAGAGGCTAGAATATATGTATTCTCCAATACCCATAAATCGTTTATGGAAATTCCACCTAGAGATGACTTAATTAAAATAATTAATGAATATTTAATATTTCCCAAGTCTAAACTTAGGAAATATGATTAATTAAAAGGTATTAATTAAGTCAGGTGCGAATCTTCTAGAAAAAGGCATGGATCGAGTTCTTGTTAATCTTAGCCATTGATTAAGTTTTAATCATGGTTGTTGATGTCTCAACGAGAGATTATAAGAACAAACTCGATGGTGCTTGGAGAACACACCAGTGCAGTTACTCAGTTGCCCAGGCAGATCGATTTTCTCAGTGGTTGAAGTTCAACAAAGAAGATAGAGCCAGAGGGTGAGTTGTAGGTGAGAGAGAGAGCGTATCAACAGTGGTCCGGGAAGTGTAGGATGAATTCAGGAAGAGATAGCGTGAGGAGGGACACAGTTCAATGGTGCACTGTGCAAAGGGTGACGCAAAGACACTGGCATATGGGAAGAGGGTCAATCCCGGGGTTAGAAAGTTGGCGTGAAGAGTGAGAAATTTGTCACTAAATTTCTCTCATAATTGCTCCTCTGTTTTGCTGTTCGAATTCTTGTACTTGAATTACTACTGAAGATTAATAAAGAAACCCTCATTTGCTGCACCGATTTTCCTGCATTGGGTTTTTTCGGGGACAATTGTCCAAAAATAACTGTTAATATCTTTATGTGTGTGCTAGAATTTCTCTAATTTTCCTTTTTTTTTTTTTGTTCCGCAATATTTATGTTGTAAAGGCTACAGTGTATATGTTCTGATATTTGCCATAGGAAACTGCAATTAATTTGTTTAATTAATTTAACAAATAGAAAAAATATTATCAGTTATTGCAGTAGGATTTCGGATTTCAGAATATTCACATAGTACAGATGCAAAGTTGGCAGCAGGATAGCAGTGTCAGCAGCAGCACATGCAACATCAGAGTTGCGCAGTAGTTGGCGGGCAGTGGCCAAACATCAACAACGTGACAAAAGGTGGTACAGAGACATGGTGTTGTGGCAGGATGTGCAACATTAGAGATAGAACACCTTCCTCGCTACGAGGGAGTATTAGTTTCTGTAGCATTAGAGATGTTCTAGTCTTGAAACTTTGTGGAGAGGCTTAAACACATGAGATCTCCATAACCCATATATCGTTTGTGGAAATTCCAACTAGAGGTGTCTTAATTAGATTATTAGCCAATTTTTAATTATTTCCTAAGTCTAAACTTAGGGAAAGTAGTTAATTAATTAGAATTAATTAAGACAAGGTGAGAATTCTCTCGAAACTCACACGGATCGACCCATAATTAATCTGGGCCCTTGATTAAGTTCTAATCTTGGCCGTTGGTGCTCCAACAGAGGATTATAAGAAGTCTTCGATGGGTAGATGAAGAACACACTTGTGGGGTTCAATTTCCTTGGAGAGTTCAATTTTTCCAGAAAGCCAGCAATGCCGAAAGAGTTCAAGCTTCATTAAGGAGGGAAAGACAGAGAGGGGCAGGGACAGTGAGTCTGGAGGAAAGGTTTTCCAGATCCGGAGAGCACATTGCAGAGAGACAAAATAACCATAGTGAGGTTGACACAGGGGCTACAGGATCAGCTGATTCAGTTTGTGTGTGGGAAGAGACTACACAAGGGTGATGTAGGCTTGTGCATACCAGTTTGGACGACTCACTTGGAACTGCAGTCAGAGCTCGAATTTGGCTGTGGGGTGAGGAAAATTCCTCACTAGATTTTTGCCAGTATTTTTCTCTATAGGATTGCTAGATTTCAGCATCGAGTTGTTCTCAGATTTTCTCTCACTGCTGCATAATAATAAACCCTCAACTACTGCACCTGTTTTCCCAAGTTGGGTGTTCTGGGGACATTTGTCCAAAAATAACTACTTTTATTTGTGTTAGATTTTCTCAATTTCCAACGCTATTTTCTTCCACGGTTTTATTTGTGAAGGTTGCAGTGTGATTTATTTGATATTTTCCGTAGCAAATAAATTGTTAAATTAACTAACAATTAGAAAAATAAATTCCAGTTGCCACAATTATGATGGTGTCTATCGGTGAATTGGTCTCGCCAGCATTGTGCTATGATCTTGTGGAGAGATAGAGCTGTTAGTCAAGGCCTTGCTATGTGACAATGCTGGTTGGTATGATGAGATGCTCTAGCATAAGCTAAGGAAGTAGCTTATGAGATGGCTTACCAATCCGACTCTTCTTATAAGAATTCTTTAGTTTGAGAATGTCCAAGTACCTTGTATGGATTATGAATAACTCACTAGTTAAGAGTGAGTGTTGAAATATATAACTAGGTTCAGTCTTCATAATGACATAGTTAATCATGATTTTATGTATTTGATGTAAAGAGAAAAATAAAATTACTATTGTTATTCTTGAGGCATGGGTTTCATGCTCAAGGTTATTTGTTTTATAGGTCAAGCACCCATTGAGTGCTTCTAGGGCTTGTCATTGAGTCTACAAGTAAATTAAGTCATTGTCATATATGGACGACCCTTTTGGGCATGTTACATATTGTAAAGAATTTTTTTGTATAGTCAAAGTGTTATGAAGATCCTCAAAGACCTCCTCAAACTAGTAGCAACAAGTTGGCCTACATGAAGGAGCAAGTCGACTTCATGAAAGGGTATTCAACCTACTTGTGAAGCCTATATAGAAGAGACTTCCACCTCACTTGAAGAACACTCACTCACCAAAAGAAATTTGATCAAGAAAGAGAAGGAGAGCGAAGAAGAGGAAGACCAAAGGAATGAAATTTTGAATATTGTTTTTGGGATATAGTCTCCTCACACATGCGAGGATTAGGGCAACCTTACTACAACAAAGTCGAAGTGCTAGAAAGTTGCTGGGTTGAAGTCGCTGGAGGTTGTCGAAGTTGCTGGAAGTTGCTAGGTCAAAGTAGCTCGAAGAAAGTTCATTAAGAATACTTTTGACTTGGTCTTGGAGGAGTCTTTGCAAGGGTCTTAGGTCTTGGAATTCGTCATTTGAAGTTCTATAAGAAGAGAAGAGTTCTTGTGGGTTTTCTTCTCACGAGGAGAGGTTTTGGCCTTGGATGATTGCCTATATATTGTGTCCTCTTGTCTCATTGTTATTTATTGTTTTGGTAGATGTTTGATGATAAGAACACTAATTATAATCAAGTGAAAGAAGAAACCAATCAAGTTAAGTAAAATACATCACAAGCAGTTATCAAAGTAAGAGAAATCACATAATTTAGCTGCCCTAGATTTCTCAACACTATTAAGAGGGATCAAATCTCTTGAGGTGTAAACATTTCCTCAAGTTTTGCACTCAAAAAAGAGGTTTGCACCTTGAGATATTTGATCCCTCTTGACGCTTGATAGAGTTAATTAGGCTGGTTTATGTGCATCAAATGTTTTGAAAGTTAAAAAATTATTAATAGTAACAAAACACCGATTCACTTGCCCTCTCAGTATTTCCAAAAATCGGTATCAAAGCAAGTTCCTTTAGACACAACCTAGTAGCTGGAAAGTTGACCTTAGAAACACAGATGGAAAAGTCAAGAAGGCGTGACTCCAAACCCATGAAAAAAGTCTCCTCCATAGTCATGAATACAAAATCTTTTAAAGAAAATGAAGATAATGAGAAGAGATAGTAAGATCTAGAAGAAGGTTACATCATTGATTTTGAAGCAGAATTTGTGGTTGCCCAAGAATATATAGTCAAGCTCAGAAAATAAAATATAAGTCTTAAAGAGCAGTTGCAAATACTTGAATAAAAGAGTCATAACATTGATGAAACAAAAGTTGTGCTCATAATATTTTAAGCAAATGAAGGAAAAAAGAGAGAAGAAATGTTGTCAAATGAGTTGAAGGAAAAGGCTGAGGATTATGAGAAGCTAGAAGCAAAAGTTGACCAAAAACAGAAAGAGCAAAAGCAAAAGTTTAAAGAAGTCATCTACTTGAAAATTCACCTGGAAGAAGCAAAGAGAACAAAAGAAGTGATGAAAGCGTAGCTCAATGAAAAAGAAGAAAATTGTGAGAAGCTTGGAGCAGAAGCTGTCTCATTAAGGAATGCAGTAGATAAACTCAACAAGAACTTGAAAAGCTCTCAAATATTGGATGATATTCTTAGCAGTCAAAGATCACTAGACGGCAAAAGTTAAAACAAGTCTTGGTTATGTGGGTGAGATTTCATACAAAAGGGATGCAAGCAATAAGTTACCATAAAATAAAATTGAAGAAAATCCTAAAGGTCATGCTAACGTTCTTCAAAGCCCCAACCAGTGCAAGCAAGGGAAGAAATCGGGATGAGTTTGGAAGAGCTACTACACCTAGAAGCTATGCAGATGTCCTCAAGGGATCCATACACAATACAAGAAACAGTGAAATAAAAGACAAGGATCAACAAAGAGTTGAATTTTCTCCAAAGCAGAACAATTTAAGAAGAATTGCTTCATCATGATAATTCTTATCAGCTAGGTACCAAACCATATTTCTTGGTCATTGGTTTTCATGTACAAACTTTGGACATAAAGCAAGGGATTGTAGAGCCTATACTAAGAATATGTAAGTGAAATAGGTCCTTATCAAACCCCTTGAAGCAAAAATTGCAAGCAAACAAATCATAGATTCTAATGGTTAGATCAACAAAAATCATAATTCATTTGCTCCCCTATTCAAGTATAGTACAAAATGCTACAAATGCCACAATTTTAGGCATATGGCACGTGATGGTCTCCTAAACAAATCAAAGAAGAAGATATTTCAACCAGGTATAAAGAAAAATACACAAAGGCGTGGAGAAGAAAACAAGAAGAGCCAAAGATGGATCTGCATGCTCAAGACACAGGTCTAAATTGTTGATGAAAGGTTTTCCAAGTATATGCAAGGTTGAAAATGGTTTTCAGGCATGACAACATAAAAATTGATATCAGTGGGATCTCCAAAGTCTGTGTTGGATTAATCTAATACCAATGATGATTCTGATTCATTGTCAGATAAAGAGTGTCACAAGTCAAATTCAAACAAACAGAAGCAGCTGAAAAATGAAGGTGAATCCATTACTCTCTGTCCAAGTGAAGTCACTCAAACACCTTTGTAGGATAAGGTGTTTACGTCTAACAATATGTCCTCTCCTACAATAGATATGTGAAGTATTCCTGTCTCCATGTTTCTCAGGTGAAAAAAAAGGTCGTGTTGTGAAACCAATTTTCTCTTCAAGTTCACCAGTAGTTGGCAAAAGTACCACTGAAAATACTTCCTTAAGAGAGAAAAAGGCCTCGACAAAATCGGATTTAGGTATTAGCAAAACACAGGGAGATGATAAAAGTTAAAACATCACCACACTGAAGGAAATTGACGACTGAGAGAGATGAGGACATGCCAAAGTCTTCAAAGAAAACTAAGACAGAGGGGGATAAAAGAAAGCGAAGGAAAAGTGGTTATGTTAATCTGCTAAATTCAAATATGATATGTTCACAAGGTACTCCAAGTTCTATTAATAAAGTATTGAGTAATATACCTGGTAGTCATTGTGCATGCCTTATGCAGCATGTTCAACCTAATCTTAATAGTTTCCAAAGTCCAATAAAAGAAGCACTCCTTCACATAGCAGAAAGGAAAAAAATTCACCAAGCAAGGAGTATGTTGTGGGTAAAAGGAAAAAGCAGGTTTTGGTGACTAATACTTCTACAGCAGGGGCAGAAGGTGCTCCTAAATCCAGAGGTGACAGTTGTTGGCTCATCTGAGCATTATGGTTCATGAACACTAAAGGAGCAATTGATAGTAAATTTCTCTCCAAGTAACTAGAGGCCACTTTCTTCAAACATAACAACTCCTTAAATGAAGTCTTTCCATGATGTCTCGATCACTTTAGTTACCTTCATTGGGGCAACAAGGGCTGCAAAAACATAGATTGAAATTGGTTGTGTTACCCACCACTTCGTGGGTGATTTGTCTAAGATAAATTTTTTCTCAATGATGGACCTCAGCCGACAGCCCCTTGCAGCCTTCAACTAGCTTGTTGTGGTCCCTCACTTATCTATATTGATCATATGTTTGAAGGTGGGCTTCCCGAATCTAAAGTTATGTCTTGTCATTTGGTAATTGAGTATTGGGTTTACTTATCATGGACACTTTTGGGCATGGATTGATGGGGGGATTTGGTGGAAAGAGTGAGATTAGTTTTTGCTCCTATCCCCTTGATCTCTTTTGGATGTTACCCTTGGATCTTAGTCCCATGGTATCTCCTTTATTGACCATTTGGTTCTACGGTGGTACTACATGGGAAACCCCAACTTTGGGTGCGTGGTCCCGCTCCTTCATCGACATATATTACTCCCTTTTCACTCACTATACCCCCCTTCATCATTTCTCCCACCTCAGTCCACATTTCCTCTTTGGGTCCACATAGGGTCAGCCTCCCTATCCCCTTGCCTCCACCTTGGGTCAGGCCTGGAACGATGCCCCGGAGGTTGAAGCAAATAAAAGAAAAAGTAAAAACATAAATGGCCACATTCAACAGGAAATTGTACCACAAAATGCAAAAGATGGACGAGACAAAAATAATTAGCACGTGGGCAAAAGCCAATACATGAGCTCTACCCCATATCCATGGTCATCACCCTGGTTCCATAGGCCCTAGATGAGCCTCTGTTATCATTCAGGAGCCCATGATTGTCCCAACCCCTGGAGGGCAATGAACCTCCCTACCTAAAAGGGGGTAATCACTATTATATCCTACGCATCATGTTCTTGTCCTTTGAGCCCCAAGCAATTAATTGAAAAAAATTCATAAAAGGCAAAAGGCATATTAAGAAAGGTGGAAAAATCAAGAACAGGGCACCTCATGTATCACGATTGCTCCCTCCCACACATTATACACCCATGTGTGGGCTTCCATTTCTCTAGTTGCCCTTATGCCCCAATATGTGGCCTAGGATTGCCCTTCTCATCCCCTACTCCATTTCACTTCTTTGTCACATGCCACCACCATTTGAGAGATGTACCTTGGACATACTATCCCCTCTAACGGTAGAAGCCACCTAATAAGTGTTGAAATTTTGTGTATTTGGGGTAGCATCAATTGTGCTCTAGCTCCCAAATTTTGAGGAAGGACTAGAGTGCACTTGATCTACAAGACCCAGAAATGGATTTGGAAAATTTCATCTGGTTTAGGAGATATTAAATTAATTAATTATTTTAATGTATTTCCTAAGTTAAAACTTAGGGAACTTAAATAATTAAAGTGAGTTTAATTAAACATGTGATGAAATTGTCTTAAGTCACATGGATTAGCCATTGATTCAAGATCTGATCATGCCCTTTGGTTTCTCAACGAGAAAAGTATAAAGGAAAGGCTTGGGGTCATTTGTAAACACACAAAGGCAGAGCACTGAAGCTACGCTGAGATTCTAGGGTGGGTTTGCTAAGAATTCTCAGAAGTGTTTCAGCTGCAAAGAGGGGAATTTAGACCAAGGGAATGATGTGATCCCAGGGTCTAGAATCAGCAAGAGGCAGAGATCAGCTCAGAGAGGCAGCACAGAGAAGTAGGGGAGCAGCAACAGGAAGAGCAACAACTGTGCTATGCAGGTGTTGCGCAGTCCCTCAAGGACAGCGTAATTTGTTGCAGGAAGCCCTTGGGGGTTACGCAGAGACCCTAAGGGGCAATGTAGGGATTGCATCACCCAGTTTGGGGTAACGCAGCCCTTTCCGGAGCAGTGCTGAGGGACGCAGAGGCTTCAGAGGCTGACGCAGGGGCTTCAGGGGCAGCGTTGGGGTTTCTAGGCCCTAATTTTGGCTGAGTCTTGTAAATCCCGTTTGAGGGTGTGGATCAGTCATTATTTTGGCTTTAGAACAACCAGTGAGCTGTAGATCTATTATTTCTCTGTCGGGTTTTCCAGATCTGGAACCCAGATTTGTTGTATTCAGAAAATTCTTAATAATAAACCCTCTAGTAGCCAGAAGACCGGTTTTCCTGCATTGGGTTTTTCCGGGGACTGTTTGTCCAGAAATAACTGTCACTTTGTCTATGTGTGCATGAACTTGTTCTAGATCTGGATTGGTGGAGATCTGTTATGTGTTTTGTTTCAATTTTAACTTGAATTTTATTCAGTTAATAACTTGTCTAAGTAGGAGTAGCATAACCAGATTAACAGTAATAATTTCTGCATTAAGTGTAAAGATTCAGAAATTTCCACAATAAGGTACCTGGTTAACGCCCTTTAGAGCTTGGAGACATTAGCACATGCTAAAGTCCATTACAGAAGGGCATGTCATTATGAAGTGCCCACTTTGTTGTCTATGGTTTGTAAGCTCTTTTACACGATTACTCTAATGAATTGTTGTACTGGAAGGCTAAGGGATGCATTGGATGTTATGCGGGATTGCAAATGGTGTACATTTGGGTTTCTTCTCCCTATATGGAGTTCTAACCTCCCAGAGGGCTACATTGGCACATGTAGGGTGTGTGTAGAGAGCCATGGGCCTCCACAGCAGCAGATAACAGTCCATGGATCCCCACCAATGTCCAAATATTACTAGAGATCCACCTTTGGGACAAGGATGATGCACTTGGTACACTATGCCCAACAGGCCCCACAGGAGCACCACACACTTGGCACGTGTCCCAGGAATTGTACGATGGCATGGCAGTGTTAATTCCATCATTTGAGCCCTTACATATGATCTAAAGGCATCTTTGACTCATATGGAGAGCCATGGGGATTGGTGTGCACCCACACCCATTGGGAGCACCATAGGTCTACTACTTGGAGAATAAGGGGCCATCCCCTTGTCGATCACATTTTGTGGAGTTTATTCATCATTATGGCACTTCTGGACATTATCAGGCCTTTTGGAGGGCCCCAGGACATGCACATATTATTATTGGACTTCTTGAGAGGCTTATTATTTCATTTATGAACTAGTTTGGTGGGCTTGTCACCAAAAGGTGGTTTATTTGCATATTATTTTATTTTTAGGGGCTAATGTAGGCTCATTAGCTAAATGAAACTCCTAAGTAGTGTATAAATAGGATTTAGTTGGATTCATTTGGATCATTATTTGAATTGGGATCTCTCTATCTTTAGAGAACTTCACATTTTTCCTTGGGGGGCTATTTTGGATGATGGATGAATTTTGATGTATGGATTTGGGCTATTTCTATCTTGGAGCTTCTTATTTGCAAATGTGATGCTGGTTGGATATACTCTCTAACATTGTAAGTGCAAATTTAATGCTATTTTTCTTGTTGCTGCATACAATTGAACTTCGCTATAATTAGGGCTAATTGCTGCATAATTGAAATGTGGAATTATGTGTCTATTTAGCTTATTCTATGTACGGGCAATTGTTAGATGAATGAAATGTCCTGGAGATCATTTTATCTTGATAAGCTTGCACCATTTGTATGAAGTATAAATGCTTGAAAGTCACTTTTCTTCTCTTTCCTTTAACATTGGACAAAGCTGACTTTTTAGGCCTCCTTGAACAAGAAACTGAATCCTTCCTCATTATTATCCTTGACTCCATATCCCCAAGTGAATTAGGCACTAGCCCCTAAAAAAGGGGTGATCATTTTCCCCTCTTTACATCTTTCCCGTTTTCGCTAGGTCTAGCCTCATTAGGTCACCTAGGGAATCAATTTCCCGGGAATCTAGCCACATGAAAACTTTGATCTCCTAGAGGCAACTGCGCTGGTGGGTACCCTCACTCTCCTCTGAATTTGGGGCAATTTTTACGGTGAAACCTTTGGATACCTCGAGCCCTAGCTCTAGGATCAAGTTTTGCCTAGGTGTTCCCAAGGCTAGAACCTAGTAGGATCAATTTGGCATCATTTGAAGAAAATTCTTGCTTGATCCTTTCCCCTCACCTTGGCCAGGTTAAGAACATCATTGGGTGCCAAAATCCATCCCCTAAGCTGGGCTGTGTCCACTAGGCCTCGTGCGGTCGCATTCTTCATTAAAGCTGATTTATCAAGGACTACTCAGGAATCCAAGTTCTGAAAGGATTTTGGGGATTGAGAACCTCTATTGTAAATCTCATTCTTCTACCTCCGCCCTCCAATCCTCACTCCCTCTGCCTAGAAGAAAAAGTTCCTTGCTTAAAAGGTAAGCAAGCTCCATTCTTCATTCTATCCTAGGGAAAGGGTTTCTAGGGTCACTTCACTCCTATTCATTGATTCATACTTTACAAGTGACCTCCGAAAACTATTGGGTCTCCTCCCATCGGTGAAAGTCCATAAATAGCAGGGAACCTTAGTTGTATTGACAGTGGGCTAAGTCTCCATTGTTGCTCTTGACCTAGTAGTTTCCCTCATAGGAACCCCTCGTAGTTCCCCTGCTGGTTTGAGTGGTAACAGGTTGCAAGCCATGTTTATAGAGGAAAGAAGTCCAGTTGAGCTTATTCTTTTTTTTTTGACATTAAAGTTTCCTTTAACTATTAATAAACGATATGTACATTGCTTTGATACAAAAAAATGGTTGGATTGTGCATGTGTCCCCACAAGCACTATCAAAATTCAAAATGGGGTTGGCATTTTGCTAAAACATCCATTAGACACAACTACCACAAACTAAAATTGCATAGTTAAACATGAGTCCAAAGAAACATAAGGCCCAAGGCACACAACAAAAGGCAAGCGTCTAGAATTTGGTAAAGGCTTGTCTTTGTTGTTTAGAGTTGGTCCACACCATGTATTGGTTGGCTTCATCCTTGGGTCAAGAGGCTTGGTTGTCTTGGATATTTCCAAAACAAGTGTAAGAAATTTATCATTGTGCTTTTTAGGGAAAGGAGTCCAACCATCCTTTTTGCATTGTTTTGTAACCATCTTACCCACTTTATGATGAAGCCTACTTCATTCATGTTGTGGTTGTTTGAATGTGTAGAGTGGGAAGGGGAGGCATCAACTGCTTCCCTACTTTATTCTAGGGTGCCCCAATGTAGAAATCAAGTGTTCGTTGTATGCAATTTATCTTCACCTATATTTTTTGTACTTGTACAATGATATGTAAAGACAAGCCCACATAGAAAAAAGTTGTCAAACCATGTGAAGGAATGAGAAAGCTCTTTCTTATTAAGTACATCTTCCTTGTATTTTTTGACATAAAGAAACATTTCTCAATGTGAATGAGCATCCAAGTAGACTAAAACTCTGAGGAAGATGATCTCCTAACAATGCTGCTTCCCATGAGATGGAAGCGGATAGATATTGGGTGTACAAAGACTCATCCTGGGCCTAAGCATATTTTTTAGGAGGAGAAAACAAAAAGAGATTCATAGGATTTCAACATGCCCAAAGTGGGTGTAGCAAGGATTCCTAAAATCCATGTAACTAACCCTCGTACTTGATGGCTGAGACTGACAAAAATAACTTTCTTAGGTTTTAAAATTGGCTTTTGCAAGCTTCATAGTAAAAATTGCCAAGTCTTTTGGTTGGATTTGAGGTGTTGTATTTTGTTTAGACAACTATGAAGAATTAATTAGGAGAAAAGCTTGGATTTGAGGCGTTGTATTTTGTTTAGACAACTATGAAGAATTAATTAGGAGAAAAGCTTGGTTCAGGGATCGACAAGTTTGTATTTGGTGAAGGCTTTAAATTTTTCCCATGTCCTATCTTGCCAATCGGCACGAGATTGAAACCCCAACTTGAGGAAAAAATCATTTGCAATAAACCCTAGAAGTTTGTCAAGAATGAACTTTTAGGGTTGGCCCATTGAACTTTGTTATGATCTTAATCCATGGAGCTAGTTCCTTGAGTGATTGTTGAATAGGTTAGAAGTGCTACCCATTTTTAATAAATGAAGCATTGAGAACTAGGGGCAATTGACCGACAAGTTTCGTCACTCTTGAGGAGAGGAGACCACCAAATGCAATGGTCATTGAAACATAAGCTATGTGATGCACCACACCCCCAAGGTCACCTTAAGGTGGTGGGGTTTGTAAAATTTTTGCTTCCTTTTCTCAATTTAAAGCCCCATTTCTGAGGCCACCATCATCTTCTTCTCGCCCAGAGCTTTTCCATGATATGATTTGATATCATTTTGAGTTATGGCTACCAAGATATGGC